>OX940891.1:19548197-20148197 GCA_954871355.1 Cabera pusaria | reverse complement strand
CATTTATGCTGAGATGGACCTGGTTCAGCAATCCACACGTTAGTTGTTTTTTTTTCTTCAATTAATGTCATTTTATTTTTACGTGTTAATTTATTTTTGTTTTATATTGTTGTTTGTATTTTTGTGTGCATTAGACTGAATAAATTATTTTTCTTTCTTTCTTTCTTTTTTTCTTACTTACAGACGAAGGATTCACTTATTAACGATTATTTTAATTTTCTATTGGTAGTTAAACACTGCTTCCATACCGGTTAACGTACAAAATTAATTTTATTGAAGTCAAATTACATACATTAAAATAAAGTTACACAATATATTTTTATCAATGTATAATAAACATCTCTTTACATGAAACCAGATGGCTATAGAGGCTGAGGAAGACCAAATAAAGCTTAGTTGGAGTGTATGGCGGAAGATATGGTTGTAAAAGGATTGGACACGAAAATAATAACAATTACACCCAAATAGAAGTTAAGGACATCTTTCACTTCTGAGCCGCGCTGGATGACAAATAAACTTTGCGCCATAAACGAGCCAGAACGGGAACCTTCATTAAATGCGATAGTTTGACATCGTATTCACTATTAAATGGTATATAATTGTTGTGGATACTAATATTACACGAATGTCCATAGATATAAGAGCTGAAGAACCATTTGTAGTATCCGTAGTATTCCACCGATTTTCAATGGTGGTTCGAGGCAAGAAGTTTGTGTGATATTTAAGTTGCGACATTCCACTTCCAATGATTGCTGTGCCTGAAATAAGGATTATTAGTTAGGTTAGGTAATAAACCAGGAACTAAACCTGACGTATTTGCGGAGATCAGACTCTAGAGGGTCATTGTCACCTAAAGGGAGGTCATTGTTGCCTTCTTAGGCTCTGTAGGCTTAGAAACTCTTTCCCGCACGCGGTCACTGGGTGGAACTAAATGGGTGCCCACTGGTAATAAGCACATCTTACCACCAGGCGAGATAATGGTCATATGCTAGTGTATCGGATGTAAAAAAATCAGTAAGCGAACTGAGATTTCTCCTTATTAATGAAGATTCCTTATATGATTTTGATAATAGAAATAATATGTTCATATTATTAAAATCTGACGGCAATCTTCTACGAATACCTTACAGTACCATACAGTTTGAAATAAAGCACCGATATTTACATGACTCGAGTTCCTTCTTATTTTGTGCAATTGGTCAAGAAAACCCTGACCACAATGCACAAATTAGTCAGATTTATAGTATATCTAATAAATATAAATACTTATTACCTATTATTATTACTTACTTACTACTTATTCGTTAAAAAAATTCTTACTTACTGTTGCAATAAACACTGAGTATATTAAATAACACTAGCAAAAAAACTAACTTAAAGTGATGCGTCATTTTAAATAAATTGGTATAAAATTCTAAATTAATAAAATTATAGCTTAGAAACGGTTAAACACTGTCGACTTTATAGCTCTACTGAATTCTTACTCATACAAGTCAGTTTACAATGGATGTTATTGTTAAAGTTAGTCATAATATAGGTATATTTTTTAGGTTTTTTCCCTGTCTAAGTGATTAATTTGTACCTATGACTTAGATTGTTTCTATTTTTTTACGCACATCTTAACCTACGTTCGTCAGCATTAGTAATTACCTATTATATATCCACTACAAAATTGTGCTGTTTTATATTTTTTTAACCGACCTTAAAAAGTCGGATTATCTGAGCATAATTGTCAGTCAAATGACCAGCGCTGGTCATCCGATCATGGCGGTCGGCGACGACACGTAACAGGCTAACAGTCAAATTGATGTCATAATCCAGTCCAAGTCATACCCTCAGTAAATAGGTAGACTTTACTGAAAGCTTTCATTCGAATTTTGGTGAGAACGTAAAATGGCATATTTTCCAACATTGTGCTATTTCCCTACTCTTGCACACATTCACTGGCATTTGATAGTTTATAATCTACATCAACATCATCTAAACTCAACACCCTCACCATTAAAAGCGTTATGCCAAAACCCAAAGTCATACTCCGCTTTGTCAAGGAGCTGGGATGGCTGGGGTAGAAGCTGGTAGGGGAAATGCAAAATTTATTCATAGCGAGGATTCAGTGCAGGTTTTAGACTTAAAATTACAATAAGATGGTTCTTTTAATTCGTCTCACGGACCTGAAATGCCAAACCCATCACTCAAACTAAATCCAACACAAACGCAAGCAACATGCAACATAATTGAGGAAACTTATACTAATGCTAACAACAAACGGAACTTAGCTTACTCCGACTCCACACAATGAGACTTGCCGGCCAACAGTTTGTAGTAACTTAGTGCTTTAGTGGGCAGCAGTGACTTAGATTCAACCATGAATAGTTCTATCTATAAGTAAAGATAAAACTTGTCAGTTGTGTAATGCTCTCTCGTGTTGGTACATATAAAAAAATTATAAACACTTTTAGTTCAGAAAATATCTATATTGTAGATCTGCAGATGGTAAGCTAGGTGGTGCGGTGATGTTCGCAATGTGGCGAAGGTAGCAAAAGCTGGATGAGATTAGCCAGCAGTGGACTTGTATAGGCTGATGATTATGATGAAACTCAAATCATTCAAAGTTTGAAGATATTTCAAATCCCGACAATTCTCCTAATGTCTACAAATACGTATCATTAACCGATGTGTCCTACTTATAAATGACACATGGTGCTGAAACATGGAGTCTTTCTTACACGTTTAACTGTCTTATACTGAGGCTGTGCATAAAATAAGAGTGCACAGAGAGCTACGACTTTGATTTGAGGTTTTTAATTTTACCTGTTTTTTATTTAGAAAATGTTAAAATTGTTTATTTCATTAGTTTCTAGTTCTCAAAAAATTACTACAAATTATAAACAAATACTAAAACTATTCAATTGTGTATCTAATTGTTGGTTTAACAATTCCAAGCAGGACCACCGAGGACTTTATGTACTGCTAGTTTCTAGTATATATCTAACGTCTAGTACCAACAGCACGCCGTGATTGCAACTTAATCGCTAACTTAGCTTAGAAACGAGTTTAATTCTTATAGAATTGTGCGATTGTTGTAAGGCATTGTTGCCATTAGTTGCTGCTGCAATTTCCTTTATCAGCCTATTTATGTTATACAAAGTTACACCTTGGACTTTACAGTCTGTTGGTTCTTTTAAATTAATTTTTAATGCATATACATAATGGATCTCCGTTAGCTACAAACTCATTTAGATGATGGCGTTTTTGCCATCAATCTAAATAGTTTTTAATTTTCTGTGTTTTTTTATCTGACTTCATAATTAGGAGGAGGTTCTCAATTCGTCGGAATCTTTTTATGTATGTTCACCGATTACTCGAAGATGCCTGAACCGATTTGGATTTATTTTTTTGTTTCAAAGGGTACCCCTTTCAGGTGGTCCCATTTAAATTTTAACAAAATCGGCTGAGCTGTTTTTAATATATCAACATTTGTATTACGATACATTTATATACCTTGAAGACATGCTAATGCTACTAACTACTGGCACAGGTTATATAATAGTTACTATGCCTACTGGCTACTTTGACTAGCGCGACGTTTGAAGTCGGTTCTTTTAGTTTATTATGATTATACCCATGACGATTGAACGCGTTTACTTTAAGCAGGTTTTTTATGTGAAGAAACGATATCTGCGTAACGATATCTGCGTGATAGAGTAAATGCATAGAGTTTTCTGCATTTTTTTTAAAGACGGTCTTGTTAGATGATATCATTCTTAATTAATCAACAACACTAACATAAATGCAAAATTCAGTTTGTATATTTGTTTGTTTTAGACCTTTATCGGTCAAACGGCTGGACTGATTGAGCTGAAATTTTGCACAGGGTAGCCAGTATTATAGATTAGGCCATGGGACACTTATAGCTGCGAGCTGTCGCCAGCTATTATTTGTGTGTGTATACTAACGGGCAGAGCCTCATAACAGTTACCATTTCATAAAACTAAGACACTTAAGTATTTGAAAATAACACGTAGATGCTATCTATCTATGATACCTAAATCATCTGCAAATCTAAGGCCAAATAGTCTCATATCATGAGCGATTGCGGAACGGATTGAGGCGTGGCTACGCTCTATTGCTTATTAGTCAAGCTTGAAATTAATTGCGATAGATGTCTAACGGATTGGCTTTAACGCGAGAGTTCCGATAATTGCGAGAGCTGTTATTGTATATCGGCCGATGCACTTAGTATTAAGGAGAAATTAACACATATAAATGACAACACGTTGTAAAGCTCAACACTATAATGTCTTTCCAAAATCAGTACATAATTACACAGCGAGTTACGCTATATGTCGAGGCGGCGCAAGGCTACAGACAAGCTCCGCACCTACAGACACGCTTCATAGCTAACAAATGTTAAATCAGCATATTTGTCTGGTACGTCGCTACATGTCTTTATTATTATCTCTATAACGTGTGATTGAAGCACAGTCTTGTTATAATAAAACATAAATGCACACATAGGCAATTGGAATATAATGTCTACGCTGGCGCATGTCTACGCTGGCTACGTGGGCTGGCCACATCTGTCGTAGAACCGATAACCGTTGGGGCAGAAGTGTTCTAGAGTGGAGACCACGGATCGGCAAACGAAGCGTAGGACGCCTCCCAGCTAGGTGGATGATATACGCAAGCTGGCTGGCAGCGGTTGGAAACAAGGAGCTGAAGTTCGAGCTCAGTAGCGTGCTATAAGAGAAGCCTATGTCCAGCAGTAGACGAATACTGGCTGTTAAGGATGATGATTAATGCCGATGATGATGAATATCTACGCTATCGCCACTAGAAATGGCTGGGGAAGCTGTTTTAAGACCGGAGACTATGTCTTAGCAAACGTAGTAGTAACGCCCTGCAACTAAGTATGAGTTATGATTTACGATAGCTGGATGACAGTTGTTGAAATCGAATAATAGAAGATCAAGCTTATTGTTATTATAATGGAAAATTGTTAAAAATCCGTACAAAAACGTAAATTCAAAGTACCGTAGTTAGTAGGAAATTCAGTAGACAATATGGAATAACTTCTGACAGCGCTGCGGAAGCTAAATAGTTATTCTACTCCAAGGGCTCATACATCATGCTCTTTTCTAAACTTGCTCTTTCATTTAAGATAATGTATTATGAAAATTAAATTCAGCTTTTACAGTGTGTTCGGTTGAGGAGTCCTTCACTAGGAAATGAAGCAAAGTGACGTGTATAAATATTATAATATTGCTTAATAAAAAGGAAGTAAATATGCTTCATATGGTTTGTTATCCCACAGATGGTAAGAGCATATTATATCGATTTTCCGGCAGACTTTCTACCTTAAGCAAGCTTTTTACCATCAAGGAAAAGATCTCCAGCCATAACCTATTCATTTATTAATAAATTGTAAAATTTACATGTCATTGTTGCTTTCAAAGTAATAAATATTGTAAATCAAATGGTACAATATTTGTACATAATATCAACATAATAAATACATTAGTAATAACAATCATAATAATTTAATGCATAAAAATAATTAACTCGTCAATCACAATTTAATGTCAATAAATTCTTTAAAAGAATAGAAGGATCGTTGTATTAGCCAACGTTTCAATTTAAATTTAAAGGCAGTCAGGCTATTTGTAGTAATAATGTGCTCCGGTAACTTGTTATACACCATCGGGCCCATGACATGAGTTAGCTTGGAGGACTTTTCGAGGGACCTGGATACGCTCAGAAGCTTATCCTTCCCGCGAGTGTTGTACGCGTCCGCCGAGCTACGCTTACTGAAGCTGTCGAGGTTCGTCCTCACGTGGACCGCCACCTGATAAATCAGGATGGAGGGCAACGTGAGGATACCCATCCTGCTGAAATAGGGACGGGCCGAGGTATCCATCGGTATGCGTGCCATGGACCGTACCGCACGTTTCTGCAGGCGGAAGGCGCGCTCCCAGTCCGCGGCCCGAGCCCACAGCTCCGCACCGTACTGCAGCTGTGAATGCAAGGTAGCAAAGTAGCACGCGCGCGCTACTTTACTAGGTACAGCTCGCGCGACTCGACTCAGAGCAAAACACGCACTTCCTAGTTTTCCACATATCTCGTTAATATGTTTATCCCACTTCAAACTGCGATCTATGTGGAATACTAGGAAGGCCGTTGTTTCAGTTTGCTCAATTTTAGCACCATTAACGTTCACGACCAGCGGACGCTGTGACCTGCCCGACAAGTTGAAGTGAACGAAATGAGTTTTAACCTTACCTTACGGTTTTCCGGCAGCATCACAGTCTTTTAAAGATAGATCATGTTAGGCCTAGCATGTCCACCATCTTCAACCACATCATTGCTTACCTTACCACCAAATGAGATAATAATCAAACGCTAGTCTATAAAATATAAAATAGAACCTCCTCCCCTTGGTCAAACAAATAGGTGACTTGGATGAAGTTTACCTTGTTCGCAGCCGTGTCACTCTTCAGAATGTGGCAATATAGTTTCATCAAGGGCTTATCGTGTGGCTCGCCTTACGATGTTACCAACCTTCTATAAGTGTTGCTTTTTATTCGGGAGCGTTCATGCACGGAATCGGTAAATAAATATCATCGGTTTGCTTTTTCCTCCCGGTTCTGATAGGCCCTCATTTTCAATTCATTTTATGATCTATGTCGACTTTCTCACTTGAGAAATAAGAATAATAGTCAATACATACAAAAGTACATACAAAAGTACGGTCCTCACCTCATACAAAGTTGAAATGCTCATAGCAATATTAGGTTGGATTAAACGAAGCAATAATATTAATTTCGTGAAATAAAGAAGAACAAAAAAAATAGCTAATGATTTGATAATCTACGGCAACAGCAATTTAATCGCAAAACTCTAAAGAATAATTCGCGAGGTACGGATGATTTAATTAAAGCAATAGTTAATTAATTAATTTCGAGGGCGAGCCTCCGAAGCAGCGATAAAATAATTGGACCGTCAAAATTATGGAAAGTCAATCGGTTCTCTTTGAATTTATAACTTCAACGTTTGCTTAGTAAAATGTATAGAAGAAACACTTTTTTTTTAATATCGTATAGGCTAGCTTTTGACCACTATCTCGCCTGTTGGTATGCGATGATTTGGTCAAAGATGATAAAAATAAATAATATTATGATGAAACAAATGAGGTGATGGGAAAAAGCTAGTTTTATGTAGCAAGTCAGGCGGAAAATCAATATAATGCTCCTAACCACCTGTAGAAAAGCTGAGGAAAATCTGGACCTTAATCGTTTGATCCATTACACGTACAAAGTTCCACGCCAATTTCCCAACAAAAAGAGCAACACTTATCCACTAACAACCTTATCACTAACAGATCCGCTAAATTAATTTGCTCATTCAATTAGTGATAGTTTAATTAATTTACCGGAAAACCCTGCGGACAGCTGTAACTCTTCTCGACGTTTCGATTAAAACTTCGAGTCCTCTCGAATGTCCGATTTTGTTTGTTCACATTGTACTATCGATTTGGTGGTTATCGATATTTTATTGAGAAATATATTTATTCGTGATTAGATGAATAATTATTTTCAAAGGTTTTCGGTGGTGGCCTTTCGCGCAAAGGTCTACTAACAATTGACTGAGAGTATGTACGCGTATCTTACTGGCTGCTCGTCAGTAGCCGTCACATAAATTTGCCATATTCCGCACATGGCGAACGGAAGTTTTCAGATTTTCTAACTTGAGGGTGGTAGCTGGCCAGGCGGACACTAGATAGTGTCCTACCACCATGCGGGGGTTTTGTTGGTTTCTTAACGATGTTTTTCCTTCACCGGAGGGCCACTGTGAGAAGCGCACATAAATTTTTCGATAGAAAAATCCATTGGTGCACGGCGGTTTGAACTCGGTACCACGGCATCAAAGCTGAACGTTCACCCGATTACGCCACCGGGCCCTCAAGTAATGCCTAAAGCTTGTTTCCCACAGAGCTAAGTACTAACAACTGACTCCAGTATTGTTCGAGTATGAGTACGACTAGCCGCTGATAGAACCGGATATTAATTGACGATGCTGTCAAAGACGGACTGTACTTATATCCAATCCAATCCACATAGCGTTAATATCCAAAAACACTTTCCGATATTTTTGAGAGACATTATTACTACTTAGCAATGTTACGTATAAGATCATCCGAGTCTTGTAATTTATCATCAATCGAATCGTAATCAAAGGCTCGCCAATACGAGTACCTGCCAACAAACAGTCATTTTTATTATCTGATTTTAATATCACCTATTATTAATGAAAAATTCGTTTTATTTGTCAACCGGTGGTAATACTGACTGATCCGTACTGAAACTGCATTGTCGATATATTATTCATAAAGTTTTCAGCGAGCGAAGCGGCCCACACGGAATATTAGAGCATATCTGCTGCCTCTATCCGTGTGACAGTGTGGGTAAATACAGTAGGGAATGTTTACTACGCAATAATTAACTAACGTAGAGGGTTATGCCTGGACTACTGGATATCCTATTTCGAAAAACAAAAACGTTTCTATGCACTTTAGTTCGTCAGTACATGCAGTTTATTATGTTTAAAACAAATGCGAAAAACGACTCTCTGTAAATTAGTAACTTTATTTCTGCTTGGTTTTAAATACAGTTTATACTGTATCGACCATATTCGTATTCAAGAACGACGTATTTCTATGTTGGTGGAAAAGTGGACGCAAACAATCGTGGCTCTCAGTCAGCTAACTAAAGCCCTGAAGAATTAAAATAACACTGCTTGGTGCAATCGCTTATGTTATTTTTTGGAAATGTTCTGACAAAGTTCGACTTATTTATTTCAAATAGATTGTTTATCTATACAAAGTCTTGATCCTTGATATCCGTACACAAACCACTCACCTAACTTCGCGTACTGGTAATCCCCTGTGACATCGCTTTCGAATTCATCGCTAACTAAATTGTTTTCGACGTTTTCCATCGGGCTTTGCGTACAGTTATGCGCTTTGTGTCATTGGGTTATTTCCCAGCGTGTGCCAGTTTATTTGTTTGTGCTGTCGACCCTTTCTGTTAATAACTCAATGATAAATTTGTATTTTGCTGGGCTTTTTCTACTATTTTGTGTTTGGAACACATGCCGTTGCATGTAAACGGTTTTAATTTTTGAACGTGTGCTGCGGACTTTCCTTTGGTTTTTGGATTACCAATGTTTTTCTATATCATCAGAATTGTAGTTCATATTTTCTGATATTATAAAAATGAGCCATTTGTATAGAAAGACGATTTGGTTTCTGTTGTCTGTGTTCATAAAAACATAAAGAATCCATAGCATCAAAATGCAAACTGCGTGTCTAAAAGCATACAATTATAATCAATGTATAATCTGCTTATACAAATATGGCAAATGGTTTAGAGAAACATGTAACGACACCAAGTTTCATAGGTCTACTAAGTCCCGCAAAATTATTTTTTCAAATAAATGGGTAGATCTCGTCCAAATTAGGATGCCCCTTTCCAAATGATCCCAGCAGATGTCGCGGTTCTCGTGGCCGCCATTAAAACTGTCATTTATTTGCTTTTTTCCAGTAATATTGCTGGATGAGAAACGTAGGAGAACTCTCATCTTCTTCCGACGTTTTGCTACGTTGATTTAGTTAAATTATAGCTATTCGCATATTTAAGTACTTTCAATTACACAATAAAGAGGGTTTTTATGATGACATGGTTAGCACTTGACCAATATCTCACCTGATGTTAAATTACGATGTGATCGAAGATTCTACACTCGCGACTTAAGAAACCCCAAATTGTACTTAACCGCAAAATACAGGATGCTAACACGAAGCTTCTTTTTAATTTTCTTAAGATATTGTTTGTTTAAGGTAATTTATTTAATATAATTAAATGAATAAACTTTCGAAAATAATAAAAAAAGATCCTGTAAGGGGTGATCCTGTAAATCCTGATATTGACAAAATTATGTTGCGATATAAAAATTTAAACTTATATAAACTAAAACATATAAACTAAAAAAAAAATTCTGCTTGTCTCACTGCAAAAACAGATTAGATAGCCTCTGTATCCTTCTTACACACTATGAACACTTCGAGACAGTTTATCCCAGCATCTTGAAGGTGTATCTCGAATCACACAACCTAAGGAGTAAGACTAAGATGCAGTCTTTATCCCCCGACAAGGTACCGAGCAAGACATGCTCTGTTTCGTTCTTCTGACTGCGACTTACTCCACGCCTAGGCTTACTTTAGTATTCCTTTAGAGTTATGATTACTCCCCACCCTTACGGTTTACATTTCTGGGTCATTTCACATCCCAAAGCTTCTCTTTGTATTTCGCAAAATTTTAATTCCGACATTAAGCCAGCAGCCTCAGTTTGTACATAAGTAAGCGAGTAGTTTTTCCAGCGGTATTTATATGAGCTGAAAATCAAGATCAGTGGCTGCACTAGGTGAGGCCTATGTCCCGCATTGGATAGAGATATGCTGATGATGATGATGATGATTAATATTAGCGATAAATGTAATGACTTCGAACTGATTACATTAAATGATTACATTTAGAGTTCGTTACAAGAAACTTAAACAAACTATAAGACTTTTCTAATGACACACAAAAATACCTGATAACTCAAAACTAAAACGAATTTATCCAAGGCAAAGCTGACCGACTGATTTATTGACACCCAGCTGAAACTACTGGGTACTAGATGCTTATCATTTTACATAGGTTTTATATGACGATAGTGAGCACTAGATACGTTTTTTTGGAAAGTAGGTGAATGTTTTTAGTCCTTTAATCGACACCTTGAAACTAACAAATATTATAACCGCAACCTACTCGCGCGACATAGCAGGCAGAAATATAGCAAGACTATAAATTAATGCAGCTTTACGTGACTTAAATATTTACAAAGTAGATAACTAATTGATAGTTATCAACCCCATTTAGATTATTATAAAATTAATATAGGTGCATGCAGTATTGTTATTAAGAGCTAGGATTATGTTTTTTCATTTTTTGAGATCTTATATTTTGTTCCAGATTGGCGTAACTATGATGTCCTGTCCGTTGCCACTGCCGATGCTGCCGGCGCTGCATCCACAGCCAACGTTAGCAGCAGACTTCCCTATTCACATCGGTATAAAGGTGAGTTCACCTTATCTTTATAACTGGCTAAAGTAAAAAGTCGTTGCCTACAAAGTATATAATATTATTTCATTTTCACCCACATGAAAACATCTGCGGATTTTTGTCGCGATGTCAATTTATTTTTGTATTATACCTATCAAATTCACAATCATCAATTCAATCATTCATACAGGTATAGAAAAAAGTTGTCACTGTAATTGAAATAAAAAAATGTTTTTAACACCACGAATCTAAAAAAAATGTTTAATGTTTGTAATGCTGAAATTTTTTGCGCGGTTTTAATCACTACGGTTGAACTATAATTTGCAAATATCGATTAGCAAAAAAATACCAAGTTTTGTTTCAAAGCAATAGACTCTTAACAGTAAAAGAGTACCTGCAACGCCAATGAAGCTTATAGAAGACAATTCTAAATCATTTACAAAACAAAAACCGACTTCAAATACTACGTTAGTAATTTTCAGTAGAAGTTTGAGAATATCTCTGGAAATACTGATCAGATTTGTATAAAATTACGATATTACATTTGAGAAGAAACCTACCAATTAAAAAAAATCATTTGAATCGGTTAACAATTGGCAGAGTAATAGCTTTACAATACGAAAACATAAAACATACTTATGAATTGGTCCCTAATTCATCTTTCTGGAAATCCGTTGAAAAAATTTGCTAGTAATATATACCACATTAAGTAATTGAAAACAAAAAGTATGATTTTTATCAATAACTATCAAGAGTACACAAGAGTACAAACTTATTATTAATCAAGCGCCAAATTACAACCGATTGCTTTGTTTCTGAATAAATCTACCGGGACAGATTCTTTCATATTAAAATATCAATAAGCAACTAATCTCAATCAAAGCAAACCAAATGTCAAATACATAGTTACATCATAATAATTACATTGTATTTTTGAATGTTACCAGAAAATTTGCCAGTGGTTATGCAAATACTAGATTAATACACCTGGCTGGCAAATTATATTAGCGTAGTATGGATAGCTGATAGGCGGTAATCCGCTTACAAACGAAAATTCTGGCACGTAAACCGTATATTATACGTATTAACTGACTGTATACGAACAAACGTTGTAAGTAACTTGCTATCAATTAAAAATATTGTTCAACAAGATGAACATTGATGTTAATAATATAAGATTGCAATAAATAAGATAAAATATTTATATGTATAACTTGTATAGAAATTATCTTAATTAACGAAGTCCAAATAACTTATTCTATGAAAATAACCCACCCTAACTGTACCCGGTGCAAAGGTACCCATAAGGCTGGCGGCGTTTTCGCGTTTGATGGAAATGGCCAACCTTTTCACCAGGTACGACCCGGAGCGGGAGTCGCCTGTCTTCTCCTTATTTGCCCTATATTTAGGCCTATATTCCAACTAGGTATAAAATTAGTAATCTGAGGTGTTGTCCAAACTAATATTATAAAAACGTTCGTAACTCTATCAGTCCATCTCTTTGTTACCTAATCACGCCTAAGCGAATGATCAGATCGTTCTATAATTTAATAAGGAGATATTTATAGCATAAGGATAAATATAGACATAACACATAACTTAAATAACTCAGATCACACAAATGTTGATTGAAAGAGCTTTACAATGATAACATTCTTAAGGTACGGAAACACCGCCCTGCGTGTGCGATCTAGGCGGCGATCAGATAGCGCAGTAGTATTTGTACCGACTGGTTCACACCAAACGCGATCAGAAAACAATTGAAAAGTACTGAGATCACGCCCGCAGATCGCAGGACGCCGCTGTGTGGCCGTACCTTTAGTGTACGTGAACGAAGTCGCGGATATCAGCTACGAGTAGTTACTATACAAGTCTGCGTATTGCCACAGAAAATTCATATGTACCCCACTCTACAGCTATTTCTCATAAAAAAAAACATAAAAACAGGGAAACTTGAACTAACCAATTCAAGTTTGCCAAGGCTCCCTGTTTTTGTCCACAACATGTGGAACCCCTCATGTTCTCCCCACCGATCTCCGCTCAAGATCTCGTTTACCCCAACGGTTATCAGTTCTTCAGCTGATATGGCCGGCCTATAAACCGGTGAGCTGTACACAACTTATGAAAAAATAATCACACAATTGACGGAGAAATTGCGTTACATAAAAAAACGCACAAATAATACAATACAAAAGAAATAAAATTACCTCCATTCCATTCCATCGGACGTCGGTTAAAAAAAATCACTGACTGACTAGGCTGATTAGTTAGCCATTCTGACATGTAACGGTACTTTAGGCGACTATTCTGAGCGAAAAGTTCAAAAACTCGGCAGAATTAGTAGCATTGAGTCGCTTACGTCAGTCAGTATCAATATTTGAAACTAAACTTTCTCCAATTACCTTTGCAAGTTAAAGCAGTCTTAATTTATAAGTATTGATTTGCAGACGTCTTCTTTAATTAGTTTCAGTTTTGAGATGTTCCCCTCATTTATTATGTCCCGAGTTGGCTGGGCTACCGGAATTGTGTTTCTCTTAAGAAAATTCATTATTTACTTTTGATTGATGGGATATCAGAGTTTGCTTTTATAAGAGGCTTCTTAGATAGTTGTTTGAGCTGTCTGCTGGAGGTAGGCTGATTGAGGCTTTCTAAATGAGTTATTTGTGCACGGCCGTTATTTCTTCCTACTTTGTATATTTGAATGTTTTATTAGACCTTCTTATGATTCATTGTGTAATAAAGCGTCATGTTGAAGGCATTCAATACATTTAGTTACGAAGTTAAATTACTTAAACTAATATGATTTAAGTCCTTAAATAACTGAGCTCATATGAAGGCAACAAATGAGACGTTAAAAAAAACAAACTGAACGATGTTAACATCTGCAATAGCATCATTATATAACTAGGTATAGGTATATAGGCGAACGAGTAGCTTTTTTCTCATTCTAGCAAAATAAGAGTACATAGTACTCACAAAAGCTTGATGAGACCTGAGTTTGGCTACCGAGCTATAGTAAATATTTTCTTCTATACAATACTCCTAAAATTTAATATTATACTTTAAATTAAATGGTCAATAAATATCCTTTTCTTTAAAGATAATTATTGAAACTGTACTAAGTGTATGGGTTAATAATAATAATGTATAAGCTTAGCGAAAGGTTAATAGTCTTGCTTTAACTTCGCTCAATTTGCTAGAGGAAGCCATCAAAAAACTATTAAGCCGAAACTTCCGTCCACAATATGTGCAGTTTTCTGAATCCATTGTAAAGCAAAATGGACGAAAGCTGACTATCAAGATAGTTTTAAAGTTTGTAATAGTTCAAAGGGAATTTCATAATAAAGTTTAAAAGTTTACGACAATATTATAATCACGCTGATTTTAAATTAAGATATTAATGTATATTATCGTGAGTTTACGCTATATGATGTAGTGATCAACAGTGATAGCTTTTAGACAAAGCCGAAACACGGTTGATCATTATAAGGACCGAAAAAAAGTATTGACCTATTTAATTGAATCATATTTTGAAATAAATAAACATTTATCATATACTTACTACTGAAGTTCTACTTTTAAGATTTTAATGCGATTGTTTTGTCGCTGACAAATTGAAACTGACCAATTCCACGGCACAAAAAGTATATTTAAAAAAATATGTATTTCCCACCTAATTTTCCCAATATCAATCCTTGGCTTTTTCACTATACCCATTAGCTATGACAAGACATTCATTGTTGCTACCGATGGGAATCATTAGAAAATAATGTCTTATATTCGTCGTAGCACCACTATTATCTATCAGTTCCATTTGGATCATGATATGTACTGTGATCGGTATGCGTTTCTCTATGTTGTGTTTCACTATTTCACTTTTTTTATTTTTTTTATATAAAAATTGTCTGAAGTACTGAAACACACAGTTACATGTATGGTTGGTTTTAACCTACTTTAATTTTTTTTTAATATTCTGACGTAAACGATTGGATGACAGCTGAATGGTTCATTACTTTTTTTTTTTCTAATTCAAAGCGTTAATTCTGCTTTTGCTATGTTTACTTGATAATTGGTTATGATTTATTTTATGATTTATGATTTTGACGTGTATATGTGCGTATATTTATACTGCCTACATACTGAATAAATGCTTTGATTCTTGATTCTTATTAAATTACGATATTTATTCAACGGTCTAGAAACATCCTAATTCTACTTAATATTGTAAATGCGAAACATTATGTAAAGATTTTAAATGTTAAGATGTTTAATGACGAAGCAAGTGTATCTATTTCTAACATCGGTGCGATGCAGGATCTCATTCATTTTGGCAAAATGTACAAGGAGAACTGCGAAACCTAGTTTAGCGCAATCTAGGTGCTTTTATATTAAGTTGTTAAGTATGAATGGATGTTTGTTTTTCGTTCACGCAAAAATATCTAAACGCATTGATTAAATTTGGCAAACAGATTTTTTTTAACTTGGACTAGCTGGCCCGGCGAACTTCGTACCACCTAACAGACAATGAATGTCGTGTTACCAATTAGATGAACTTGTTTTAAGCTTTTAAGAACGTAATAAATAAATACAAAAGAGATATTAAGTTTATTAATGTATTATGGCAATCCAGATATAGAATAAAAATTGGTAAAAATGGTTTTTGGAAATATAAACATTTTTAAATTGCTTGTAAGCATACAATGCTGAACGCATATTTGACAATCAATAAATATGTCAAACAATCGTATTTGACATTTTTAAAATCTACATGACTTGAATTCACAAAAACTTGCAGAATTTTTACTTGACTTACTACTTGACACGGGCTAAATACACTAATGGTGTGGAGCCATAATTATACCAAAAAAAATGTACGCGATAATCCGAATATTGTAATGCTATCCACACATGGGAAGAATTTTTATACTTGACACTAGCTAAATACACTAATCGTGTAGAGCTATAATTATACAAAAAAAATACGGCGGGATAAACAATTGAACATCAAATAATCGGCAGTTTTTAAACCCAGGAACATTTTGGCAAAATATTTATTCTTATATAATTTTTTTAGGTCCATTATTCATTGTTTTTTATACTTATTATCCTATCCCTGACAAAGACAATTCCAAAAATACAAAAATCATAATAAATGGTCCAGCCGTTCTTGAGTTATAAGTGTAGTAACTAACACGACTTTCTTTTATATATATATATATTAACGCATATGATACATTGAAACGCTGACGAAGCCGCGGGGCGCAACTAATTAATTAATAATGACGAAACGATACAATAACACTTGAGTTTATATAATAATTCTATTTATTGATGTGATCTATCGGTTGTTTAATTTGTTTGCCTATCATAAATTATCATACAAAAATGAACCAGTGCGTTTACTCACAAGTACATAATTCGAACATCATTCATCAGTACCCGGACAAAGGCTGACTGGCGAACTGTGAAACCCTCTGTGGGATTGACGTGTTGTAAAATACAAATCAGTGCTGGCTTACGTATAACTGAATATTGTGTTTGCTCAGAACCTTCTATATTTAAGTTCAATATGACTTCATAGGTATTTCAACTTGAATGCATTTTTTTTTTTCAAACAACGATACCTTGCATTCGGCTTATATTATTTTGGGATTATGATTATTATAAAGATCAGAAAATGCAAGCGCGAGTGGCAACGAATACAAACGGCGTTATGGAACAATAACGATAACGGCGTAGCGGGTCTACGATGCTACGTGGCGCTTCCGTAGCAGAACTCGTAGCCGTAGCAGAGACACCTAATGAGGGCGCTGATATTGTACCGCTCAGCCGGCGGCCGACTCGAGCCTCTATAAATTGGTTTCATGCATATTTATTTATTCAAATATGTATGAATTGAAATCTCGACGACCACTGAAATATGGCACCCGCCTTAAATTGAATCAACAGGGTGAACTACTAACACCTGTAGTATGAGTAAGTTTATCCTAATGCAATCTGCTGCCTTTGATGTACGAGTAATAAATAAATAATGCAAAAATCACACAAAAAATTCATATCTATTCGAAAAAATATCCGAAAGATCTATTTTTTCTCTATTGTTCGCTACTTACGTAAACCATTCTATCAAGTTCTTACAATTTATATAGAGATCGTCATGATAAAGTACTAGGAGAGCAGAACATTGTAGCAAATTGATGAGCACATATGGAGGAAGCGATGCGGAAACCCGTCAGCGCATACCTGGAGCTGAGGCTTGACGTGGACATATTGCGAGCTCTTCTTAGGATGCCTTAATAGCACTTCTATATAAAATAAAAAGTTTAAATTTAAATATCACACTTTTAGTAAAATAAAGTGACAAACCACTGTTTTCAACGAATATAAATGAACGTGCTATAAATTAATTAGCACATGTCTTTCATTAAGCCCCTTTATTTGATACCCAACATGACTTTATGATCTAGAGGTTGCCATATTTAATAGAATTTACTGTGACATCACACAACCTACAACCGGCGGACAATCAAGACAATGCCGACGCGCTGTTCATTCTTAATTACAATTGACACTTGTAACCCTCACCTTTCGATTCTTATGTTGGGTGATGCGTAAGATTTAAAACTTACAATAACTAGGCTCAGACAAAATAAATTAAATATTTAAAACTTTTATAACACAAGCTTTTTGTAATAATGTGTAGTGAAAAGTACTAATTATAGCAATACTTACTAGCATAAATTCTACCGTTCTACCTTAAAGGTACGGACACACCGCGGCGTCCTGTGTCCTGCGTGCGCGATCTCAGTACATTTCAATTGTTTTCGCGATCAGAAAACAATTTTATTTTATTTATTAAAAGCACAAAACAGATCACAATCAAAACATTATAAAATGAAGGAACAGTTGTTTCTAAAGCTGGATAGTGATCCAACAGCATGTGCTTACAGCTATACAAAGTATATACAAATCATACGTGTGTGTTCGTAGCTAATAAAATTATACGAAAAGAAAAACCTTAAAATAATAGACGCTTAAATGATATGGTCATTCAGACAGACGAGGCGTGACGGCGCCACTGTTAATTGAAATGTACTAAAATCGCGCACGCAGGATGCAGGACGCCGCGGTGTGTGCGTACCTTTAAACATTACGGAGTTTCACCAGGTCAGCTTGATCGTACCATATTTATTATACCATATTATTGCATTGTCACGAAACTTACTTAAATATGCCTTATTTCAGCTAACTTGGATATTAGAAAGTGGTAAAAAAAGGTTCGCAAGATTTGAATTTTTTTTTTACTTAAAAACAGTCCAGTGAAATTACAGGGCATGTGAGACTCGACATCTTTATGTTTCAAGGTAACAGGCGCAGTGCAGTGACATGCAAAATTCTGGCAGTTCAGAATGTTGCATGCCGCTGTATCTGTTAAAAGTAGAAGTCATCGCTTAACATCAGGCGAGCGTTGAGCTTGTTCTGTTACCTATTACCATAAAAAAAGCATTGTAATTAAAATAAAAGCTTGTAAAATTACTTCTTGCCAATGCTCAATTCTGGCCGAGGTGAGACATTATTTCACACGGGACAGCTGCTCAATTTGTATCAAGCATAAGTCCGATCGTGCATGGATTACTGTTCTCACCTCTGGGATGGCTCAGCTAAATACCAGCTGGAGGCGCTGGAAATAATTGAGAGGAAAGCCAAGAAACTCATCAATGACGACAAACTTGTTGGTAAAAGGCTCCAGAGCCTAGAGCATCGCCGCAGTGTCGCAAGTTTGTCGGTTTTTTATCGGATACATTTCGGAGAGTGTGCCATCCAATTGCACGAATTAGTCCTACCATCCCCCTTTTTCTATCGGACAACTAGACGTACCGATGTGCGCCATCGATTTATGGTGGACATTCCATCTACCCGCACAAAACGTTTCGATTCTTCCTTTATCATACGTACTGCCAAGGAATGGAATTCCTTGCCGGTGTCTGTGTTTCCCAGTAACTATAACCCGGGGGTCTTCAAATCGCTAGTGAACAGGTATCTTCTAGGTAAACGTGCTACATCGTCAATCGCATCGTCACTTAACATTAGGTGAGATAGTGGTCAAACTATCTAGTATAAAAAAAATGCTCAATATCAAAATTTTATCAATAGACAGTTTTGTTTAGACAAATTACTAAATCTGAACACTTGACAAAGGTAAAGCTCAATATATATAATAATATAAATACTATATTGTTATTTTTTGTATGCATGTATGTTCAAGCTAACCGCATCATTTATTTTTTGGAAGGTTAACATCTTGCTTCTTTAAAAAAACATCTAATATTTTTTATTACAAGAACAATTTGCCTACTACAAAAATCTTGCTTGAATTAAAGCAGTGGGTCGTCTCAACTTTATTGTGAAATCTGTCTCGGTCCTAATTTTGGACTGATTATAAAATCTTGTTTCATAAGCAGTCTGCAAATTGTACTTGACTTTTATTTGTAACAGACGAAACCCCACAAAGTACTTAAAGTAACTGAGAATAATTATTTGAAGCTGTTTTGACCGACTTAACATTTTTTTTAATCGAAAGAGTTATACTCTTCCCATGGTCCCATTATAAATTCATCGAAATCTGAGACACCTCAAACATGCTACTGAAGATTACTAGCGCGAAATTTATAGTTTGTTTATTTTAAATTATCATTTGGACGTACAGAATTCAAAATATAGTGATAGATAGTGACATAAGAACTGTTGATTTTAAATGTAATACACGTATTTTATACATACCTATTAAGTAATCATGCAACTTAATGGCTTTCCATATTAAAACTCAAAATTCATGTTACGAGTATAAAGAGGTAAAAGGCTTAAAATATTTTGTTAAAACTGGGAAGATTAAGCCGTAACCATGATTTAATAACCGAACAAAGGAAGGAAGAGCTGCACGAATTAATTATTTGTAATTAATTATTACCGCACACAAAAGGCAGTTCGTTCATAATAGATATACCATTAATGTATTAACCAACTCAAGTTGCTTTTACATGAAATTTTAATCCTTTACAATCGGGTATGGTTGAGGTCTTCAGTTTCATTTGTATGTGAAAAATAAGGACTAAAG
Source organism: Cabera pusaria (assembly GCA_954871355.1). Classification (NCBI taxonomy): domain Eukaryota; kingdom Metazoa; phylum Arthropoda; class Insecta; order Lepidoptera; family Geometridae; genus Cabera; species Cabera pusaria. Next base: position 20,127,920 of record OX940891.1, on the reverse strand, counting down.
CACAGTTGTGCAGAGAATAAGATATATGTATATATATATATATAGGTATATATATAGTAGTAATAATATTGAACTCACGTGGTTCCACCATTATGATCGAGTTCTATCTTGTCTTGTATGATACGACAAAAGTATGAATTCATGGAGTATGGTGCAGGAAATAGAGGCTCTAATTCAAGTCTCAATGGACTCTTTTTGTCATTGGACTGCAACAAACACTTATAAGCTTCTCATATCGTTCTGTCTATCCATCGTGTTTTTTCAAAGCTATTTTTTTATTTTGTCTGACAGTAACCAGAATAGGTAAGCTTTCTTATTTGCTCTTTTTTATTACAAAAGCAAAAAAAAAAGTTTGCTACTATTCATTTGCGTAGCTAGATACTAATTCCAAAATAAAACGAATACACAACGCTACAACACGACGTTTTCACTGCGTCAATATGCCTCGGTCCTAACGTAGAATTAAAATTCGCGTAGTATTTTCATATTGCAATGGTAACAAGATATTGTAATACGTTTTTTCGTTATTTTTAAATGTCCTGAGGCGCTTGGAGCTCGGCTTATTTCCAACCACGTAACATTACGTAAACAATGTCGGTTTCAGTATTTTCCGGAGTAATGGTACGTTTGTTTTAAATTGTTTAATAATACATTGTTGGAAAGAGGAATTGGATTTGTTTTAACTAAATATTAATACGTCATGTTTTGTTCGCTTTGTACATTTTCTTAGTTATTGGAAATGTGGGTTTCATACTATTTATGTTGTAGAATATTTAATTAACGGTTCTTTTTTATAATTTATACTTATATGGTAGATCTATATATTCTCTAACGCTTACTTTCAGACCTCATGTAGATTTATTAGTGACAAGGCTCCGTAAATTAATCTACATTTTCAAAAGCCTGAGACACGTCGCCGACCTCCACGTCATCAAAATGGTGTACTATGCGTTGTGCCAATCTCTGATAGAATATTGTATCACATCGTGGGGTGGTGCTTCAAAAACCCATATAATTGACGCTGAGAGGGCACAACGTGCTATATTGAAGGTTGGAGCTGGTCTGCCTTATAGGTTTCCAACGACTGACCTGTACGAGAAATGGCAAGTACTTTCAGTGAGACAGTCTTTTTCCTGCGCACCGTCATTAAATACCACAAACAATTAAAGTACGAACCAGAGCTCGTAAAGGACAAACGTAGGAAAGGAATCGTGTGGCAGGCCCAGTCCCTTCATTCGTCTCTATCACGGCACTTCTTCTGCTCCCAAGGACATTATCTTTATAACAAACTAAACAATAAACTCTCACTACTCCCGCTTAACACCCATATCTGCAAACAACAAGTGACAATATTTCTGCAGTCACTCAATTATAATGACACTGAAAATTTACTACATATGATTATTTTAATATCCCTACAACAATAATAAAAAAAAAACTAAATTTAAAAATTCATCAGTATGATCACTTCGGCTTTAGCTTTGATTTTTATACTAAATTGAACGTTTATTTCCATCACATAATTATTCCTACCTTTGTTCCCTCCCTGTCTGTTGTTTCCTCTGATTTATAACTTAAAAAAAAGGAAAAAATAAATAAAAGGAACCTATCAATAATATTATAAGTACTTCTCACTCACTGCAAATCCTCACGCACACACATACCAGACAAACACACACACACACAAAAGCTGCAACGTTACATCCGCAATGTACAGTATTTTTTAGTTAAGTTAAATACGAGTAATGTAAGACGTCATTGAACTTCTCATCATGACATTTTTAATTAATTCCTTTATAACTTTAATGAGGCTCAACGTTATTTTTACGATCCGAGGGAGGGCACTGGTGACCTGTCCTACAGGTTTTTTCAAACCTATTTCAGGCACCAGTCTCTCATATGTATATCTAGCCTTAGATATTTTATAGACATTAAGAACCGATTGTGTGAGAGAAATAAATGATTTTATTATTATTATTATTATTCTATATATCGTAGATCTATATATCTAGATATTCCTTTGTCAGACTTAGGGTACGGACAAACCGCAGTGTCCTACGTGCATGATCTAGGCGGTGATCAGATAGCGTAGTACTAGTAGTATTTGTACCGACTGGTTCACACAAAAGCGATCAGAAAACAATTGAGTAGTACTGAGGTCGCGCCCGCAGATCGCAGGACGCCGCGGTGTGGCCGCACCTATAGGGTATCAGAAAATGTAGCTTAAATATAAGTTAAAGAACGAACCTTTTACGAACCCTATTTGTCCAAATACTTTCAAATACCTTCGTCAAATTCTTTCCCGAAACATTCGTATAACTTAAGCAAACATATCGCATCGGCCTATCGTTAACTCTAATCCGTGCGGTGTTTGCCACTCGTTATGTCTTATTTGTACCACGTACCAGTCTTTATTTCACCCACCCTTAAGGATAAAAGTTTTCTAATAAAGGGCTCTCCCAATAGGTAAGTTTCTGTTCGCTTATTGCGTACAGGTGACAATTGATGGCTATAGCTCTTTTTAACTGACTTGGTGAAACTTTCTCCCGAGCCTAACAGCACTTAACAAGAATGTACTGCAATATCACGGCAATATTGAACTTGGTGGATAATTAATAAACTTGCGGGAGTGAAAAGTCATAATTTGCTGATATAAAAATCTTTGGATATTCTTATTTTTTTGTGAATCGGATTAAAGGATATACAAGGCCTTCGTCTTGTAAATAGCAATAACGTCATCCTTTGATAAAATACTTTACATCGGATGAGATAGCGATCAAGTGCCTATTAGAAGTCAAGATTCATCATCATTCATCATCATAAATAATGGTTCCTGGAGACTTAAAAGATGGCTTTCAAAATGAACGCAATAGTCTGTCGTTGTATGTCAGACAAACATCATAATATACATTTCTTTCATTCGTTTAGGATTGATGTATATGTCGCAGGCAGAGATAAGGCTCCTTGCACATTGTAAGATAAACAACTTAAAATTAATAAAATAAAAAATAAAAGAAATAAAACATTAACACATCTTCCTACCCGTATCCCACTAGGGTGGAGTCGGTGTAACATGTCATTCAAAGCGATTGGAATAAAAAATATATATATATATAATAAAAATGAATGAGTAAATTATTTCTTTCAAATAAATTGTTATATTACACAATCTTAACTTAATACATATAATATCACGACAAACTTAAAATTACAATTCATTATTAATACACAAATTACAAAATACATAACATCAACAAATCACATACAATCAATCACCCTGTATATATAGATCACAAAAACGGTTCCGCATTTGTCTTGTCCAAGCCTACCGCTGAGTACAAACAACTTGAAAGCGAATAGTTGCTTTTGTGTTTATTTCTTATACTCATCCATATTTTTACCTTTCATTTGAATACATTAAGTTTTTTGGTTTAGTTAGAAATTAGTGTATATTTAAGCTATAAATTAGTAGTTATTAATTATTAGTAGTTGCACGTTGCGGATGTGAGTACCAGCACAAACAACAAATAGTTTATTGGTACTCAATTCTTTGTATAACATGTATTATATATTAAAGATAAATAAATTGGAAAAAAACAAAAAAAAACCCATATACGGCGCACGTCACGCGGTGGGCACTGTTCCTAGTGTGTTGCCTTAATGTCATACTAAGACATTATATCATCACTTACCAATAGGTGAGATAGTGGTAAAACGCTAACCTATAAGATATTAAAAAAAAAAATTATATGACTGGTCTAAGCATTAGCCAGCCAGTTTATTAAATGTTAGCAAACGCTACGGCTGGATTTCATTCAGGAATCTAGTTAAACGGCGCTGTTTAATTAAGAGACTAGGCTGTTCTAATTAAGCTATCTGCATGTGGACATATGTCCACATACCGCTTTAATTTTTTATATTTATAAGATTAGTAGTATTCAATGACCCTTGCTTTATTAAATAATGAATATTTTCGCTAAAAAAGAATCAACTAACATAGAAATCTCAGTAGGTTCGCATCAAAAGGCTACTAGCGCGTCTAGTGGAAACTTTTTTGATGAAAGGAGCTCTTTAGCGGTAAAGAGTAACAGTATCGTAACAGGTGGGCTAGCAGTCCTACCAAAAATTAAATATACGTAGGTAAGTACACTATATATACATGTATACATGTATACACTTTTCAAGATTTTCTTTAAAAAAAATATGACTCAAAAATCAAAGCAGAAATAAAATATTTATTTTTAAATTGATAAGTGCCATTTTCGGTAATAGAACTGTCACACTCAATATCGCTGTAGGCGTATTAAATAAAAGGTTAGACTTACAAAAATAAAGATATTTTATTCATTACATTTTATTGAATAAATTGATAGGTTATATGTATGAGCGTACTAACCCCATTTACGAAATATAAAAAGGGTCTCTAGGAGCTATCTAGACCACTATTATATATTTTATACTAGCTAAAACACGCGACTTCGTTCATGTACACCAAGAATTTTATCGATGTAAAGCTCTTGTCAATCTATTTGTGTGATCTGCGATATTTAAGTAAAATCATGATTTAATTTTCACAAAAAGTGGCGTATGTTCATCCTCATACCATAAAGTATCTCCTTGTTAATTTTTTCAGAGATCAGATCGTCCATTTATGCGTGATTAAGTAACAAACAGACAGAGTGACAGAGTTACAAACGATTTATAATATTAGTCTGGAAGTCTGGATAATATACGTTACTTATATATACGATAAATATACGTTATGTATATTTTATAATACCCATAATTTGATTGTGGAATGTTAATTAATATATATTGAATATTTTTTTATATCTTAGCTATCTTGGAGCGCAACATACTGAGAGTGAAAAGAACAAACAGAGTACGCAACACCGATCTGCGATCAAGAACTGGTACATGTGACGTAGGTGACAAGTCTGCCAGGCTAAAATGGGACTGTCACACTGACAGTCCCTAGATGTCGGATACATCCTAACAGGTGTGCTCAAATTGTCACGCAATGGGGTGCCTGAAGACGGCCGTCGACGTCGAAGATGGCCCAAAAAGCGGTGGCGAGATGATATTGACGTTTTTTCACAAAGACCCCCCCCCCCCACTAATGGCATTGGATAGATGGAAAATAATGGGGAAGACCTTTTCCCAGCAATGGGATCAAATAGATTTATTTAAAATAAATAGCTATATAATTCCTTCAATAATACATTTTCCTGTTGCTCAGATGTCGGATAATATACAATTGTAAACAAAATATCAATTTAACTAGTCATAATAATTCAATTTGAAATGGACGTAAAACCTAAATTATTCAATCAACAATCAAAAGTTAAAGCTTTTATTAGCAAAAGTTAAAACTTTTATAGCTACTCTGTATAAAAAAAATAATAATAAGAAAATATATTTTGATCTACGATCACCCATCGAGTTCATCGAGGCATGGATTGCACACATCAAAATATATCTATAGGTAAAAACGAGGGGTGCCATCCCTAATTAATATTTAACGCAGTGCACCCTATAATTGGGAGATTGCGTGTTAACTCTCGCTTACTGGGCGATTCGAAATCACTGAAGGGATTTTTCATGTATGGCAATATAGTTTAAACCTTATATAAGTCGCAATGACAGTGTACAAACTAAACATTAAATTTTTTATGATATTATTCAAAAAGATAAAACCTGCAGTAGAAATAAAAGCATTGTAACTAGTACAGAAAAATATTGCGGTCTATCCGTTTGAAACCGAGTGATCTATCCGTAAAGTTCTGAACCGTATTACCTACAATAGGCGGATTTTTGAGATGGAAGCGTAATAGCAGTTACTTCTTCCTTTGTAGCTACAAAGAAATTGACAAGAGTTTATTACGATTTATGACATTTTTAAGATACTTACCTCTAAAGTGATCCATATACAATTCAGGATTGATTGAACTTAATAAAAGTGTTTATGTTCAGTGCAATTTTGTAAACATTTAGGCCACTATTCCTAAGGAAAGAATATATTCCAGTTCATAAAACGATTAGTTAGGATTTCTCATTATGATTTCGTCTCAAAAGTTCACCGTGTGGGTGTAATGTTCTAAAAACTGTATCTATTTCAACACTTTTTTTATTTTTAATACACTTTTATTAGCTTCAGACGTATGTATGTTTGTATGTTAGTATGTAACGGAATCTTTGAACATGATTTTAACCCCCTTCAAAACGTCGGATTAACTCGAAATTTGGTATACTTATTAAGGACCGATGACAATTCAATATTTTAAACATTGTGACCCGTTATCCTTACTGGGATTTTTTTTAAATTCGACTAAAAAATGAAAAGTAAATAATAGTTTAAAAAAACTAAAAAAATACGCTTTTATAGAAAATCCAACTAAAAAATAGAAAATAAATTTTAATAAATTTGAATTAAAAATAGGGTAAGAAAAAATGATTTTATTGTAAAAAAAGCGTGGGGTGCTTTTCAGGATATTATCTAAATAACCCTTCTAGTCATATCTGTTCATAAAATATTTGGAACTATTGATACCATGCACCCCACGCTTTTTTTTTTTACAATAAAATCATTTTTTCTTACACTATTTTTAATTCAAATTTATTAAAATTTATTTTCTATTTTTTAGTTGGATTTTCTATAAAAGCGTATTTTTTTAGTTTTTTTAAACTATTATTTATTTAACATGATCACTCACACAAAAACGTATTATAAATATTTTTTCACAGTACCTACCAGTGCTTACTTTATCAGTAAACTGAATTGAACCAACACAAAACAAAGCGTTGTATATTAATGTCGGGGCCAATTAAAAATTTTCGTTTTGCCGCGTCAAATTGAAAACATTTTTATTGTCTGTTTTGGGGCGAAATATTCATTCATTAGAAAAATTAGGTTCGTTCGTGGGTTAGGCTGTGTTGGTTTTTTTCTACAACGTTTGGCCACAATCTCACCTGCTGTTTAGTGATAATGTGGTCAAGAATTGCAGCGCGCTAGGTTTAGAATGGAAATTATCAAAGACAGCTTTCGATAGAAGTTTATATAGGTTCGAAAATTACGTAGGTAGATTTTTTATGTTATAATGTTGTTACATGGTCAAACCAGATGTTTGCTTGATATAAGAAAATACTTTTGCCCTTAAAACATGTCTAATAAAAATACCCCGATTGACTATCCCTTTTGACTACTTGAAGCATATGTTCTACAGCGTCTAATACCCTGAGATAAAAGTTGTTAAGTCTTATAGTTTACACGACATTGTTGCTGTACTGGTTTGTTTTTCAATCTAAAATAATTTCTAATCCACGATCATATTACTGACTGTAACCTGAGGCGAGTTAGAAAGTTAAAGTTAGAAGCTAGTTTACAATTAATATCAACCTAATAAAAATTTGATTTTTTAAAAGTTTTATTTATAAAGAATTGACACTTTTATTTAATTTAATACTTTGTTGAAACTAAAACTTCATTGATAATGGTATCGTCGAATAATTTAAATCCACAGTGTTCAATACAAAGTTTTCTATAATCAAGTATTGTTCTAGATCGTAGAACAGTTGGGGTGTCGGCTGTACCAACTGTACAGTAAACAGTGTCGACTTATCACTACTTTTTTTTATTTTACACATTACTTTAATACTTCTTGCTGTTCACTTCTTGAAGTTTAAACTTATACTGGAATTATACTATTGAATAATTGAATATATTACTGAATTATATATTGAATAATTTACATCGAAATATTCCTACTAATATTTGCTATATTATCATTGTATGACCGCATAATTTCTAATCTAACATTACAGGTGCAATATAACGATGTTCCTGGTTGTTCTGTAGATATTGTATGTTGCTCGGGCATGCATTTATCTGTGGGCTTGGCGTCCGCAACAACGATCAACGTTCATTATTTGTAGTTTTTATAAGTACCGCAAATTATTAATTTATTCACTCTTAGCGTAATACTTGATACTTTAAACGAAACATTAAAGTATCAAGTATTTTCTACTACGTCATCAATTAAAAAGGAAAACTCGACCGCGGACGGGCGGAAGTGGCTTGCCGGCAAGACATCCGGCTATTTAGCTGCTACCGGCGCGTTTCCAGCTAAAATGACCTTTTCCGCGTTTATAAGTAATCTGTTTGATAGAAATACGCGATAGGTTTGTCGAAATAACTGCTAAAATTTTCTGGTATTAAGTAAATTGGATCATTGTTAATACGCATTATGATAAATTGGTATTGTCACCCTCTAGTACCCGGGGGCACTTTTTAATGCTCAAGCATCAGAGGGCCTAAATGCCCTGAAGTTAGGCCCTAATTGTGTCGTCGTCAACCAAACTGGCGCCGGGATCGAACCGGCACCTTAGATCCAAACGACTACCTAACTATGTCTCTAAAACAGTCCAATACTAGGACCCCCCGGCAGAGCGATGAATCAGGACGTGGGTTCGGCCGTGGTGTTAAGTAGGCCTGCCGGATGGCCCCAGAGGAGTGGTGATTAAACACAAAAGATGCTAAGACCTTAAAAGGAGATCCCTCGTCAATGAGAACAACCAAAAGAATTTAAAGCTCAGTTTATTAGCCAATATAACTTACTTAAGTTCCTAACCTTATTCGAACCTAGGCTAACCTTCCTACCTATGCGACACAGAGATTGCTTATATGCACGACGACATGAACGCACTTTTCAGAAATAGTCCAGGACATAGACCGGTCTGAACACAAGGAAGCTCCGACTTCTTCAGCGACGAGCCCTCGCCTTCAAACTGAAGAGGGCCACGCCTTTACTTCTACACCGTGGACGGACGTCCACACTCTCGCTGGTTGGCACTCAAGTTCCCGAGAGCGCGACCTCTCGATCTCGCCAAGCCCGCCGCCCTCGCGTCGCCAAGTATTTGCTGCTACTCCCCACCAGGAGACTCTCAAACTCAGGACCTCCGCCAATCGGGTTGGACCATCTCCAATCATTGTCACATATCTTCCAATTGCTGCATCTCAACTTTGGCGGCTTCCAATGTCCTTCAAGACAGATATGCCAACGTGACGAATCCAAAAACGCCCGGGAAGCAATGAACCAGCTTTTAGCAGCAACACATGTTATGACGAGGCGAACGGCGGAAATCTGACAGCGAATTCCGCACCCACACATAAATAAGAATGGACGGCTTACGCCCGGACTGACCAATGGGACGAGTTGTGTAGTTTACTCATCCATAGAGGTTGTATGTTAGTCTATACGATGCAATCTCAAGAGTGTCGCTTATTATACATCGCGATAACGTAAGGACGAATAAAAAGTATCACTACAGTATTAATTAATCAGAACCCCTAACGTGTACGATATTGTTTAATTAGCAGCGTTTGTAAAAAAATGATTCTCTCGTTTGTTACTTGTAAAATGAAAATAAGAGGATGCCGTATTTTAGAATTACTGCATTGTCATGATGAAAATTTTTAAATACACTATTGTTTTGTGTTTCTTTTTTTTCTTAGATTTATAAGAATAATATAATAAGAATATATAAGTTTTGAAGATATATACATACCACGACAGTACCCAATCAATATTTTCAGTAATTTATTAGGACATAGGAATCTATCTAAAATTAAGTGAATAGATTTTTTTTTTGTTTTTTCTTATCAATTATTTTATTAAATTAGAGCCAACATTCTAAATTAAACATGTAGTATCTGGACGACGGAACGCTTGGAGGCAAAGGCACAACTGTATTACAAGGATTACAGTTTTTAATTGATAAATTTACATTGATTGGCTTGAAACTACATTTTTCTAAGTGTGAACTTTTTATCACAGATATTGTACCATCGCACCAAAGAGACGATTTGTATAATAAATTTAACAGTTTGGCTCCAAATTTAAAATTACTAAACAAAGAAAGTCTACGCCTCCTAGGAGCTCCGATCCTTCAAGAGTCATTTCCGGTTTTTGTTAAAGAACATCGTCAAAAATTTGACCATACGTCTAAGCGTCTCACCAAAATTCATGGCTTACCATTTAATTCGATTTTTTCTTTTTGTGCCAAAATTTACATACATACTACGCTGTAGTCCTCTTTGGAATCATCAACCTTTACTACTAAGTTTAGATGGTAAGAGGCCCGACGGTATGACGTTGGTTCCGTGGTGCCGAGGGAGACCGTTGGTGTGGGACGCGACGTGTGCTGACTTATTAGCGGCGTCCCACATATGCAGGACCTCACGAGCAGCAGGTGCGGCAGCGGATGCGGCAGAAACCCTCAAACGGAGGAAATATACTGCCATTGGTGATGGCTACATTTTTCTTCCGTTTGGGGTCGAAACAATGGGTCCGTGGGGTCGAGATGCGCGAGGTTTTGTAAAGGAGCTGTCCAGACGATTAATAGACGTCACTCGTGACCAAAGAGCTGGCGCTTACCTCGGCCAACGGATTAGCCTAGCAATTCAACGAGGTAACGTCGCCAGCTTTTTGGGAACGTTACCGGCAGACAGCTGCGACCTAGGTTCTGTTTTTTATTTATAACATTATACTTATTTATATCATTTTAAGCTTTAAAGAAACATAATATTTGATTTACGCAGTGCAACATCTCTCGTCGGATTTAAAAACTGTAATGATTTCTTCCGAATGATTAACTTACGTAATAAGTAGTCATAGATGGCGCCACCAATGCATAATTGGGTTAACAAATGCAATCCACTAATTTCGTCGTATCGATGTATCGAACCGTGGCTTAATTGGCAGAGCACCTGGACGTGTAATCCGGGGGGTGCGGGTTCGAGTCCCGTCGCTACGATGAAATTTTGGATTGTGTTTAACAATTTACAAAAATATAAAGTGTGAGACACTTCAAAGAAACATAATATTTGATTTACGCAGTGCAACATCTCTCGTCGGATTGGAAAACTGTAATGATTTCTTCCGAATGATTAACTTACGTAATAAGTAGTCATAGATGACGCCACCAATGCATAATTGGGTTAACAAATGCAATCCACTAATTTCGTCGTATCGATGTATCGAACCGTGGCTTAATTGGCAGAGCACCTGGACGGGTAATCCGGGGGGTGCGGGTTCGAGTCCCGTCGGTACGATGAAATTTTGGATTGTGTTTAACAATTTACAAAAATATAAAGTGTGACACACTTCAAAGAAACATGACATTTTAAATCGTTTTTATCTTAATTTCGTTTTAAGTTGTATATATGTACTATTTGTAAATATTGTTTAATATGGAAACAAATGTCCTTAATTATTTTATTTAGTAAGTAGTTAATATCGTAATCTATTATTCATATTCACATGTAATCTTATTCGTCTTATAAGTAAATACATTTTTGATCATTACGTTAAATAAAAATAAATATAAATAAAAATAGCTAATCATAGTAAAAGAAATATATATATATATATATATATATATAAATATTCTCTTCACTTACATTCTCACATAATGTATGTATATGTTGTAAATAAACCTATTCTTCTTGATGTCTTATCTTAAGCTTGTTGTATACAAAGACAGTAATTCCTTGAATACCAGTTTCGAATGATATTTCCACGCCATATACATCAACTTTTAGACTTGTTTTACGGAATGCTTTGACATAGGATCTTGTATAACTTTGTGTATTTCGATATCTCTCTTGTAAAACAAGATCTAATACAAAATTAAAGCTAAAATTTAATAGAAATACTTGTTCTGAGCAAACCTACGAATAGAAAAAAAACAAAATATGATATCATTAATTGTCATAAAACTTAGAACCGCCGCGCAATCAAAGCTCAAACCACCACTGTAGGCTCGATGGCTCAGTGAAGCTACAAATGAACTCAAATAAACAAAAATATGCACCCACCGTCAAGTCCATTCCATTTTCAAGTACTTCACGCTTTTTTTATCACACACCATCAGTCTTTAGACACTTCACTTCCGTGTTTTCGTAGTTTATTGTAATAGTGTTTACTGGATCGAGGCATCCGCGGCGCCGGCGCTTATTTTGTATGTTTTTTCGCGGTAACCAATCGCGGTCAGAGGTGAGCGATGATCACACGACGAACGTCTTTTTTATATTGGCGGGCGCGGCCGGGCAGCGGCGCGCGGGCGGGTGTTTTTGCTGCGTTCCGTTTCTCGTAGGTGCAGCGAAATATTTGACGAGTATTAAAATTTTGGGTTGCGGTCCCTACATTTCCCCCCACCGAAATCCGACAGGATTTCCCAGTTATAATTCCAAGTTGGAAATAAATAAATACTGTGTTGAAAAGTGTATTGAATAACAAAATATTAATGTAGATGTAGGGTGTCACACTGAGGTGTGAAGTGAAACAACAGCTTGCTGGATATCAACTCACTTTTATTCTGGGTACTCGTAGGTAGAATGCACATTTACATGAAGTACCCTCAACATACAAGATAAATCACAAAGACTATAAACAATGATATATTACATCTCTTCCTTCAAAGTAAAAGCTTTACTATATTTACTTGAACTAAGAATTTAGACAGTAATTACTGTGAGCTATGCTTAATAACTGTTATAGACTAGACTTATGATTTTTACTAAATTTAACCCATGTATAGTAATAAAGAAATAAGAAGGCCTTATATAATACTCAGGTAGATGATAATTTAAAAGTATTTATTGTACATAGACGACATCAGTTCACGAGCCCTATTTGCAGCCACCCTTTGTTCCCGACCTATATCCCCATCCCGACGCGTTGGGAGATCGCGATCGTGTCCGTCTGCTGACCAGTGTTGCCCATCATTATCTTGATCACTGCCACCGGAAGATCTGTCATCCATCTCCTTCTCTTCGCAAGAAGCAGACGATGACGGCCCTGCATATATATCTCCGGCGGTCGGCTCGAGAGCCAATTTAGTGATGTGACGCCGGTTACGTCTGTACACCTTGCCATTCTCATTGGTAAGGAAGTACGACCGTGGCTGATTGGTTTTCGAAGCGACGAACACACGGTTCGTTTTAGATCCATCCGCTACCATGACTCGATCGCCCGGATGCAATTCCGGCAAGGCCCGTGTATGCAAATCGTAGTAAGCTTTACTACGGTATCTATTTTTAATAATATTAGCATAGTCAGCACTGTTGTTTCGCTCTGTTTGCAACTTGATGTCGTGCGCAGGTAACTTAGTGCGCAATCTTCGACCCATCAATAGCTGTGAGGGGGAACCGATTCCATCCCTAGGAGTCGCTCGTAGGTTTAAAAGTCCGAGCTGAACATCTGTACCGGTGCTCAATGACTTTTTAATAATATTTTTCGTCGTACGGACCGCTCTCTCACTTAACCCGTTGGACTGCGGGTAATGAGGTGAGCTAGTCGTGTGAACGAATCCCCACCCCCTGCGGAACTCATCGAACTCTTTAGATGAATAAGCCGGTCCATTATCACTCACCAGCTCCTCGGGGATACCATGGCGAGCGAATTGCTCTTTTAACGCTCCGATCACCGCCTTGGAACTCATACTGTTTAAAGTATTAACTTCGATAAAATTCGAGAAATAATCCACTAGGATTAAATAGTGTTTATGCGCATACTCACATATGTCCGTGCCTACTTTCGTCCAAGGCAAGTTTGGAACGGCGTGCGAGATCATGGGCTCCCGTGGTTGCCGCGCGGCATGCTCGGCGCAGGCGTGGCAGCGGCGCACGGCCGTCTCCACGTCGCGCGACATACCCACCCAGAACATGACGTCCCGTGCGCGCCGCTTGCATCGCTCTATGCCGAGATGCCCCTCGTGGACACGCTGGACCATCTCGTTCCGAAGCGTTTGTGGTATAAAAACAAGATCGCTTTTGAATATTATTCCGTCTACGTATTCAAAAGCCTCTCTGTGAGCCCAGTGGGCCCTCACTACTGTTACCACGTCGCGCTTGTGCTGTGGCCAGCCCTCTTTAATATATTTTATTAAAGCTTCACACTCTTCGTCGGTCTTCGTCGCCTCTCTAATACTACTGAGCCTGTCCGTGCTGAACCTTGCCACATTCTCTAGCAAAAAACACGACTGCTGTTCTAGCTCCTTCGAAATATTTTCGTGAAGTAGCTCCGGCAATGCCGCGCGAGAAAGTGTATCCGCCACATACAAATGCTTTCCAGGCTTATAAATTACTTTAAAATCGTATGCTTGCACTCGAAGCATCATCCTCTGCAGACGAGCCGGGACCGCATCCAAGGGCTTTTTGAACAACGCCTCGAGCGGTTTGTGGTCTGTCTCCACGGTCACGTTATCTCTGCCGAATGTGTACTGGTGGAAACGTTCAAGTGCAAACACGATTGCTAGCATTTCTTTTTCGATCTGAGCATACCTTTGTTGAGTGTCGGTTAAAGTCATAGATGCAAATTCAACCGGGCGGCCTTCTTGCATCAAGACCGCTCCCAAGGCTGCCGAGCTCGCGTCGACGGATATCAGCACAGGTTTCTGACCGGAATAGAGCGCCAGCACCGGCGCACTGCACAGCGCCTCCTTCAGCCGCGATACCGCCGCGTCGTGCACTGCATCCCACGACCAAACGGTATCTTTCTTTAACAAACTTCTTAGGGGCGAACTTAACTCTGAAAAATGTGGAATGAACTTTGAGAGGTAATTTACCATACCTAAGAATCGCTCTAATGATTGTCGATCGCCAGGTATCGGCATATCTTTAACTGCTGCCAGCTTGTTTTTGTCTACGTGCATACCTCTGGCGCTAAATGTATGCCCCAGATATGTGACCTCTTTAACGCGAAACTCACACTTGTCTCTATTGAATCGGATACCTACTTCGCGAGCTCTATCCAGCAAGCTCCTCAACCGCGAGTCATGTTCCTCTTCTGTCCTGGCCCAGACAATAATGTCATCCACGAACGAGTCTACTCCTTCCAGGTCTTCCAGTAATTGCCTGACCTTCGCATGAAAAATTTCGGAAGCCGAATTGATTCCGTATGGTAATCTTAAAAATTGATATCTACCAAACGGAGTACCGAACGTGCAGAGATCTGCACTATCGTTGTCTATCTCAACCATCCAGAAGCCAGAGCGGGCGTCGAGCTTGCTGAATATGCGCGCCCCTTCCAGTTTTGTGGCTATATCTGTCAACGTCGGTAGTGGATAATGTGAGCGCCGAATGACACGGTTCAACGGCCGAGGATCTAAGCAGACACGCACGTCTCCATCTTTTTTAGCAGCTAAAACGATTGCGTTAACCCATGGCGTGGGATGGGTGACTTTACGAATAACACCCATGTCCTCCATTTTATTTAAAGAATTTAACAATTTATCCCTGATACCGATCGGTATCTTTCGCACAGGGCAGATCGTAGGGCTGGCGTTTTGTTCCAAAACAATTTTGTATTTGCCGGGTAATTTACCTAATCCATGAAATAGATCATCATACTCGTTTACAGACAGAGATAATACTCGCTTCACTACACCTAACTCCTCACATGTGTATTTCCCTAATACATTTTGACACTTAAAATCAGCAATAACAAACTTTATCTTATATGTCTTGCCCTTAAATACCCAATTTAACACACACGTACCGGCTATCGGTAAGTAATTGCCGCAAAAAGATTGTGCTTTTATCAATTTCGGTTCAATATAATCAGTCTTACAACCCAAACTCAGAAACGTCGTCATAGAAAGAACATTAAAATCAGATCCTGTGTCTAATTTAAAATAAATCTGCATGTTGTTATCGAGATAAGATAAGGATTCAAACCACTTACTATTATTAGCGTCCTTACTGTGTATAGCGTACACTTCGTCAAGCGTTGATACAAAATATAAGCGATCGTCCTCATCGTCATCATAAAGCTCATACACTTTTTTGGTATTGCCGGCAAAATTGTGTTTCTCTGAACACAGTTTTTTAAAATGACCTATTTTATTACACGTAAAACACTTTACGAACCTAGCCGGGCACCGTGCCCCGTTATCACATCGCGGATTACCACAATTATAGCAAATCTTCTGCGCAGAGTTGTTGTTTACTGGCGGGAAGTGTCGCGAGCCCGAGCGCGGCGGCTGCGGCGGCCGGTACCCAGACGGCGGCGGCAGCGGTCCCCGCGCGGCCCTGCCGGCGCGCGCCCGCGCCTCGCTCGCTCCGTACACCGCATCCACAGCGGCCGATGATAAACCGCCGGACCCGCTCACTTTCGCGACTTCAATCTGGCGATTTTCCTCGTTCGACATCTCATTAGCTTCGCACAACTTAACCGCCTTATCTAATGTTAAGTCATCCGTTCGCAGTAACCTGTCGCGTAGAGCCGAATCGAGCACGCCGCATACTATTCTATCCTTTATTAGACCGTCCTCCAAATGCTCGAATTGACAATGTTGGCTTAATAATCTCAGTGCCGTGACGTAATCGCCGATATTTTCTCCCTTTTCTTGATTGCGTGTGAAAAACTTGAAGCGAGCCATAGTCGTGTTCGGTTTCGTCGAAAAATAGTCGTCAAACTTTGAGATAATTTGTTTGACGTCATCACGATCTTCGTCTTTAATAAATTTAAAAGTAGAATAAATATCGTATCCCTCTGGTCCGATGAGATTAATTAACAAGCTAGCTTGAACATCTGCAGATTCTTTATGCACTCCGGACGCTTTCATAAATATATTAAATTGCTTCTGCCATTTTCGCCATGCATCGGCACGACACGACGGACCGCCTTCCAATACCAATTCCGTGGGTGGCCTTGCGTGTTCCATTGTGTTGAACTTTTATAATGTAAACACAAACAACACTCCTGGCTTTTGATTACCGCGAAAACTTTCAACTTTAGCACTGAATTGTAATAATTAAATAAACCGCTGTCACCATGAAGTGAAACAACAGCTTGCTGGATATCAACTCACTTTTATTCTGGGTACTCGTAGGTAGAATGCACATTTACATGAAGTACCCTCAACATACAAGATAAATCACAAAGACTATAAACAATGATATATTACAAGGTGTAGTGTTAAGTAAATATAAGGTTACACTAGATAGATTAGTACTACAAGTATGTAAATTATAGAGAGTGGACTGTATAGTATATGAAACTTAAAACTAAATGGGTTGACCTTTGTAAGATAAGTTAGAGAATAGAGACTTCTAATCATCCTGCTCCAAGGGGAGCGGGCTGAGCTTAACTACGGGTCTTGTGAATTCACTGTGTTTGGTTCGAACACTAACGACACGCGTCACATTGTCTGGGCCTGTGTATAGCTTAGTGACTCTGCCTAGTACCCACTGAAGGGGCGGTGCGTCCGAGTTTATAAGCACTAGATTGCCGACCTTCAGATCTCGACAACCTTTGGTCCACTTTTGGCGGGTTTGAAGTGTGTGAAGGTAATCTTTGCGCCACAGACGCCAAAACTGTTGGGCTATCTGTTGTACCGCCTGCCACCTACTCAGACGATTTATAGGGAGACTAGTTAGGTCATACTCTGGAGCATCTAACAATCCGCGGCCTACTAAGAAATGTGCTGGAGTAAGTATCTCGAACTCGCTGGGGTCCGAGGACAGAGCGCAAAGAGGGCGAGAATTGAGCACGGCTTCAACTCGCGCAAAGAGTGTTGTTAACTCTTCAAATGTTAGCGTCCTGCTTCCGATGGTTCTTTTTAAAAGTGACTTTGCCGATTTAATGGCTGCTTCGTAAAGACCGCCGAAGTGACTACCTGTTGGAGGGTTATGCTTCCATTGAACTTGACGTTTGGTAAACTCGCCTGAGATATCATCCGTGTTGGATTCTAAGAATTGTGAGACTTCAGCTAACTGTTTACCGGCTGAAACGAAGTTCGTCGCATTGTCTGAGATTAGCGCCTGACATAATCCACGTCTTGCTGTAAAACGGTCAAATGATGCCAGAAAGCATTCTGTGCTAAGTGAGGATAAAGTCTCTAAATGTACCGCGCGAGTAGCACAGCAAACGAAAATGCATAAATAAGCCTTGGTGATGCGAGCATTTCTACGAATGGACTCTTTTGTTAAAAATGGACCCCCTATGTCAAGACCTACCGAATGGAAGGAGTGAATATCTTCCGTTCGAAACTTAGGTAACTGTCCCATTAGAGGTTGCCTGACTGTCGGTCTTACTTTAAAACACGCTATGCATTTGCTTGTGCGTAGTCTGACTATGCTACGAGCGGACACAATCCAGAACTTTTGACTCAATATACTCTGTAGGGTACGTGGTCCTACATGTAAATAAAGCACATGGTAATAATCGATCAGACAATTAGTAAAATTGCATTTTTTAGGAAGCAATACAGGATGTTTTTTGTCGAACGAAATCTCTGCGAGCGAAAGTCTACCCCCCACCCTGAGGAGACCATGGGGGTCAACGAAGGGGTTGAGCTTTTGCAGAGACTGCTGCGGCTGAAGGCTCTTTGATATCGCGATTATATCGGCGGCAAAGTGGTGCTGTTGCACGGATTTTATGATGACGTCACGTGCGTCTTTTAAGTCACTTAGAGAAAGTTTAGTGCGCTCGGATTTAGGTGTGCGACAATTCGTGATGAATTTTCGAATCCGAGCTACGATATTGACTAATTTCGTGTAGTTAGAATATCTCTCAGAAAGCTCATAGATGAGATTAGAGGACTCCTCCGACGTTACCAGCGCCATAGTGTTAAGGGAGGTTTTTAGTTCGGGAGGATTGACGTCTCTGAACTCATCTATAGCGCGTACTGGCCATCGCTCACTTAGTAGCCAGCTGGGACCATTAAGCCATTCGGGATTTGAGAGAAGCACGGACGGCGTCGCACCCCGGGAACAGATGTCGCTCGGGTTACTCTCACCACATACATGGAACCAATTAGTACTGGGAACTGTGTCCAGTATTTTTGTTACTCGAGTGGCCACGAATGTTTTAAGCTTGTAGCTTGGTGTGTTAAGCCAAGCCAGTACTACAGAAGAATCAGTAAACAACAAGATGTCGTTGATACTGATAGCTCGCTCCTGAAGAATACCTGTGACATACTTGACGAGTTTGGCGAGCAAGTGGGCTGCCATTAGCTCGAGTCGTGGTACAGATACCGTTTTCAGCGGAGCCACTTTTGATTTAGCAATTAGAAGGCTCGTTTTGCTATCACCGTCGTCGTTAGTCGTGTGTAGGTATATCTGAGCCGCGTACCCGAGGGTAGACGCGTCAGCGAACGCGAAAATACGAGAGGTCGTACTTTGCGATACCATCACGTGACGTTCGTGTCTAAGTTCGGAAAGTAGAGGTAGCTCCCGAACGAAGGCCCGCCATTCTGTTTCAAGGTCAACAGGCAAGCGCTGGTCCCAATCGAGTTTCAGGGCCCAGATCTTCTGCATGAAACATTTGGCATAAAATATGCAGGGTGCAACAAAACCGAGAGGATCGAATAAACGACCGATCTGTGATAGAACGGTGCGTTTTGTGACCTCGTAATCATACTTCATCGTTCTGAAGGAAAAGCAGTCCGTTCCTGGTAGCCACTGAAGACCCAAAACCTTGAGTGACAAATCTTCATCATCGTCAAACTCAATCGGAGTTTCTCGGTGATCTTCAGGGACCGCGGCCAGCACCTGAGCACTATTACTAGCCCACTTACATAACAGGAAGCCAGCACTCTGCAACAGCTCGCGTAGATCCTTCTGCAGCTGGAGAGCGTCATCCTCTGTGGGTTCCGACCATAGTAGGTCATCCATGAAGAATCCACTTTTAAGAACTCGAGCTGCAGCTGGATACGTATCTGCGTGTTCGTCGGCTAAAGTATGCAGTACCTTGATGGCCAGATACGGACTACTAGCGACCCCATACGTGACAGTCGCCAGCTCGTAAACCTGAACCGGTTGATCTGTTGAGTGGCGCCACAGTATGTGTTGATAAGGCCGTTGGTCTTGATGTATCAAAATTTGTCTGTACATTTTACAGATGTCTGCGGATATACAAACAGCATGTAATCGGAAATTTATTAATATCTGATTAATATCCGCCTGAAGTTTCGGTCCCGCTAGAACCACGTCATTAAGTGACTTGTGATTAGCAGTTTTTGTCGACGCGTCGAACACGGTACGCAGCTTGGTGCTGGTGCTCGTCGGTTTGAGAATACAAAAATGCGGGATCAAATACTTGGAATCCACGTTTTGTAAATTACCTAAACACGTCATGTGACCTAAAGACTCATAGTCGGACATGAATTTGTGATATTCACACTTTAATTGAGAGTCGCGGTCGAGACGCGCCTCTAAATTAGTCAATCTCCGTAACGCCACCTGTCGAGAATCGCCGAGACTGTGGTCCGGCCGAAACGGATACCTAACAACGTATCTACCGGTGTTCGGATCGCGACTATGTTCGTGCGCGAACAACTTTTCTGCTAATACGTCGTCGGGTTTCTTTGGTTGTTCCGACGGTACGTTCTCGACTTCCCAGAACGCGTTCATCACCCGGTCTAAGTTATCCGTACTAGAAAATCCGGAAAAAGCGTGGTTATCCGAGTCTAAACTCTTTTTATTGCTATCGCGCCAATCTATTTGACCGGTGATAACGTATCCGAAGATAGACTTTAATATCACGGGCAAACCCGGGCGTTCCGGTAGTATTTTATCTCCGTCGTATAGGTAAGGAAATAAGTCGCCTGCTATCAATAAGTCCACCGGCGCGGGCCGATGAAACGCTGGGTCCGCTAACTCGATATTCTGATAACGATCTAAAATATCAAGAGGTAACCTAACCGTCGGTAGATTGCCGGCTATGTTCGCGACGATAACCGCGTCCGTATTAAGAACGGGCGATGTATCGTGTCGCGGTTTTATTGCGAGCGAGGTTTGACCAAAGTTATCAACTTGGTTCCCGCCTAGACCGATCGTTCGAACATCGCATCTACGACGAGGTAATCCTAGCCTCTTCGCACAACTATGTGTTATATAGCTTGACATAGCGCCGCTGTCTATAAGTGCGCGCACGCAATGGAAGTGTCCCCACGCGTCCGCGACGTGTACGACCGCGGTGCCAAGCAGGACCGTCTGATCAGTCGAACATGTGAGACCCACAACGTTCCCTTGACACGTGACTGAGGAGTCGACGTGAAGAGAGCTGTGGTGCCTCTTTTTGCAGACCGTACAACAATGTTTGGACGGACAATCAGCGCTGGTGTGATTATCACGCAAACAGTTCTCACACAAACTGAGCTCTTTGACTTTGGCAGTGCGTGACTCAGGTGTAAGCGCGTTGTAGACTGCACAGCGATAGATAGCGTGTGGCATTGGACAACACGGACAGACGTTGGATTTCTGCCGTTCGACAACGTTGTTCATGCTGGCCACAGCTGCGGTCATAGTAGGTTTATAACCGTGTTGTGTGGTCGTATCCTTGTTTGAACGCGACGTAGATGGCTTGAAAGCTGGTGTAGACGGCTTGGCGTACACTGACTTGCTTTCTGACATCTCAAGGACACGCGCTTGCTTCTCGATAAAGTTCAATAATTGCTTAGCGGTAGGTATCTCGCCCGGCGGCACGGTCTGTTCGAACTCGCGGCGCGTCACGGGGTCGAGATTTCGCAAAGATATTTGGAATAGTATAAAACTAGATAAATCCGGAATTTTAAGAAGTTCTAAAGCTGTAATATTTTCATGATAAGTTTGGAGAAAATTATTAAGGTTCGCGGCCGATTCGCTTATCAACGGTTTAAAGTTAAACAGCTTGTCTAAATACGCCGAAGCAAGCGCGCGCTTATTCTCAAATCGCTTAACTAAGGCGCTCCATACGATGCTGTAATTATCAGCTGTGATTGGCATTGATTTCACAATAGATAAAGCCGAACCGCTAACCGATGACATAAGGTAATAATATTTCTCGACATCAGTAATCGCGGGATTATCATGAATTAAGCTCGTAAACGTATCACGGAAGGTTATCCAATTTTCGAGTTTACTATCAAATTTAAATAGTTGTAATTCGGGTAACTTTACGCACCGCCTAGTTATTTGCAATTCCTTGCCACCGGGTTCCGTCTTGGCGGGACGCTCGGGTGGGTGAAGGCCATTGGAAACTTTACGAATCGCATAATAAAGTACATCAAACGCCTTTATTTCGCTATACGTAGGGACATAATTTGGTTTGTATTTCCGATATAGTGAATTTATTTCCATAACGCACCTATTGTATTCCGCTCGGATGTCTGAGAGGTCATCGATCCGTGCAGAAAACTCGGCTAAATGAGTTACATCTGTTTCTACTTCTAATGACATTTCATATAAATGTTGAATGCGAAGAAAACACATTTCCTTTGACGTCAAGAAAGGATGAACCTGATCGTCGAGATCCGAGTCAGGAACAGTATTTTTACCAGTCATTTTGAGTCACTAAATTACGATACAACAACCGAAAACGTCGAAATAAATTATCCTAGAAAATAAATCCACAAAAATTTAATTACGTATTATTTTCCCGCTACGCAAGACGAAACGTAATGGCTGCCGGGCGGTGCCGGTGTTAGAGAGGTCTAACCGGCAAAGTAATCACAATAAAACACAGTAAATACACAATGTAGGCATTTGTTTCTACAATAACACGATGCTAGACATTTATAATAAGCGATATTACTATAGAAATGAGCTAGTACTATGAAATTCAGAAAGTTACGATGCAATTTGTTTCACTATCACATAAAGGTCAACGCACCCGTGTCACTGTTTTCGATAAAAAAAAACACTATATTTTCGTATTAAACAATAAGGATTGCATAAAATATGTTATTTAGTGTTTGAAAAAGTGTAGGTTGAAGTTGGAACCTGTGTGGTTTATTAGTAAAACACAAATAAAAAGTGCAAGCACGTGTTGGGTGTGGTACCTACTTGGGAGGTGTAATATGATTTGTGTGCAATGAAAGTATTAAAATAACTATGAGACTTGACGTTATAACCGGGAGTCCGGGTCGAAGGCCCAAAATGTAGGCTCGATGGCTCAGTGAAGCTACAAATGAACTCAAATAAACAAAAATATGCACCCACCGTCAAGTCCATTCCATTTTCAAGTACTTCACGCTTTTTTTATCACACACCATCAGTCTTTAGACACTTCACTTCCGTGTTTTCGTAGTTTATTGTAATAGTGTTTACTGGATCGAGGCATCCGCGGCGCCGGCGCTTATTTTGTATGTTTTTTCGCGGTAACCAATCGCGGTCAGAGGTGAGCGATGATCACACGACGAACGTCTTTTTTATATTGGCGGGCGCGGCCGGGCAGCGGCGCGCGGGCGGGTGTTTTTGCTGCGTTCCGTTTCTCGTAGGTGCAGCGAAATATTTGACGAGTATTAAAATTTTGGGTTGCGGTCCCTACAACCACTATTCCAAAACAAATAAAGAGCATAAAGCTTGCATCTAAAATTCCATTATGCGACTCTAAAACTACCACTAAAGAAGCTCCAGGCGTTAAAAAGTCGCATTGCTGGATTTTAAAATAAATTTATTCCATATTCTTGGCTCTATCGTCCCGGGTCGGTACTAAAACCAAACATTTTGAGTCGGGTAACAATTTAAAATAGTACCTTGCAGGTGCACACAGTCAACAAGCAACATAGTCTCAGTAAGAGCTATCTATGAGTTGACAAAATAGTAGAGTTCTCATTATTAGGTTCCACGAAATAAAATACTTTTGCATTTGTAATAAAACAGTAAGTAAATGATAGTGATGTGAATGACAACAACAACTTCGCAATGCATTTGTATTATTTTATTTAGTTTTTGCTTGTTGTGTTCGTTTTCTTTTGTATGTATCATATTCGTTTCATAAACATTTTTCTGGAGACGTTATTGTAGCACTGTAGCGTTTTAGTTAAAAATCCAATATAAGACTTCCGTGACCTAATACAATTTTTTTATTTTTTTGAACGCTAGTCGTTTTCAGTACCAAGTTTGAGGTGTTTATCTCCATACCCCCTATGGATACGCTGGAGATCTCTATGAGTTAACAATAAAACTTCTCAATTAAAAAAATAATTTTCCAAATCTGTTCGAATTGGGAACCCTCTTCTTTTTTGTAAAGTCGGTTAAAATTATGTACTTGAAAATAAATAAGTTTAGTTACCCTATGTAGCATAATATGCAATCTTCAATTTTAAGCCACTGAAATATAGACAGTTTTAGCTACATAAAATCCTTACTGTTGGTGTAAAATACTGTTACAGTGTTTGACCGAACATTGCAGAGTATGTAACCTTTCTTTATCTTACAAACTTCAGTGTTTATCGTCAACCTACGATACCTAAGTTTATGTACCTAAGTGTTATGTGTGTTTATGTTGAATTTAGTCACATTTTGTTAACGTATACACGTTTTAAGCATCTCATTTTCGATGTATTACATTGTAGTAAGAAGACTTGAGTTAAAACTTGAGAGTGGATTTGTGAAACCCGAACCTAAATCGTCAAACAATCTATATTGTTACTCGTATTATTGTTTCTAAAACCTGGACGATTTCTTAAGCACGGTTCTATTATTCGTCTTGTAGTAGACATACAATAATTTAAGATTCTTTACAAAACGAAAAAACCGATTACAAATACTGCGCTAGTCATTTTCAGTTGCAAGTTAAAGGTGTTTTTTATCTCCATATCTCTAGCAATATGGATAAATTTGGTTTTCTCCAGGTCTCGATAAAATTACAGCGGGACCAAACGATAAGCATAGGTACTCTCTCAAAAAAAATCTTAATTGGTTTATTAATGACAAAGTTCGGAGGGAACAAAGAAAGGCTAATTGGGAACCTCCTGCTTTTTTGTGAAGTCGGTTAAAACTTATCTTTCCTATTTTTATCAACGTTTCATTCAATTCTATCTTTTGTTAAATCAGCAATGAGTACTTACTTCCATAAACCGAAAAAAAATGTCGTAAAAACCCTTATCACTTTTTACCTAAAGTCGTAATACAAAACAATTTCTTTTGCCAACATTGTATGAAGCAAACAATCGTTTACGTTCCGCCGTCAGGACTTTCCCTATTAAATTTTCAAGAGTTCAAACAAGTAGACAGTAAAAATTTAACTAAGATAAGATGGTTTCCTAGTAGGTTACGTACAGTGTTGCTAGGATGAAAACATTACCGAAATATGTGTGCTTTTAAGAACTGTAAAGATGTGGGAAGCCGGGAAGGCGACTTTAAATTTTATATGCCATTGGTCGTAAGTCTTTTGTTTCTAAGAAGAGTTTATAACTTTCCACGACATCATGAACGTCAACATCACAACGCTTCGTAGATTACCAATTATTTTTCATAAAATCAGTGAAACATACATTTTCACCAATTCAAAATTGACGTATTTAGTACTATGTTTCATGAAGTGTTACGTCACTTAATAGTATTTTAAATTGTTATACACAATCCAAAATTTCATCGTACCAACGGGGCTCGAACCCGCGCCCCCGGATAACATGTCCAGATGCTCTGACCAATTAAGCCACAGTCCGATACAGTCGATATGACGAAATTAGTGGATTGCATTTTTAACCCCATTATGCATTGGTGGCGCCATCTATGATAACTTATTCAAAGTTAATCATTCGGAAGAAATCATTTCAGTTTTCGAATCCGACGAGAGATGTTGCACTGCTTAACTGAAATATTATGTTTCTTGAGTGTTACACACTAAATATTTTTGTAAGTTTACACAATCCAAATTTCATCGTACCGACGGGACTCGAACCCGCACCCCCCGGATAACATGTCCAGGTGCTCTGACCAATTTAGCCACAGTTAGTACTGTTATGAAATAATTACACAATATCTCAGAAATATGTCAGTAAGGGCCCCCGCACACGGGCCACGGGCCACAACCACAAAACGCCGCCACCGGCATATTTCCTATAGTTTTCATACATTTTATCATGTAGCGTGTGGCGGCCACCGGCGTCAACCGTGTGCGGCGAGTCCATATAAAATGTATGAAAACTATAGGAAATATGCCGGTGGCGGCTTGTGGCCGGTGGCCCGTGTGCGCCGAGGGTTAATAGAACATAATTATCGCCATTTCCAATTTCCAGATATGCACCACTCCATTTTGTGAAATTGTGTTCAAATTCTTGTCCGTCGTAAAGCGTATCTACTCTCATTGTATTTTTTATCTAAAAATTGTGTTCTTCTGCGAGTTAATGTGTAATACTTAAGAATTATTAACCATTAGTACCGATGAATGTGTACGAGTGTAGGGAAACAGGACAATGTTGAACAACATGCCATTTTGCTGACACACCAAAATTACACTGAAAGCCTTCACCACAGTCCACATCTTTACTTAGGGTATAATTTGGACTGGACTGTGACTTTAACTTGACTTTACGACTTGTATCTACTAAATATTTAACTTATGATTTGGCGGTATGGCCGTAGCGAGGCTTTTAGTCTGTCTCAAGGAGCAAAAAAAGCAAAACAAATAATAAGATTGTTTAAAAACTAAAACAACCGACTTCCATGCCGCGATTATTATTTTTTTAATCGGTTGGGTATATTTCCGACATTTTCCCATTGTAATTTCATCGAGATCTGATAATTAATTATCTCCAGAGATATGACGATAAACATCTCAAACTGTGAGAGCCAGTTCCCATTCTAGGCCTAGCGTGCTTACCATCTTCGACCGCATCATCGCATACTTACCAAGTGAGATAGCGGTCAAACGCTAGCCTATAAAATATTTTAAAAAACCTTGCTACTGAAATTGACTCGTGGGGCATTGAAGTCGGTTGTTTTAGTTTTTAAACTATCTTAATTATAATAGTTACAAGTACAAATGTTACGAACTAGGGCTTTCATATACAGTGAAAATGTCATTATACATATTTCGTACGACTTTTTGCAAATAAATAGAATCAATAAACATATAAACGGACAAAACCATTTAAAATCATTCATTTTGGTTTAGATAATATTGTATAAAACTAAACTTATATACCTACCATTTGTGTAAAAATAGAGCGAATTATCACTTAGATCTACTAGTTACTAAGTCCCAACAATACAATCTTTATGGAAAACATATTTTTACATACATTTAATATCACACTCATGTGTATCTGGCAAGATTGCTACAACTAGGAATTTCGCAATTCCTTGTGAAAATACATGGCAACACAAATTGATAAGTAGTCTTCCAGGAAAATATATAGCGAAATGTAATTTGTATTATTTGACAAACAACGAAAACAATTTCAGTTTAGTATACTCTGTTTGACGCGTAAATACTTTTATATATTATGATGAGTGTTTACCTAAAACTCGAAATTAATATTAAGTACGATAAATTAATGTATGAATATTTTATGAGATGTTCTTCTTTTTTGCGTTTGAGGGATGAAACAAGGCGATTTTTTGTAAGAAATATTATTATGTATTTTGTCTAATAACCATAAATATTCGGAGAAAATTGCTTCTGGGTAATTATCCTCCAATAGACTTAGCAATAATTACAATGTTAATATCTAAGTACTCTTACAAATACATAAATGGTAACGTCGCAGTTGCTACATAGGATCTATAGAAAACTTTTACGATCGCGTTGGCAACTTCTATAAAAATAACTTAATTTAGAGATGATTCAATGAAAACTGTAAGAAAGCGGAACTGTACATGGATTGCATTTATGAATGCAAAATGTTCACCACTGTAGCAAATTGAAATTATAAGAGCGTCATATAAACCGCCCTCCCAACGTAAATTAATCTTTGACAATAAACTAAAACTAAATAACGTGGGTAAACTGACATTACCAACAATTGCAATGTGACTTAGCATCATTATTGTATAGTCAGCATCAATAAATGATTTCTGATTCTGATTCTGAAACTTAATTGTTTTCTATATACCTATTTTTTATTTCGCCCGTTTTTCATATAGGCAGGATAAGTTCTCAAAAATATGAAAATCATTTTGACATGTGAATTAGGTATAAGCATGGTTACTTTATTTTATAGTTGATTCAGATCGTTTAAAAAATAAAAAACTGACTTCACTTGCCCGCACGAGTCCTAATCGAGTAGTAAGTTTGAAATTTTCATGTCTGTTTCTCTGGAGATACTTATCAGTTCTCTATAAATTTTATAATAGGACCAAACGGCAAGTACACCTTGTAAAACAAATAAAAACTTTCCAAATCGGTTAATAAACGACCGAGTTCTGAGCTAGGTACGGACACACCGCAGCGTCCTGCGTGCGCGATCTAGGCGGCGATCAGATTGCGCAGTAGTATTTGTACCGACTGGTTCACACCAAACGCGATCAGAAAAAAATTGAAAAGTACTAAGATCGCGCCCGCAGATCGCAGGACGCCGCGTGTGGCCGTACCTTAACATATATCAGAAATACGTAATAAGTCAGTTAAAAATAAGTGAGGATTATCTTTCACATGCAACTTTATAACTGATAGAAAAATGAGTTTTCTATCACCGAACCTCATAACTGCGAGCTGCGTACTGATAACAACATCAAGACTTAACAAAGTTTCGTTCTCACGAACTAATTGTGTCAACCGTGGCTTAACCTTGTTACACACACGGTGACGGAATATTTGTTTTACGTAGCATTTTACTAGTTTGTAGGTCAATTTAGTATATAGGTACATATGATTATTACTTCAGCATTGCAGCCTCTATTTTCATTTCAGTTTCACCGATTCCTGTTAAGGTTTGAGATAGTATCTGACAGCCGAACCCATAAAAAAATATGTTTTTTCAGGCAGATAAGATCCTAATTGGTCATCGGGAACTTTATCAGGAACCGGTGAAACTGGCTGTTTGTTTTATTTACAGACTAGACTATATTTTTTTATATCTGATAAGCTTGATGACCACTATCTCGCCTTGTGGTAAGCGATGATGTGGTTGAAGATGGTAAACACGCCTAATAAAAGACGCGAGGTAAAGTCGACACACAGACACACATTACGACAGACATAGCAAGTCTTTGGATTTGAACTAAACCGAGCTCATGCCAGTACCTACAGTGCGACATAAAAGAGTTGACAATAAATGAGGGCGCCACTATTGCTTTTGTATCTTGTATGTAGCAACACAGTTAGTTAGAAACAAACGTTTTTGATACTTGTATTATTTTTGCAAATATAAGATTTCCAAGACATGAATTTTTATCTATAAGTATCTATATACATTTTATAATATCTATATACATTATATATATATATATTATTTCTGTACAAATTCTTCTTTATTTATTTATATGCTTATTTCTTACTTGCATAATTCAATGAGTGAAAACAAGTATCAAAATCAGTAGACGCGCAATAAATACTAATTTTTTGGTGTTGCCTGTAAGAGTGACAAGTTAGTTCTTAAATAATTAATTTCTACTCTTTTATGTTGCACTGTACTTCATTGCGCATCACGCTGTTATTTTCTGTGTTCGTTTATTATATACGTCATTACATCCATTATTATTATGAGTAACAAATAAACGATTTAAAACGATAACTAAAATTTTCCTCGTAAACTTGATTTCCCATAAAAACCGCCATTTAACTTGTCAAGATTTAATCGAGTCGCCGCTCAGAATATCAGTAGCCTATCTAAAAACACTCGATATCTTCTTTGTAAATAGTACAAATTATTCGCCCCCACCTTAACGTCCTTAAAAGAATATTCGATCAAACGTTGGCGTAAACTAATTCCAGAAAGCAAACTCGAAACTCTTAAAAAAGGAAAAGTTAGTTTACCGATATCGGCAAGCGGGTTGGCGAAATTGGTTGCCGATTACACTGACGATTTGACGTCTGACTGCTACGAGTAGTTGCTAATATAGCTTTGAAAAGTTGTAAAGTGCATTCGTGGTGAGGTATTATATTAGCCATACTCAACTACGATCTTTTAAGGCTTAGTTACTTATAGGGCTTTTTAATCTAGATACACTTATTTCTACAGTTTAAAAGTAACTGCACATTGCCTTATGTCTTGGTGCCTGCTATATAGGCTCACATAATTGAGAGCATTGCCTGTTAAAAATCGTATATCTATCTTTTGACAGGTACTGCGATGTTATAATTTGACTTCTATATTACCTTCGTATTGGTTCAAGAATTCATTGTATACAACATACAAGAAATCTTATTAAAGACTGGCTTGAAATAGTATCAACAATATTTTTCATAATTTGCTAATTAACTCCTACGTAACGAAAAAAATGTAATTTCAATAATTTAAGCCAAGGCTGCGGCCCGCATATAAAACACCAGTCGAGGCGGGCATTAGTATAGCTGCTTCAACCCTTTCGACTTTCACAACTTAGAAACACTCCTAAGAAACACTCTCGAAAATTAACCCTCAACCTCCTGCGACATTCAGATGTCATTATAATTTTATGTGCCCAATTAAACTTGATTAGTTTATTTTATTAACGCTACAAATTAATTTTCAGGACCCGCTATTATCCTGAACTGCAAACGAAGAATATAAAAGAGACTTTTAAAAGACTAAACTAGTGAGCTTAGAAATAAAGTGCCTAAGTAAAAGTAAAACTGGTGTTAATACGGGACCGGTCTTCGTATGGTACCGGCTCGTCGCATAACGTGAAATGGTCAAGGTAATAAAAGATATATGAATGAATTTATTCACCGCACTGAATTTACGCCACCGCTAACCCTCTCGTGTTTTTGGGACTTCACTTTGTAAATATATTTCCGAATCACTCACTCACTACCCACCCGAATGAAATCAAATATACATACGGTTTGTGGATGTAGATATGAATTTATGTTTGAATTTAAATGTGTGACGCACTCCTCTCCAATTGTAGCCTTTTTCTATTTGTTATTTTCTGTTACTGCTTCCCATAATAAGTATTTCTTTTATGTGTATGATTCTATAAACTCGAAAGTAGCATTCAAGGTACCCAGTATTACTTATTTAAAAAGTATACTAGCATCTAAGTGCTTCTTATCCGTAAAAAAATATTAAATTATTTTTTTACCGATAAAATTGTAGGGTGTTCAATCATTCTATATCTAGCCTTGTTTCTGTGTCGTGTTATAATTGTTCACAACTTGCACTATTCACATATTCTTGGTGTGTTATTGTAGACAAATCTTCTAACTATAGAAAATAATCATGCTTTTTCTTTGTGTTAGATGTTTTATTTATTAAATAGCAATCGAAGGTAAGATTTATTTAAATGTTCCTTGAATCTTTCTATTTTATATTTTTCAGTGAGTTAATAGAATTCAAAATGCTTCTAACTCCGATCAAATGACGACGACTAATAACTACCTACATTAGAAGATTATGAACTGTATGTTTTAATACCTAGTAGTGTGATATCTCGTGGTACGTTTACTGTGCAACACCAGGTTTATGTAAATAGTTCAATTCACTATTCAATCAATTAAAATTTGGGTTTCTTTAAATATAATATAATAAAATGTGTATGCTAAAGTAGTAGAAACTATATATATATATATATATATATATATATATATATATATATATAATTGTTGTAAGTAATAGTAAATTGAAAATCTCTTTTAATAACTGCTCTTACTAACTTCACAGTTTTTGTATATTATAATTGTACATAATGTATATATTATAATTTGGATTGTTAACCTATCTATCTTACATTATATAAATTAAAAATTGAAAGATCAGTCTGTAGAAAATATTGAATATTGCGGCTACATACATTGCGATATTGACTTAATAATTAAAATATAAACTTAACACGTAGGTATAACATAGTTAAGTTCGTCCGAGTGTGAGTACCTAGACAAACCAAAAAATGGTTTATTGGTACAAAATATAATTGATACTGTAATTTAAGTGTGAATAAAAAAATAAATTAAAATAAATCTGAATTCTATCTGTCGTACAATATGTGTTTACAATTATTGCATGTATTCCTGTACAACACAAACACAAGACATAATTAACGCCATAACTAAACACATAATTTAGACAAATCAAAGATAATCGACAAAGATTATGTCTGCACAAGACAGAGATTTGCATATACTCTCTCTCTGACTGACTCCTATTTTAAAGGACGTATGGAATTACATAAGCTGACGATTTACACACTGTAGCACCACAGAAAAGATAATAGTCCTACGGACAAAACATGCACTCTCTGACAGCAAACATGCGAGATTAAACCTAGTTACAACGTCGATAACGTTCAAAATATGATTGTCGTCAGTTGTATCGTCCTCGATACGCGGTAGGATAAAAACAGCGAGTGAATGACGCTTATGACGCCTGGTAGCACGCCCTATCAACGCAATATATGTGATTAGACTGCCTCAAAGATGCTTCCTCTACTCGTGTACATACATGACCATGATGTGTAATAAAACGACGTATATCGTAAGACAAATCGATCATTTAATACTTTTTATATATATGACTACAAGATTGCCGTTTGCACACACATCACAATCAACGCAAGCATAACTGGGCGGAAGCAGTGAGGACAACCAAAAAAAACTTAGCTTATATTATTTGATGTTACCAGTAGGAAATTATATTATATTTCTAACACCCCAACTACATCAAATAAACAAAGGTCTTTAAAGTAAACAATCTTTCATTTAAATTAACCCCTAAGAATAAATTTCACTAACCCCCAAACCTCTAATACATTTACTATGCTTTGTAGGGTTTAACGCTTTAGTAAGAACATCAGCTGGCATATCAGTTGTTGGCAAATATTCTAAATTAATAATTTTATTGCTAACTACATCTTTAATAAAATGATATCTAATATCAATGTGTTTACTTTTTCTATGACATACATTATTTGCCACCAACTTCTGTGCACTTTGACTGTCATTGTATAATTTCACAACACATACATCATTTGTCAGTTCAAATAACAAAGATCTTAAATATATAGCCTCTTTGGTAGCTTCTGCAATAGCCATATATTCTGCTTCCATACTAGAAAGTGCTACAGTTCTTTGCTTTTTACTTTCCCAGGAAATAGCTGAGCCTGACATCATGTAACAAAAACCAGTATATGATCTACGATCTATAGTGTTACTTGCCCAATCGGCATCAACATAGCCCACAAGTTCAGCCTTTCCCTTTACATATTTCAGACAATAAGTCTTTGTCTTCTTTAGATATCTAAGTATTCGCTTTACATAACTCCAATGTACATTTGTATGACATTTATTAAATTGACTCAGAAAACTGACAGAGAATGAAATGTCTGGTCTTGTGAGAACTGATAAATACATTAGACTTCCTACCAATTGTTGGTATGGAATTTCAAGGTCACATGTTTCTGACGGTTTAATATCTAATTTACATTCCATTGGTGTACTAGCAACTTTACAGTTTGACATATTGAATTTCTCTAATAACTGATCAACATACTGTTCTTGATCTAAGGTAATAACATTTGACTGTTTATCTATTTTAACTCTCATACCTAAGCATTGCTGAACCTGTCCTAAATTTTTTATCTTAAATTTAGAACTCAACACTGAGACTATATTATCAGTTTCTTGTTGATTGTTCGAATACACAAAAAAGTCATCAACATATAAGGCAATTACAATTTTTACCTCATTATTTATTTTTGTAAATACACATGGCTCTAATTTACTCTTTTTGAATCCTAATTCACATAAACATTGCTCAACCCTCTCATACCAGGTTCTAGAGGATTGTTTCAAACCATAAATCGCTTTATTTAATTTAACAATAACCTTCTCCTTATTTACATCACAATTAATATCTGGCTGATACATATAAATGTCCTCTTTAAGAAAACCATTCAAAAAAGCGGTATTAACATCTAAATGTGTGACATTTAAATTTAATTGAACAGACAATGCAAACAATAATTTTAATGTAGAATGTCTGACGACCGGTGAAAAAGTCTCTTCATAGTCTATACCAGGCCTCTGCGTGAAGCCTTTAGCCACAAGACGCGCCCTATATCGCACACTATTGTCATTGTTCGCTTTCTTTTTGAAAACCCATTTACACTGCACTACATTTTTGCCCGGAGGTAATTCACTCACTGGAACCCACGCGTCATTTTCCTCAAATGCTTGGAGCTCATCCTTCATTGCCTCAATCCATTTTTCTCGGTCTGAACTATTCAGGGCTTCTTTGACACTAATAGGATCGCTGGTGATATCTGGACTTGACGTGGTACATAAATTTGAGCAACCATAACGCTCTGGAGGCTTCCTTGAACGTTTTGATATTACTGGCGCTGGTTCTGGTATCTCTTCTTCTTCAGATTGCTGTAATGTAGAATCCAAGTCAGTCAAAGCATTAAGATAATCAGATTCAGAAGAAACGTTTGCACTGAAAGGACTAGAAACAGGTTTTTCCTTCATTTCCTCCACATCATCACTGCCTGACTGCTGCGATGTATCCCCAACTGAAACTGATACAACGGCATCACTCGTACAGTTTCTTTGTGTATTTTCATGTATTATCACATCTCTACTTGTTATTACACATCGCTTGATAGGGTCATATACTCTGTAACCTTTAACATTTTCAGGAAAACCAACTAAAATGTGTTTCTTCGACTTAGTGTCCCACTTAAGTCGTTTCTCTTTTGGCACATGGACCATTACTTCGCTGCCAAATATACGGACATGACTCAAGTCTGGTTTCTTATTTGTCCAAAGCTCATATGGAGTT
Organism: Cabera pusaria; assembly: GCA_954871355.1. NCBI lineage: Eukaryota > Metazoa > Arthropoda > Insecta > Lepidoptera > Geometridae > Cabera > Cabera pusaria. The sequence goes on along the minus strand of OX940891.1, from coordinate 20,093,288 downwards.
TTATTGTCTAATCCTGATGCAACAGATCTATTTCTAAGATAAACAGCGGTGTTTGTTGCCTCTGCCCAAAACTTCTTCTCTAATCCTGCATCAAACAATAAACAGCGAGCTCTCTCTACAATGGTTCGGTTGATGCGTTCACTCATGCCATTCTGTTCAGGTGTATAAACATTGGTTTTCTGATGAACTATACCTGCATCTTTCAAATATCCTTCAAACTCATTGCTACAAAATTCTAAGCCATTGTCTGTCCGAAATATTTTTATTTTTCTCTCTTGTTGATTTTCTACCATAGTTTTAAAATCTTTGAAATATTTAAAAGTTTCACTTTTGGCTTTAAGAAAGTAAACGAATGCCATACGGGTATAGTCGTCAACAAATATAAGGAAATACCTTGATCCTCCAATTGAACTGCATTCCATTGGCCCACAGACATCTGAATGGACTGTATCCAGTGGCTCGCTGCTCCTTGTACCCTTGTGACCAAATGGCAATCGCGATTGTTTTCCTTCACAACATATTGTACATGTGTTTTTGTTGATCACTGACTTGTCCGTGTATGATATTCCTGTGACTGCTCCGTCTTTCATCTTATTCTGGTCGTTTATATTCAAATGGCCCAACCTCCTATGCCATATTTCACTGCTAGCTGCTGCAGAAGGAGATGTAAACAAGCATTGTTTATGTTCTATATCCAACTTATAAACGCCATCAACTTGATTAGCCACAGCCACTAAATTGTTTTCTTTGTTGTAAACATAGCAGCGTTTCTGCATGAACTTCACACTGTTGCCATTTTTGATAAGTTGACTAACTGATATCAAATTTGTTGTGAGGTTAGGTACGCACAACACATCTTTTAAAGTAACCTCGTACTTGCAACTTGAAGTGACTGTTGTAATATCCACATCACCCGAACACAATACTGGCATGGCATTTTGATTAGCTGCCATAATCTCCTTGATATTCGGTGAATAACATGCATTTTTTATCATGTTTACATCTGCTGTCATGTGAACACTCGCGCCGCTATCCAAATAAAAATCTTGTTTACTGTAATTTCCACTCAAGAAAACAGCCGAAAACGCGTTCGTCTTTTTTACTTGTTGCTGCTCACTTTGTTTGCATTGAGATTTATAGTGACCAAGTCTTTTACATTTATAACACTTGATGTTCGTTTTGTCAAATTTTTTAGTGTTCGATTCAGCCACAGACAATCCGCCATGATGGTTTGATCTGTCATTTTTGGCACTGCTGCCAACTTTAGCATTTTGACGATTGTGCTGCCCTCTGCTAAAAAATGCATTTCCTGTCTCCGATGAATCATCGTTGCCAGCTAAATCAATTAGCTTTGTCTTCACTACATCAGCAGTAATGGCGATTCCCGAATGCTCTATCGCCATCAACATAGGGAAGTATTTTTCAGGTAATCCTGCCAGCATTAAACATCCGATCCACTCGTCGTTCACGGAAAAACCCGTTCCTGATAACTTCTGAGATGTTTCTATGATTTGCGTAACATAATTTGTCATCGAATCGCAATTGTCAAGACGAATCGAGATTAAATGCCGCAACAATGTTATTCTTCGAGAAAATCCAGAATCATCGAACATAGTCTTCAGTTTATGCCACAAATTCCTTGTGCTTGAAGCATCTTTGATGTGAACGTAGAGTGACGGATCAATGGTTAGAATCAACTTGGCCTTCGCTTTTGCATCATCTGCGGCTGCCTCATCTGTACTTTCAAGTTTTATAAGACTTGCTGCACCTTCCAGGATAAGGAGATTCTCCGCTGCAAACGCCCATTCGTTATAATTTTCGCGTCCTCTTAGCTTAGGAACGTTCGCCAAGAACGAATTGGTCGCCATTACGGTAAACTAACACAACCGGTCTGAACCGGGCACCGGCAAAAAATACGCCTAACTATATACTTTATTACTCCCTAAAGGGCATAATCTGGGCCCATAACCTAATAAAACGACGTATATCGTAAGACAAATCGATCATTTAATACTTTTTATATATATGACTACAAGATTGCCGTTTGCACACACATCACAATCAACGCAAGCATAACTGGGCGGAAGCAGTGAGGACAACCAAAAAAAACTTAGCTTATATTATTTGATGTTACCAGTAGGAAATTATATTATATTTCTAACAATGTGTTTATCTATAAAAATATAGAATATTTATTCTTTTTTTTAATTTTTTATACGTTATAGGCTAGCGTTTGACCACTATCCCACCTGTTGGTAAGTGATGATGCGGTCGAAGATGGTAAGCACGCTAGGCCTAGAATGGGAATGGCTCTCAAGGATAGCTTCTTATATATTGATAAGTTAATTATTTAAGTGACGCTACTTTATGCAGAGAGTATTTTTGTAGTTGGTAGATTTCTTAATCTATAAGAACTAAGTTCTTAATTACTTCTCTGCCTTTTGCCTAAACTAACTGAATAAAATAGTATATACCTGCTCAAGTAATCGAATAATTAGTGAAAACTAAACACTTCGGCTATAAACATGGGATATGTTCGATATATTACATATATAATATACTAGTATATACTAGGTGTGCCCCGCGGCTTCGCTCACGTTAAAAAGTATCCTATAGCCTAATCCATAATACTTGCTATCCCTGTGAATAATTTCTGTTAAATAGGTTCAGCCTTTTGACCGTGAAGCAGTCTCAAACAAACAAATAAACAAACTGACTTTCGCATTTAAAATATTGGTGTTGATTTAGATAAAATAACATCTAGGTAATATTAGTAATCCTCAAAAAATACTCTACTTTAAAATGAACTATATTATAAACTATAAACTAATTTATATAATTGTAGCTATTAATTAATTATGTAATTGTAATCTAATTCATTATAATATAATTCAATATATATTGAACTACGTTATAATGAATTAGATAATAGCTTTACTTTTTAACCGACTTCAAAAAAAGGAGGAGGTTTCTCAATTCGACCGTATATATATATATATATTTTTTTTTATGTTTGTTCGCGGATAACTTCGTCGTTTATGAACCGATTTCGATTATTCTTTTTTTGTTCGAAAGGAGATATCCCAAGTGTGGTACCATGGTAATTTTATCGAGGTATGATAAGTATCTCCAGAGATATTGAGATAAACATCTCAAAATTGGTACTGAAAATGAATAGCGTGGCATTGAAGTCGGTTGTTTTTTAGTTTTTAAACGATATTATAGGTCACATCTTACATAGTCTATTGGGACATCATTACAACTTAAAAAAAATTAAAATACAAAACTTCTTTAGACATGTCAAGGCTTTGCACAACATTTATTGGTCAAATTATTAATACCATTGCACCCTATTATATTACGTTCATTTTAAATTGTTCAATTAAAAAGGTGTTTATCCTGACCTTATGAAAGTCAGTAAAATTACTCTTATTATTCTTAATAACCGGCCAAGTGCGTGTCAGGCCACGCGCAGTGTAGGGTTCCGTAGTAGCCTGTTATTCAATGCAAGTCTTTACCCGTTATAAACAAGCAACAAGGTACTCCGTCTTTGTCACTTTAAAGGATTTTTTATAAGGATTTTGTATTTGGTACAAAATTATCCAACACCCAAGTTCAACGACGATTACTGCTAAACTAATAAAGTTATCTTAACCGCTATAATTTTCCTTTAAAGTTCATGAAATGCGCTATTATCACGAAATTTTTCCAGATTTTTCAAGCCCGCTGTTTAGCTTTTAGAGGGGGGGGGGGGGGGGACGCCCTACTGGAACAAAAATTTGCACTTTAAAGTTTAATATTTCGTAAATGGAGCATTCAATCGAAAAATGGTATTAGCAACCCTTAAGTCATTTTAAAAGACCTTTAATGATACCCCACACGATGGAGTACCACACGATGGGGTAGATGATGAAAAAAAAAAACATCCCCACTTCTCATATAGGGGAGCTTTCCTAAAAAAAATATTTTTCAAAATTTTATTTCAGCACTTTATCGGCGTCATTTATTTACATACTCCCACAAAATTACAGCTTTCTAGTATTAACGGTCTCTTAGCAAAACCTCGGACAGACAGATAGACGAACATGACGAAACTATAAGGGTTCCTTGTCAGGACTACGGAACCCTAAAAAGAGGTTAAGTAATAAAGGTGCTACAGAAGAGCTCAATAATTATTACAGGCCCAAGTCAATTTTATTTAGTTATTCATTCAACCCGATAAATGTTGCTGCATAACCCAATGCGATTATCCAATAATGTTATAAATAACAATATTTTATTATAACATGACATTACATTACTAAAAAAATATAATATAGAAGTTAGCTACCAGCTACTTACCTATCTTGTGACGAATAACATTACTACCTTGTGAAATGTATTTGGTGTGCAATGGAATAATGGAATTTGGCAGCTTTTATACAAAATTTTGCAAAAATCAGCTTATTTCAGTTGTACATTTTGAAAAACAAGAATGACCGCCAGTTTCTATTATAAACATAATATCGTTTAAAAACTAAAATAGAACCGACTTCAATGCCGCGCTATTCATTTTCATTACCAATTTTGAGATGTTTATCTCAATATCTCTGGAGATACTTATCAGACGTCGATAAAATTACCATGGTACCACACTTGCGATATCTACTGTCGAACAAAAAAGAATAATCAAAATCGGTTCATAAACGACGAAGTTATCCGCGAACAAACATAAAAAATATATATATATATATACGGTCGAATTGAGAAACCTCCTCCTTTTTTTGAGGTCGGTTAAAAAGTATAATTGACGCAGTTTTGATAGTAACACAAACTATATTAGTGTAATTGGATAAATCGCAGGAAACCCTGGTTTCTCTGTGATTTATTTAAAGCATTTGATTGCGTTGATTTGATAATGAAATTCTATCACACAAACTAAATCATTATGGAGTTGCACGGCAATGCTTTTAGTATATTAAATTATTATCTCTGTTGCAGAACTCATGACGACGACGACATTGGTTATTACTCGGATTAGCATTTTCTTAGATATGGCGTTCCTCAAGGGTTTTTTATTTATTTTGTAGAACTCATATAAGCTAGCGTTTGACTTTTTTCTCACCTGTTGGTAAGTGACGATTCGGTCGAGGTTCCATTCTGGGACATTTTTTCTTCATTATTTATGAAAATGATATGTCATCTTGTTCGCTACGGACTCCAGAGATATGGCGATAAACAACTCAAACTTGAAACTGAAACTGACTCGCGTGGCTGGTGAAGTCGGGTTTTTCAGTACTATCTTAATTATATTGTTTGTAGGTACATTGACGTGTCTAATTTTTAATTTGTTATTTGACCTACTAAAGAGTATGTATACTAGACCATACAATCGATTAAATAGACACAAATACCGCATCCTATAATGTTCATACTTGTTAGATCTAGTTGACCTGTTAGGAATGTAGGTTTTAACTTTACAACTTTTGTGTATACATCATTAAGCCCGCCTCAATACCACATTTTATATATTAAATGAACTGCGGTTATATATCATCGTTAATTTTAACATGAACAGAGTAAAATCTCATTACAGTTGAACACGATAGTGCGGTTGCATTCTATCTTACAGTTCAATGTATTTGACATGTAATATTGTGGTCTGAAAACAATTTGGGTATCATTGGTCGTTTGTCGAAATAGAAAACCGACGTGACAAAACTATGAGATGCCTGAAATCGAATATTGCCATCCTCGATTTGTATAGATTATAGAATATAACATTTTCTACTGTGTAATTTTCTACTGTTATAAAATATTTACTAACCTTTTCACGGTCCCGCTTAAATTTAATGTACCCACCACATTTGGTATCTCGTCTAAAATTGGTAGAGTCGTTTTTAAAAAATAACAGATTAACTGACTTTCGCATGTATCTAATATTAGCGGTGATAATTCCAATCAATTATAATTATAAATTCATACTTTTTTATTTTTTTTAATAGTGTAGTTTCACGCGCCTAAGTCACTTTATGAACGTCATTGCGTAGATGTGTTTTAAAAATATCTAGTCGTGTTTTATAATGCCATCTCGTGCAGTTACTACATGTAAAAATACTAGCTAGCAGCTTTACACGGGTTAAATTGAAGGGAGGTAGGCGAGCGCGGATTTTAGGATTAGGTGTTTGACACAGAGCATCGCTTGTCGTTGCTCCTCACAACAACAAATGATAACACGGGGACGCACTAATCATTCAGCATAAGACGATATGTCACCAGACTGCCCTGTGCGAGTTTCTTTAGATTGTTGTACTTATTCTCGATAACATTGAAGTAAACGCATATGTATGGAATTTAAATAACGCCATCTAGAGTGCATAATAGCTAAAATTGTAACATCCATACAAATCTGCGTTTACTTTATCGATCGAATCTTCTTATATATATAAATCAATTGCTGTTCGTTAGACTCACTAAAACTCGAGAACGGCGGGGCCGATTTAGCTGATTTTGGTTTTGAAATGATTGTCGTAGTCCAGGGAAGGTTTACACGGTAAGAAAATTTCAAAAAATTGCGTGGAAGATAGTAAAAACAATAATTTCATTTTTCCCATATAAACTGTTCTACCGACTTTCCTGTCAAACATTTGATGTTCGTCCCTTCGGTATGGTAGAGTAGATTCTGTTCCATTCTCGAATTGAAATTTGAAGCACGCATTAATTTTTTTGAATCGACAACAATATATCCACATCACTCGGATTATCGCGTAGAAATTTAAATTTTAATATTTTGAATTTTGATGGTTGTCTCAGGTTGTCATTGTTGGTTTGTTCAGAATTGTTTGTCATTGTATTGACATATATTTTGATGGTTGTCATTATAGCGCTTCCATACATGGGTATTAGCTACTTGTGTATAAAAACCGATAAAACAAAATTAAATTAAATAATAAAGGGCGTCCCCATACAAGAAACGTGTTTTTGAGGCTTTTTATGCTCGATCTTACAAACCTTAGCAGATAAAGACTTGAAATTTACTCATGGTGTGTATTGCAATGGCTGCAAGATCAGGTAATAAAAACTAAATAAAATTATAAATTAAAGGGGGTCCCCATAAAAGAAACGTTTTTTTCCGGCAAATATTGTTCAATCGGAACCCTGCGTGTGCGGGTCTGACTCGCACTTGGACAGTTTATTTATATTTGCGGTACGAAGTTCGCCGGGTCAGCTAGTAAGTAAATAAATGTAAAGAAAGTCGCACTAGGCACTCTGAAACACCCATCCGCGTCCCTAGACTTAGACGTATAATACGTGATGCCTGGGTGATGGTAAACGCTAAATGGTATACTGGTACTGGCCCGGAATTTATTTTGTGGCTCGGTCGAGTCTTAAAACATCCGAGCACAGACATCTCAACTCTCTACTAACTACCTACGTAATGCTGAAATATCTAGCCAAGCTTTAGAAATCCCAATAAATAACACACTGCAGTAGGCATCTCAAGACCTAATCGTGACGTGATACTGCATTTCTTTGACTATTTGACTATCGCCATATAATCCACCATCCACCGCATTTCTCGTGCTGACAACACAAAAAATGCTCCATTCTCTCGTACGGTGTTACTCAATAGTTTTAATGTGAAATTACGTTTGCACGTGATTTCTGTTTATTTCTGTATTCTAAGTATATATTACTCATACAGAGCGTCCTGCGTGCGCGATCTAGGCAGTGATCAGATAGCGCAGTAGTATTTGTACCGACTGGTTCACATGAAACGCGATCTACGGCGATCAGAAAACGATTGAAAATCAGATCGCGAACGCGCACGCGGACGCAGGACGCCGCGGTGTGGCCGATATCTTTACTATAATATCAATATATAATAACTATAATGTTATTATTAGCATCTACGTACTTGGTATACCATTAAATTGAATTTGCAGTTACTATTATTTGTAATTCAGTTTATAAGCACTAAGATTATTCAAATGTGTAATTAGCACATGGGGTTCGGGTTAAAGATTCTTGTGAGCCACTGTGAGACACATCATGGCCAAGAGATCAAGAGATCACGGCCAACCGCTTGTCTGTTTTCAATTCGATAAAGTTGAGGTAAACAAAATGACTACTGCTCTTATTTCCTACAAGGTTCTAATAGCACGAAAGATACATTCAAAAGTAGTAGATCATACATAAGATCCTCTCCCCTCACTTTTCCGCCTCGTATCACATCTCGCGAACGCGTTCTTTATCCAATTATCCGAAGATAAATCTCACCTGTGACTGCAGAAGGTGGTCACAGTATGTAAACAGCGGTAGGTCTATATTATGAAATAAAATTTACATTATTTTACCTACCTTTTTCTTATTACAACTATTTTGTATTAATAGGCTAGCGTTTGACCACTATCTTACCTATTGCTGGTCGATATGGTCAAGAGAAATGTGGCCGAGAATGGTGGCACGCTAGATCTAGAATGGAAACTGGCTTTCAAGGACAGCTGTCGGAACACACAAGTGTTTGGCGAATGAACACTGTGTCACGTGTCAGTAAGTGATGATGCGGTCGAGGATGGAAGTACGCTAGGCCTAGAATGGGAACTGGTGACAGCTGCCGGAGCATATTAGATGTTTGGCAACAGATTTTACAACTTGAGAGTGGTAGCTGGCTGGCCAACGGACATAAAATGCTTGCCTAGAAGATATATCAGTTCCTCTCGACTTAAAGACACCCAATTTATAGCTGCTACAAGTTGGCGGGTAGTGTGTTTATGCATATATTAAAATTTAAATACAAACGAAGATGACCCACTGCCATTGACTATGACAAAACGTACGAAATGCTTCTGTTAGAGCAAAGTTATATTTTCCGAATCCGTCGGCTTTTTTCTTTGCTTGACTTAGTGACGCCACGAGTCGAGATACGTGGTAGATTTAATTAGGGAGGTATTTATACTTGTTACTGATATTATGTCGTGTAATAACGCAATGTATGTGTGTCGGTCTTAATATTTTCGCTTTTGTTGCTTACTTATCTTTGGAGAGAAGGTTTCAGTTATATGCCTAGTAACACATACATCGTGTGTTGTTACTGAGAAATCAGGGTATACTTACATATCTGGATACGTATTTAGTTTAGACATCATTATGTTTATTTAATCACCTTTTAAATTAAATTATCACCTGTAGGATTTCTCTTATAAATCTGATAGGCTAGCATTTGACCACTATCCCGCCCAGTGGTAAGCGATGATAAAGTCATGTGGATGATGAACACGCTAGTACTAGATGATTTGACTCTCCGTCGAAACACCGCACGGGGTGCCTTGTGCAAGTTTTTTTTTAATATGAGATAAACGGTTGACCATAGTCTTCGTAAGAAAAAAACGATAAGTGACGATGTGATATAATGCCAGTTTATTTAGATAGGCTTACTTAATCGATCACGATAACGTAAATTCACATTTGTATGGAATTAGAGAGTGCCATTTAGTGTGTATAATAGGTAATAATGTCTTTGCCATACAAATCTGCGTTTACCGTGGTCCAATTAGTGAATAAATCTAAATTATAATACCTAAAGATAGATAGTAACTAAATAAGTAGTACAGTAGAGTAGCCTAGCACTCCACTGAAAGCTACATCCGCAAACCTCAGTCCAAAATCAACTTAAAAACTGTCAGTACATAAAATCTCTTCAGTAGAGTCGTCCAATTTCTAGTCGTATCCACTAACCCCCTAAACCATTTTCGTTCAGGCGAATCGATTTAATTCCGTATGCTTCCACGATTCGGTAAATTAGATCGGCTCTCGAGTCGACACGGTCAAAAGTCGACACCGAGCCCTTGAGATGATATGCGGGCTTTACAACGAGTTTAAAAATGTGATGTAGACTTGCAGTAGGATCGAGGGTTCTGTTTTATGATTTGCACGTAAATATCTTTATTTACGTACAAATCATCATGGTTAACTATGAAATATCTTTGATTTCTGTATTTTTGCATTCTAAGATGTGTGCCAGAGTGATAATGCAGTTATTATTAAATTTGCATAAAATAATTACGCTTAGAAAATATACGAGGTATGTATATATATTTACAATAGTATAGTACCCGCGGCTTCACCCGCGTTAAAAGTTATACCATGGCTATTTGTACTATTATTTATTCTGTGCCATGGCCTAATCCGTAATACTGGCTATCACTACGCAAAATTTCAGCAAATTAAAAAAAACTAGCCGCAGCAGTTTGACCGCGAACAAGTAACAAAAATAAAAACTGAGTATCGCATTTATAATATAAATATAGGTGTTGATTTTCCAATTCCATAATATATTATTTTACTCGTACAATTTAACTAGATATACATCGTTTTATTTACCTACCATCTTAACAAATTGCATCGAGATCGACCGACAGGTAAATATTGGTGTGATTAATAGGTTTCCGACCAACGGTACCCTAAACCGGGAAGAGATTTTCCTTTCTCGGATCGGAAGCGGATCTCATTTCCTCGACAACATCAAAGTGATAGCAATCGGTTTTTTATTCGAATCAGCGATATTTTGTAGGACTAGTTAGTTGCTCGGTTGATCGGGTTACGATGGGTTGATAAATACTTGGACTCAGGAATGGAATCGATTTCTTTTTCTTCGGTTTCCTATTGGAAAACGATTTAATTATATCGTTTTAAGGCAAGAGACGCAAACCGCGGTCGGTAGCAGGCGCGTGGTTGTGATTAAGTACAGTAATATTATATTATATTACTTACTGTACAACCACTGCTATATGGCAGACAACGCAGGGGCATCCGCGTAACGCGCGCGGTTGAGCGGGCATCGGGCGCGCTTTGCACATCGACTTGTTCAGTCTTGTATAAGAGACCATGCACGGCACTATGGTGCTGTGCATGGCAAATTACGATTTAGCGCGGTTTTGTGTTGAATACGTAGTTAATTTTCACTTTCGGACTATTAGTTACTAAGCGACTAAAAAGTCCGCAAGGCGATCCGCGCCTCCACGCGATTCCACCATCCGTCGCGGTTGGAGGCTCGTACGGTAGTCACGTTCGTCACGTCGTCACGACGTAAATCGGATATCACATGCACGATTTAAAATAAATAATAACCTTCTAACTCAAAGGTCAATGGTTCAAATCCTAGCCGTGTACCAATGATTTTTTCTGAATGTATTCAGGAATCATGGGTATTCGTCTAAAGATGGTGCATGATATGATGTGTTTGACTTTCTTTCAAAAAGTAGCACACAGCTCTTGTGTGCCATAAAATTCTAGGCCTAGCGTGTTCACCATCTTCGACCACGTCATCGCTTACCACCAGAAAAAATAGTGGTCAAAAAAGCCTATTATATATAAAAATAAAAACATAGAGTTATTCAAGTTGGTCAACGGATGCTATACTGCTACGTAAAAACCTATAAAATAGCCATTTAATTATTGTAGAGCTTTTAGTAATGTGCTATTCAAGTAGCCTACAATTCATATTGCTAATCCAGTAAAATTAACATTCAATACATCTCACGCGTAATGGAATGCATAAAAATAACAATGACACTGTAAACATCCATTTCGGACTCAACGCGTCCGAAATATTCAATAGAATTATAAAGGCGGAAAAATCACGGATGCCGTACGTTGATGAAGGGAGTTAATTTGATGAACATATTTGTTTACTGGTCGAATTTAGGAGTGTTTTTTTTATTAAAAACAACGAATTTTTGAAAGGGACAAACGTGACAGTCCTATTAAAACACATAAATACCACAGAATAATTAATAGTACTACGTATACATAAATAAAATCACGTTTTTGTCCCGTTGGGGTAGGCAGAGACTAGGTACTTCTTTCCACATGCTACGATCCTGATGTACCTCTTTCGCTTCTTCCACTTTCATGAGCGTCTTCATATACATTCTTCATATATATTGAGGGCCCGGTGGCGTAATCGGGAGAACGGTCGGCTTTGATGCCGTGGTACCGGGTTCAAACCCCGCCGTGTACCAATGGATTTTTCTATCGAAAAATTTATGTGCGCTTCTTACAGTGGCCCTCCGGTGAAGGAAAACATCGTTAAGAAACCAACAAACCATGGTGGTAGGACACTATCTAGTGTCCGCCTGGCCAGCTACCACCCTCAAGTTAGAAAATCTGTCACCAAAACATCTAATGTGTTCCGGTAGCTATCCTTAAGAACCAGCTCCCATTCAAGGCTTAGCGTGCTTACCATCTTCGACCGCATCATCACTTACCAACAGGTGAGATAGTGGTCAAACGCTAGCCTATACAATATTAAAATAAAAAATAAACTCGCCTTTTACAAAAAACAAGCCTGTGTACATTTATTGAGTGTATCGAACAATAGATCGCATTCTCATTTAACATCAGGTTTATGTGATCAAACGCAAAAATTATATGAGTAAATAACTCTGATAACATTTATAGGTATTATTTTAATGAAGGATTTAACGTCTATATAACGAATATCAAGCACGTGGCATCTTCTTGATTAATAACTTGAAAGTTTAACCATAAAGCTCCTTGCATCAGGTCCTTCGTTGGTAAATTACCCATCAATGCCCGTGGGAGCAGCTAAAGTTACAATGTTTCTGTCGGTGATATTCGTTATCTGTATTTATGAGATGTAATAGTCTAAGATGACGTAATGCAAGATTTAATGATGCTCTTTTGACTAGGGTTAAACCTTATTAAACAATGAACAAAATTTTCTTCAGTTTTTGTCGAAGGTGCTGAACAATATGACCATGGTCTTACCTTTGTAGATTAAATTGATAGCTAATGATTAAGGTGCTTTTTAACCGACTTCAAAAAAGGAGGAGGTTTCTCAATTCGACCGTATATATTTTTTTATTTTTTTTATGTTTGTTCGCGGATAACTTCGTCGTTTATGAACCGATTTCGATTATTCTTTTTTTGTTCGAAAGGAGATATCCCAAGTGTGGTACCATGGTAATTTTATCGAGGTATGATAAGTATTTCCAGAGATATTGAGATAAACATCTCAAAATTGGTACTGAAAATGAATAGCGCGGCATTGAAGTCGGTTGTTTTTTAGTTTTTAAACGATATTATTATGGAATCGAGACAAAAGACGATACGCCATCCAACAAGAAGTATCCCGCGATTACACTTGGTCTTTAGCGCAGTTTCGATTCAGGCGACGACATATGTAAATGAACGGAGTGGACTCCGTTAATACGCCTTTATTCGGAAAATATTTATATTTTATTTTATTCACTTATTATTTCGAGTACTTGAGTTCAAATACTCGACGCCAGATTTCTCTTCGATCAGAATTTCGATAAGACCTAATTATAATAATCATAGTCGTTATTTGGTCGTTTTATTGCGACGACTCAAATAAATGCATCGTGTGCCTGAATGCGTGCTAGCAGAATACCAAATATATACGTAAGTAAGAGGAAGACAAAAATCCCACCAATAGCATCATTTTATTTATCTAGCCTTGCTCAAATGAAGTAATGCAATTGCTCAACTTTTATAAATGCAGTCAATGTAACAAGCAGCATGTTTGCACTGAACGAATTGATTGGAATCGTGCTTTAAATGGATCTTATAGTCATGTTCTTGTTTATCAATAGATGTCATCTAGTATTCTGAATATAGAGCCTATCATAAGTACCAACTTCTGTAGCTTCGATTCATTAATCAATAACGCACGTAGAGCGAAGTTCTCTAATCAGTCACCACAATCCATCTAGCTTTGTCATTGTCAGATGACTGGCAGACATCACAAGATATTGTATGACCGAGAGTTCAAGATATCTATCGAAGTTGGTCAAAGACTTGTTACTATACGGGACTTCAGAATTTATCAGTTGCAACTGCGATCTTTGAGGGTCCGGACTTATCAAGATGTGCCTCCTTCAAAGATCGTATCCAAGACATTCCATTCAACTAGTTTCTAATAATTTACCTTTGAAATCTTAGCCTCAAAGCTCTTCTACATTATGTTCGGGTAAATCCACCGCACGGGAGTCTGAGGTACGGTTATAGACACAGTGGAGGTATTGATAAAGACAGTAAAGAAATTCGGGTAAGAAGTACGAATTATCTTTATCAATTGCAATTAGTGGAGGAAATACTTCATTAATTAATACACTTATGGCGAGATTTTAGTTTAAGATGCTGTGTTGGTTACTTTTAATTTATATTTTCAGCATATAAAAAGTTATCGCTAAGCAGCACGTGCTGAACCTCAGACTCAGACAGACCTGCAGACCGTTTTTCAATTGTCATATTTAATTTCAATCACCAAGCATAAAAAAAACATTTGTGCTTGCGCATTGTGCGAGAAGATTTTCTAGACAACCCTAAGCTATTTTAGACTGCAAAATCATTCATAGTGAGACAGTAGTAAAGCTTTGAAAAATATTGAAAGAAAAAAAAGTTTCTAATGTTTATAATATTCAGTTGTCGTCTAAGTTTATTAACTGTATGTTCGTTCTATAATGTGCTTTTGCATAGCAGGTACTGCTGTACATTATGGTGCTTAATAACTTTACCGTGCGGAATAAAAAAGATTTAGCTACCGCAGTTTATGGATACTTAAAATAATTTTCTGCGGCACACGCGTAATTCACCAAGTTGCTTTCAGTAGAATAATAAGATCATTGTTTGCTTGAACGCCGTTTTTTGATGCCAAGAATGAGGAGATGTAGGGTGTAATGTAGACGTGATTCCAGTTCATTGCAAGAGTTGTGTTTCTGTTATTCGTGTTTTTTCTGTGACAGTTAAAACTTTTCTTTGTAGGATCTTTATGATAGGCAACAAGTCAAGCCTGAATATTTTTATGCTGTTGGAAAAGATATATAATTGTTCACTGATGATCATCAGGCACTCCTGATAATGAAATCAAACCCAGCGTTTATATAAATAAACCATCATATGATCGATAATATAGTGAGTACATATCCATTTCATAGGTCAGTATGTTTCAATCGATCAAAAGTTAAAATTGACATTTCTATTACATTGAAGGTACGACCAGACCGCGGCGTCCTGCGATTTGCGGGCGCGATCTCAGTACTTTTCAATTGTTTTCTGATCGCGTTTGGTGTGAACCAGTCGGTACAAATACTACTGCGCTATCTGATCGCCACCTAGATCACGCACGCAGGACGCTGCGGTGTGTCCGTACCTTTACATTAGAGACATTTACATTAGACATTATAATTGTATATAGAAATGTATATTAGAGATGATTGAAAGATAACGACCGTTCTCAATAGTAACAGATGTCTACAAACTTGTCCCTATAAGGTAACACCTTAGTTTTATGACCAATCATAGAAGTCGTAAACAAGTTTAAATTGATAGCTCGTATTAAAGCGTTACGAAATGCAAAATTAAATTACGACTGAGGATCCCCGAAATTGGGTTGACCCAGACAATAGGCGATGTACTTAAACACTACTATATCACATGTGACTTTGCACGCTTTTGTTACGTCTGAGAAGTAATTAATAAAATTATATTAACACGTACTACTCTTGTACAATACTTTGACGTGTCAGTGTCTACTAAGTCTTTTAGAACCCAAAACCAAAAAGCTAGACCGATAAATAATGCTTATATATAAATTGGGTAAGTCGCTGATATTTAATTTGCCCGCAGGTAAGGCATGTTAATTATTTGTATACCTATAACTTATTAATAGATTGATTTACATCTCCATAGCCTAACGTAATAATAACATAAGAAAAATACGTACTTCGGGTTTTTTGGCGGGAACGTGAAAAACTGTGTGTGCTCACATTGTGTTTGTTTCTAAAACTTGTGTTTCGTTCGCGTGTAATGCTGATTTATTAGGCGCCCGTGAATGTGTACGAGTGTAGAGAAATAGCACAATGTAGAGAAACATGCCATTTTGTATTCACATCAAAATTCCTTCGAAATCCACCAGTAAATTCTACATCTTTACTGAGGGTATGACTTGGACTGGACTATGACTTCACTTCACTTAATTTAAATGTGACTTGTTGCGACTATGGTTTATGACTTGAATCGCCAAAAACGATTTGAATTTATCTAATACTTTAACATTAGCTAAATACACTAATCATAGAGAGCCATCACAAAACTAAGAAAAATTGCAGTTTTTACTACCTATGGATTTTTCTATCGAAAAATGTATGTGCGCTTCTCACAGTGGCCCTCCGGTGAAGGAAAACATCTTTAAGAAACCAACAACCCCCGCACGGTGGTAGGAAACTATCTAGTGTCCGCCTGGCCAGCTACCCTCAAGTTAGAAAAAATCTGTCACCAAACATCTAATGTGTTCCGGCAGCTATGGGCTTATATTATGGAGTACTTGGTAGTCGAGCAGCGGAAATACGGTGATATAAATAAAGATATGTCATTCATCTAACATAATTATATTATGACATCTTGTCCACTACTAAAATATTTCCTTCTCTTACCATAAGCCATAGATCACATTTTGCATTTGTATCCAGCATTCGTATGTATGTATCTATTTATTTCTCCTTATATCTATATATATATATATATATATATATATATATATATATATTCTATGTATATATTTAACTTACTAATATGTATTGTATTTATATTATATTACATTGTATATAATATTTAAATTTAATAAAAATATTTTCGCGCTAGTTCATCACCCGCAGGCTTAGCTGAAAACCAGCGTCTAGGTGTGTAACCCCAGACATATGTGCTGAGTTAAGCCTTTTTGGCACCTCACTTCTCATAAACTTATTTTAAAACCTGTGTTCTTTCTTCTTTTGATGTTTTACATTATTATTATAATTAATTAAATTTGTTACTATGTGAGTTTTTGCCAAATAAACGATTTTCTTTCTTTCTTTCTATCCTTAAGAGCCAGTTTCCATTCTAAGCCTAGCGTGCTTACCATCTTCGACCGCATCATCACTTACCAACAGGTGAGATAGTGGTCAAACGCTAACCTATAAAGTATAAAAAACAAAAAACTACCTGCACAGTTAAATCAATCGCTCTGGTACTACTATCTGAAAAGTTTGATTAAAACGTCAAACGTATAAGAGGTGAAGTTAGCGCTGATTCAAGATATGTATATCAGTTTCGTCAACGTTTCATTAAATCACAAAGGGTACTATTACAGTAAGGGTAACATCTGGTGTTATCATGAAATGGCTGCATCTAACCTGCCTATTCCGAATGAGATTGCTAGATAGTACAGTCTGTGCTAAATAGAAGGCCCTAGTTCTAAAGCTTAATCAAAGTAAAAGCGGGTTGACGAGTTTCACGCACTCCTGGTTTTATTCAGGTTCAAATAAATGCACGGGTGCGATACGGCTGGTGTGACTCTTACTTTTTTGTAATGTGAGTTACAATATAAAAGCTTGTTTAAGCTTGTTAGCTAACCTATACTTTGAAGTGAATACTACTTTCGGCGCGCTAAGCGCTTTATTTTATGGGTATTGTAAGGAAACTGAACGATCACGGTTACCTATGTAGCTCATAGCTATGTAACGTTCTGTTACACAAAACTATATTGCTGACATGGGCTTAAACCCCCTCACACTATTTTAGTGGATGTCATCAATATATTTCGTATATATAGTCATACATTTACGAGCCCGGGGCTCTTTCTCCTCTTAATCGCATTACGCGACCTCATTCCGGACCCGGTCCTAGGCCTGCCGATCAGCTCGTGGAAGAAGTCGGGTAGTCCGCTACCCTAGTCTTTACTGATAAATAACGGTGTGGGAATTATATCCCAAGTGTTGTAGTGCAGTGTGAATAAAATTAATGTTGTGGCCCATAAAGTTTTTTTTTTTTTAAACAACTCACGGGTCCACTCAACAGTTCGTTTGGGTAGTGTCAGGTAAAGAGAATAAAAGAATAGTAGAACGATAGGGAATGTCGTATTATTAACTCCTCTTATTAACCTCCGACGCAAAAAGTAATGTATATAAAAGTATGTGGTGTCTGTCTGTGGCATCGTAGCGCCTACACGGATGAACCGATTTTGAGCTCTCTACATTGCTGTGTACTGGTAATATTTATGTTCTAACCACATAAAGTTACTTGGTATTGAACAAAATACTTGTATTTGAAGTCTTCCACTATGGTAGATCGTCACCATGATGACTATTCTAGGCCTAACGTATTCAGCATCTTCAACCACATCATCGGTTAACACCAGGCGAGACAGTAGTCAAACGCTAGCCTGTCAGATAATATTTAAAAAAAAACCAGGCGTGTTAAATAAGTTTCATAAATTATTAAGTTAATATAGACTGTGGTCTTTATTGTCACAGTTTATAAACGGCCTAAAGGCCTGACAGGGCTTCTTTTACTTGACTTGAACAAACTATAGTTTTACTACGGTGTGTAGCGTGTACCTGTAAATACCACTTCTTACGATCACTCATATAAATACTGACATACATTAATATTTAACCTAAACATTGACTACGATCCTAACGATCATCTAGGGATGTCCAAAATGGTCACAAAAAGTTATGCCGTGATGAATATGGCTTAATTTTGAGTTACGACCTTTGGACTTTCTGTTCTAACTTATTAGTACCTAAAAGTTTTCTAAAATTATGTTACGTTCCGGGACGATAATTGAAATCAGCATCGTGGTTGTGTGATAGAATAAAATGCAACGTTTTAACGCTCAAAGTCTTTTATTCCCTATAGATTTTCTTTTAAGTCTTGGCGGAAGTAATAATATCTGAATTCACGACAATTAACGATTTTATTCAATTGAAAATTTCTAAATCGGTGCATCCGTTTAGGCGCTACGATGCCACAGATACACACGTCAAACTTATAGATGCACCGATTTTGATTTTTTGTTAGATAGTATAGGTGTCTTAATCGACAGTGCTCTTAGCTTTGATTCATGAAAATCAACACCGCTTCTAAATACAAATTACGAAATTCGCGTCTTGTTTTGAAGCTGGATAAATATTATAAGTGACAAGCAAAGTTTCAAATATATAAGTACTTGACTTAAACACCTATATGTATATATTTATCCCACTAAAAACATTTTCATGTAAAATGTTGCCAAGACGAGACCTTGCGGCTCGCACTGTCAAAAAGTTATCAGATCTCATTTAGAGCCAAGCTTCTAACTCTACACGCCCTAATTGTACAAGCTCTAACTTCATAAGCCCTACACCTTAGATAAAATAAGTGGCTTGGTCATTTCGTTACTACAAGAACTATTTGTATAACAGAAAAGTAATGAACAGTGAATACATTTTTCACCTTACGTGAATGTAGCGAAATAGCTAGGTAGGTAGTGCCTTTGCGCTTCGCTTAGCTCGTCTTGGCAAGGGCACTGCCGTGCCCACAGTATATGTATTATGTATATATATATTTGATTCGTATTTGTTTTCATTACAGGTAAGTTTAAGCTGACATCTTACCGGTCTATCATACACTTACTACTTCAGGTAAAATTCATGCCACAATACTTTCCAAAAACACCATGATTGATGCAATCAAAAACTTCATTATTTATGGTTGAAAAATAATAATACTTATCACTTCGCCATGTTACCCAGTTTATCTGTGAGTATTTATAAAGCTCTTGCCTAACCGTATTTCATAATGTTTTGCTCTCCATTCAATATTTCTAGTTCGCTGATTTCACATGACATTCAATAAATAATTGTAGCAATTTTAGTTTTCGCTTAATCAGCTTTTTAGAAAACTCATTTGAGTGGCAAATTGTGGCGGTTAAATTAATATTTAGAGGTAAATGCGGTGCTAGCGAGGCCTATACTAACATGTACTTTAAACGTAGGAACGTGGTTTTATAGGTTTATACGAGAGAATGATTAGTTTAACTAGAAATACTTTTTGTTTTTCATTTAATTTACTAGCTAAAGGGCCAATTTCACCGGTTGCTGATAGCGGTAATATGAAGAAATCTGACATATTTTTGACAGGTCTTATACGGTGTCATGTGTCAGATAACTATCTAACGCATTATCAGGAACTGGTGAAACTGGGCCTGAGTATGATAATTGAAACGAATCTGATTTAAACACTTAGTAACACACATTTTTGAAATACGTATTGATTAATATATTCCTATGTGGCAAAGTATGAAATATCTTTAATTATCATAATACGTAATTGATAACATTAATGAGCAGAATATGTATGTATACTAGCTAACTAGTAGCTTCGATGTTTAATGTTGATCGCAAAATGCTATAATGAATACTGAAAGATACGCTGTGCTAGATATCCCTTTTAGTTTATTTCAATGAATAATCAAAAACTAAAAGGGGCTTCTTTCATGTATTACTGTTTTAAGCGAATGTCGAAGTTACAGTAAATAAAAAACATAGACTCCATCGGCCATTTCCTGTATTGCAGTATGCAGAGGCATGGGATTGCTAGTATTTCGGCTTTTACATTTATTTTCCAGAGTTTCCATTCACTATTGAACAACGTGTTATAGTTTAACTGAAAATCTAGCAACCTTTAGCCTATTTTCATTGAAAGCAGACCGAGATCATTACTTACACTTCGGTGGTATTGTTTACCTTTTAATAATTCGAAAATATTTTTATAGCACAGTGTGACCTAAACCCACACTTTACGCACGCTTTTCCGTGACTTAAATAGTCGATTATTGCACGGCGTGAAATTTGACGGAAAAGCGTAGCAAGCGTAAAGTGCGGCTTTATGTCACACTGACAGCTATAAAATAATATACAATACTCGTGACTTAAGTTGTTTATTATTGCACGGCGTAGCAAGTAGTAACTTCACGCCGTGAAATAATAGACTACTTAAGTCAAACGTGTCGTAATATACTATTTGATCATTAAATTTAACTATGTTAGGAGCCTGTATTCGTGTTACAGGGACCTTCTCCTTCTCCGGTCGAAACCATTTTACAAATCCTGATCAATTGATCGACAATTTTTTTGTGATTGATGTATATGATTTGTGATTCATTTTCAGTGCACTGTAGCCGAATGGCAAAAATCAGAATCTTTATAGATTCGTCATATCTGTTTGTCTGTCTGTCCGTCCGTCCGTATCTCACAGCCACTTTATTTCGAAACTACTGAGACTACACAGTTAAAACTTGGTGGGTAGGTGTATTCTGTGAACTGCTTTACGATTTGTATACAAAAATAAAAAAATAAAAGATTATTGGGGGTGATCCCCATTGATAGAACTAAAACTAAAAAAAGATTCTTCAAAGTTGTGGGAAGTCTATAGATAGGTCTTTAAAAATAACATTGAGGTTTCCAACCATTTTAAAAACATTTTTTTCTTAAAGAGAAGGAGAACTTAGATAAACACTTCTAAAGTGGTAACGTACAGTTGTTAGCAGAAGTCTACCACTGCAGTACAACTCGAGACCACTATTATTTATTCTGTTCTTGAGGGTGGTAGCTACTAAGATG
Organism: Cabera pusaria; assembly: GCA_954871355.1. Taxonomy (NCBI): domain Eukaryota; kingdom Metazoa; phylum Arthropoda; class Insecta; order Lepidoptera; family Geometridae; genus Cabera; species Cabera pusaria. The sequence goes on along the minus strand of OX940891.1, from coordinate 20,071,839 downwards.
CTCAAGCTTTAGGCAAATTATATTACTACCTAACTACTCATAATTGTGTAAATTGTTAAACAATCCAAAATTTCATCGTACCGACGGGACTCGAACCCGCACCCCCCGGATTACACGTCCAGGTGCTCTGCCAATTAAGCCACGGTTCGATACATCGATACGACGAAATTAGTGGATTGCATTTGTTAAACCAATTATGCATTGGTGGCGCCATCTATGACTACTTATTACGTAAGTTAATCATTCGGAAGAAATCATTACAGTTTTCAAATCCGACGAGAGATGTTGCACTGCGTAAATCAAATATTATGTTTCTTTGAAGTGTCTCACACTTTATATTTTTTGTAAATTGTTAAACAATCCAAAATTTCAACTTTAACTTACGTAATAAGTAGTCGTTCGTTCCATTAACTTACGTAATAAGTAGTCATAGATGGCGCCACCAATGCATAATTGGTTTAACAAATGCAATCCACTAATTTCGTCGTATCGATGTATCGAACCGTGGCTTAATTGGCAGAGCACCTGGACGTGTAATCCGGGGGGTGCGGGTTCGAGTCCCGTCGGTACGATGAAATTTTGGATTGTTTAACAATTTACAAAAAATATAAAGTGTGAGACACTTCAAAGAAACATAATATTTGATTTACAAAAATACAATTATAAGTAAATATTATGTTTCTTTGAAGTGTCTCACACTTTATATTTTTTGTAAATTGTTAAACAATCCAAAATTTCATCGTACCGACGGGACTCGAACCCGCACCCCCCGGATTACACGTCCAGGTGCTCTGCCAATTAAGCCACGGTTCGATACATCGATACGACGAAATTAGTGGATTGCATTTGTTAAACCAATTATGCATTGGTGGCGCCATCTATGACTACTTATTACGTAAGTTAATGGAACGAACGACTACTTATTACGTAAGTTAAAGTTGAAATTTTGGATTGTTTAACAATTTACAAAAAATATAAAGTGTGAGACACTTCAAAGAAACATAATATTTGATTTACGCAGTGCAACATCTCTCGTCGGATTTGAAAACTGTAATGATTTCTTCCGAATGATTAACTTACGTAATAAGTAGTCATAGATGGCGCCACCAATGCATAATTGGTTTAACAAATGCAATCCACTAATTTCGTCGTATCGATGTATCGAACCGTGGCTTAATTGGCAGAGCACCTGGACGTGTAATCCGGGGGGTGCGGGTTCGAGTCCCGTCGGTACGATGAAATTTTGGATTGTTTAACAATTTACAAAAAATATAAAGTGTGAGACACTTCAAAGAAACATAATATTTACTTATAATTGTATTTTTGTACCACAAATAAATGTAGTTAATGCTTGCTGCTAATAAATAATAATAATGATAATAATAGTTCTTTATTGCAGGCAATAAACCCATAAAATACAATGCAATTAACTAAAAGCAATTAAAAAAGTCAAGTTATCAGTGTGTAGTGCGATCATTAAATCAATGTTCTACCTCACTTGCTACCAAAAAGTAACATACAACCATCAAGAAAAAAATCTGCCACAATAACCTTACGGTGTTCCGGCAGCACCTAGCTCTCGGAAGTCATTCTGACATGAAGAAATATGGATAACGAAGATACATAGATGGAACAATTGGTTGGTCAAAAAAAGCAAATGATAGGGGCGTAGCTACAACAGACCTTGTTTTTTTGTAGAAACAAATTTTGCTATAGAAGTATTTTGCAGGGAGGAATCGCGGGAATACATTTGTATGGAAAAGTGCACCCCGCGTACCCTCTTAAAGTTGGTGAGTATAGATGGATAGGTAGACCAGCCGGTATCAGTCTACTGCTGGACGCAGGGCCTCCCCAAGACATGCCACTAAACCCTAGGATGGATAGATATTTATTACTAAGACACAAAAAAGGCTGAAAGGGTTTAGATGAAATTGTACATGCAGCAGATACTTTTTAACCACTATTCAATACAAATATACCACACAAAATACTTTTAAACGCAGTTGGAGCCGCGAGTTTTATTTTCTGTTTTCATAGTTTTAGATAATATACTGTATCCTATATGGGTATATATATTTTTATTAGGTTCGCCAAACTGGTCACAACACATATACATATAATTTTACATGATTGAAAGAACATAAAATGTGTCTGACCTACTTGAGGCAAACACAACATGTACATTAATGCAATTAATTGGCAGTATACCTACATAACAGAATAAGGAAAAAAAAAAAGTTTACTACATAGCTTAAATTCAAGTAACTTAAAATTTGGGAGTTAACTAAATTGATAAAATAGGATAAAAATATATAAAGGATAAATGATTTAAGAGCGGCGATCTAAATAATATTTAAGATTTTTTAAGGAGTCTCCGAATATGTCGACTTCATGACAAATTTTATTGCAGGCTGCACACATTCGATTTAATGGTGAGTGTTGTCCGTAGTTAGTACGATGAAATGGAAGACTGAAAGTTGTCCTGTTTTGGAGACGAGAGCATGAGCGCGGCACTGAGAACCAAAGTTTACTTAGTAGACTTGGACTGTCTACTATTCCGGATACTAATTTATAAATAAATAAAACATCTGCAAGAGTGCGTCTGGATTCAAGAGAAGACATTTTAAAATGTGCAAGTCGGGAAATATAAGATGGCAATTTTTTACAATCATTGTTTGTATACGAAAGATGGTAGAGAAACTTTTTTTGAATACCTTCTAGCCTTTTGATGTGAACAGTGTACGATGGACTCCAGGGGCCTTATTCAGTATGACAAATGAGATAACGCGTTCCTTAACGCGCCACGTCACGTTATTGAAAAATAGTATTCCTATATGCCACACGATAGGTAAATTATACAAAACGCGCGCGTTACACGTCCTCATATGTCACGATATTTTGACAGCTCAAAACGCGCTCATAACCTTACCCTACCGCGTTTTAATTGGCATAGAGAATACCATAACGCGGAGATAACGTAACACGGCACGGTAAGACTTTAAAATGCTCATACTGAATAAGGCCCCAGATAGGACAACTGTATTCCAGTAACGATTGGACATAGGCATTGTACAAAAGAATTGCTATGTCGGCTTCCTTGAAAAAATTTGTTTGCCTTAATACAAACCCCGCTGTGCGTGCTGCTCTTTTTACAATAGAATCTATGTGGTCTCGAAAATCCAGTTTTGTGTCTACTATAACCCCCAGGTCCCGCATGCTCGATACCTCACCTATTGCAGTGTTGTTAATAAAATAGACAGCAGTCGTCGGGTTACGTTTGCGAGTAAGTTTCATGTGGTAACATTTAGCAGTGTTGAGAAACATATGGTTATCTACGCACCAATTACAAATACTGTCTAAATCACGTTGTAGTACATTAATGTCGTTATGTTCACGAATTTTTCTATAGATTTTAAGATCATCAGCAAATATTTGGTATTCGTATATAGAGAGGTTTAGGTAACAAAATAGAGATGTTAGTGAAAGCGTTCCTCAAGTTCTCAGAATTGAATTTCACTTTGTCTTTGTTTAGTGCAAGGAAACAATGTCGCGAAAAGCTGTATTTATTATTCATGCTTTTTATTAAATGCTTTTATGTCTGTTTTAAATGTCGTTGTCTGTGAAAGTCTCTCTAGTGGTTACAGTTTTACGTTAATTGGTGCTTTTCTATTTTGATTTAATTTTTAATGTGCATTCAATTATATACTAGCTGGCCCGGCGAACTTCGTACCACCTAATAGACAACGAATGTCGAGTTACCTTTTAGATTAACTTAATTTAGGCTTTTATGAACGTAATACAATGAATACAAAAGAGATATTACGTTCAGTAATGTATTATGACACTTTGTTTATCAAGTAAATAATAAAGTTGTGGCAAAACAGAAATAGAATAAAAATACAACAATCAAGTACTTCAACTGCATGTCAGCAAGACATGATGCAATGAAACAATATTATTATTGTTATAGATAAGTTATTAACTTGAAATTATTTCGATTGAGTTTAATTTGATTGTAAAAATATAATCACCAGTATTTAATTTTAATTCTGAATAAGTATAGGTACTTACTTAATGAATAACTGTCTAATATTTTTTGCCTTATGGATAAGACTGTATACATACGACATTCATAACTTGGCTATCACATTCTTGCATATCTCTGTATTTACCTACATTCTGACAAAATATAAAATTGATTAGGCATTGATTATTATTGTCTCGATTGCTTGTAAGCATACATTTTTTTAAAGTTTCATTATATCTCCACACGATTAGTGTATTAAGTCAGTGTCAAATATTAAAATTTTTCAAGTGTTTATCAATTTTGGTCGTAGAGATGGGTCAGAGTCACATTTCAGCTCAGTTTTCAAGTAAAAGTCTAGTCTAAGTCATACATTCAGTAAAAATGAGGTGTTTACTGCAGATTTTAAGTGAAATTTTGGTGAGAATGCAAATAGCATGTTTTTCAACATTGTGCTGTTTCCCTACACACGCACACATTCACCAAAAAAAAAAAACATTCACCAAAATAAATAGTATCCTATGTCCGTCTCCTGGCTCTAAGCTACCTCCTCACCAATTTTCAGCCATATCGGTAAAGCCGTTCTTGAGTTATAAATAGTGTAACTAACACGACTTTCTTTTATATATATATATATGCGTTTGACCACTATTTCACCTGTTGGTAAGTAATGATGCGGTCGAGGATAGTAGCACGCTAGGCCTAGAATGGGAACTGACTCTCAAGGACAGCTGCCGGAACACATTAGATGTTTGGCGATTGATTTTCTAACTTGAGGGTGGTAGCTGGCCAGGCGGACACTAAATAGTGTTCTACCACCATGCAGGGGTTGGGGGTTTCTTAACGTTGTTTTTCATTAACATATACTGATTACATTTAAAGTGTTACAATGGGCGGTGTTATAAATCCGGAACGAAGTAATTCGCCAGAGAACTAAAGTGATCGACATGGCTCAACGAATTAGCAAACTGAAATGGGCTGGTATTGGGCTGGTAATATCTGCCGTAAGACCGATGACCGATGGGGGAGGACTAGTTCTAGGGTGGAAACAGCGAATCGGCCAACGTAGCGTAAGACGCCCTGTGACCAGGTGGAGCGACGATATTCGCAAAGCTGTGGGCAGTGACTGGAAACCAAGAGCCGAAGATCGGACTCATTAGCGTGTCTTCGGAGAGGCCTACTTCGTGCAGTGGACTGATACCGGCTGATTATAATAATGATGGTGATTAATAATAAGACAAAAAAATACTCTGTAATGTAATTACATTACAGAGTATTTTTTTGTCTTTCGCGCGCTGGTAACAGAAGGATTGAATTTTCATTGTTTTATGTAAAATTTGTGGCGACACTGTTTATTTTTCAACCGACTTCCAAAAAGAAGGAAGTTCTCAATTCGTCTGTATGTTTTTTTTTTCTTTTTTTACGCGATTACTCCGTCAATTGTCAACTGTATTGAATGAGTCTTTTTGTAATCGGTAGGGTACGTTTCCAAGGAGGTCCCATTGTAATTTCATCGAGATCTGAAAATTATCTCCAGAGATATGACGATACACGTCTCAAACTTGCTACTGAAATTGACTCGCGCCCCGCGAGTCAATTTCGATTGAAGTCGGTTGTTTTAGTTTTTCATCATCATCATCATTATCACTTGCAACTTAAATGCACTTTCATGTTGGTCCAAAAAAATTGTTTCAATGAATAACGTATTGCATAATCTCGCAACAAATTATTAGAAATGTCTCTCAATCATTTTTCTCAGTAGGATACCTTTCTTTCTCTTCGTTCATAAAATGAGCGCTCCAGTAAATACTGCATTCCTTCAAAACTAAGCTTTATTAATTTCAAGAAATGAAAACTGGAGTAGGTAGACATTTAAGTTTTTCTTGGAACAAAGCCGATTTAAGCCGATAAATTTTCCACTTACAATTAACAAAACAAGGGGGTTGTCTCAATCCAATTTGGTCTATAATTATGACGTCATCGGAGAAGGATTTAATTAAAGACCTTTCGGAGGCCTCCAAGGGTAATTGGTGTTCAATGAGTCTTTCGTAGTCCGAGAGCTTTGCCCCGGTTTCTACTTAGTCATTATGCTCATTTCGCTTATTTCGTTCGCTCATCCCGCTCGCTTATCGCGACGTCGATAGCGTAAATTGTTGCTTGGGACGCAGTTTTGTTTATTTAAGTCTGGCGGGAATTGAATTGGGGATGGCCGTCCTTGATGACAAATGATTGATGTCATTTGGGCGATTGTGACTGAATGTTGATCTTTAATTCAATTTTCAGATGAGAATTAGTCTGCCTGGCGAAACTGTATAAATTATGGCCATGATCTCTAACATTTACTTAGTATTTATTCATGTTATCTAGTAGTTATTAGAGTTGTAAATGCGAACGTCGCATTTTTAAGGGTTCCTAGCCAAATGGTGAAAAACGGGAACCCTTATAGATTCGTCATGTCTGTTTGTCTGTCCGTCCGTATGTCACAGCCACATTATTTCAAAACCATTATATACATTGTAGATATATCTCAATAAACACTTTCAACGAAAATTGGTTTGAACGAGATATAGTCAGCAGTTTTTGAGATATAGCAACCGTAAATATAACTTTATTTTTCATACATGTATTTTGAAAAACAAAGTTAATTTGGTGACGAAAAATAATACTTATAAAATACTTTACTGTGTTACGGAACCCTACGAGTGTGACTATGACTTGCACTTGGCCAGTTTATTGTCTTTTTAGGGTTCCGTACCCAAAGGGTAAAACGGGACCCTATTACGAAGACTCCGCTGTCCGTCTGTCTGTCTGTTTGTCTGTCTGTCTGTCTGTCTGTCCGTCTGTCACCAGGCTGTATCTCATGAACCGTGATAGTTAGACAGTGGAAATTTTCATAGATGATGTATTTCTGTTGCCGCTATAACAACAAATACTAAAAACAGAATAAAGTTAAAAATAATAGAGGGTCCCCATAGAAGAAACGTGTTTTTTTCGGCATTTTACGCCATCTATGAACGCTTAGTTAGGTTAACGTCCCATAGATGGCGTTATATTGAAATTTCGATCCCTAATACCTTTGTTAGACGTCAGATGGCGTTATAAGAAATAAAATGTTTATTATTATTTTTTGCTAGCAAAAATTATAGTGGTATTTTTTGCTCGATCTTATAAAATACTGTAGTGTGGTACGGAACCCTACGAGTGCGAGTCCGACTTGCACATGGCCAGTTTATTTATTTGAAATAAAAGAGCACACCTACAGTATTATTGTTCCAAGCTCTAGAGGAGTCTTAGAATAAAATTACCTATGATTAAGGTTGCCTTTAATTTGATACTTTCTTACTTACTGAGATAACCCTTAGTCTCCGAGACTTTTTACTTCTTTCCATGTTTCCATGCGATCTAATCATTACTTGTATGTAAAAAAAAGGAAAAAGATAATAAAAACTGCGGTTCGTTACAAGCTTATAAAATGTACTCAATATTACCAAATTTTTCACAGACACCTCGAGACGACGAGGAATATAAATAAAACTGGCCAAGTGCGAGTCAGACTTTGTCCCGCACACGGAGGGTTCCGAACGCCATCTATCGAATTTCTAACGAACTTCTAACACCAACTAAGTAAACGTTAACACAAAGGTAGAATAGTATAATATAGTAGTAATAGTAATAGTGGTAATAGTAATTGTAGTAATTAATATTATTAAATATCTGGTTGACCGAGCTTTGCTCGGTATTTTTTGCCACTTAAACAGACAAATATAACTCTTCCCGACATCTATTGACGAATAATAATACTATTTTTTTTAATTGAGAGCAACTAACTGCTTTACTGATACAGTACTTCTACTCGCCAATAGATGTCGGGAAGAGTCATATTTTAAGTTGATTATCAATAAAGTTGATTATTGAAAACACGAATAAAACAACATTTTCTGAAAATGACTCCTAGCTAGATCGATTTATCGCCCCCGAAATCCCCTGTAGGTATACTAAATTTTATTTAATCGTTGGAGCCGCTTCCGAGATTCAGATTAAGGTAAAGACGATAGCGCTTAGCAACTAGGTAGGTGGCGCATCTTAGCAACTAGGTAGGTGGCGCTGCGCTATCTTAAGAAACTTTTTTTTAACTTTTCTTTAATTTTTAACTTTGTTCTGTTCTTAGTATTTGTTGTTATAGCGGCAACAGAAATACATCATCTGTGAAAATTTCAACCGTCTAACTATCACGGTTCATGAGTTCCAGCCTGGTGACAGACGGACAGACAGACAGACAGACAGACAGACAGACAGACAGACAGACAGACAGACAGACAAACAGACAGACGGACAGCGGAGTCTCAGTAATAGGGTTCCGTTTGTTCCCTTTGGGTTCGGAACCCTAAAAAAGGCGCATCATTAAAGTCATTCCCAAGCTTAAAATTACCCATTTCGCTAACGAGCGTCTCCATTCAACACAAGTCGTCTTCAATAGTTCTATTTTATAAAAATTAATTAACAGCTCCATTCATAGTAAAAAGAGGTCCGGTAAATGGGGCATGTTTTTTATGTGCTTAAGACTTGCTTGATTCATATTCATCTATACGTTTTCCATTTGCATTGGCGGAATATGCTATTAGACAGATATTTTATCATCATCCTATGATGATGATAAAATATCTGTCTAAAGTGATCATAGTGTCGGTACTTGACGAACCTATGTTCGTCAAGTACCGACACTATGATCGGTGCTAGCAAGATTCGGAAGATAGGTTGGGATAGTTGCGTCATATTATGTTCTTTATCATTACATTTTTAGGGTTCCGTAGTCCTGACAAGGAACCCTTATAGTTTCGTCATGTCCGTCTGTCTGTCTGTCTGTCTGTCCGAGGTTTTGCTAAGAGACCGTTAATACTAGAAAGCTGTAATTTTGTAGGAGTATGTATATAAATTACGCCGACAAAGTGGTGAAAATAAACTTGTAACAAATATTTTTTTAGGGTAGATTTAGGGGACATGAGAAGTAGGGATGATTTTTTTGTCGTCGTCTACCCCATCATGTGAGGTATCGTTGAATAGGTCATTTAAAATTACTTAAGGGTTACTAGGACCATTTTTCGATTGAATGCTCCATTTACGAAATATTAAACTTTAAAGTGCAAATGTTTGTTCCAGTAGGGCGTCCCCCCCCCCCCCCTCTAAAAGCTAAACTGCGGGCTTGAAAAATCTGGAAAAAATCGTAATAATAGTGCATTTTACGAACTTTAAAGGAAAACTATGGCGGTTAAGATAACTTTATTAGTTTAGCAGTAATAGTCGTTGAACTCTGGTGTTGGATAATTTTGTACCAAATACAAAATCCTTAGAATAAATACTTTAAATTGACAAAGACGAAGTACCTAGTTGCATGTTTTTAACGGGTAAAGACTTGCATTGAATAACGGGCTACTACGGAACCCTACACTGCGCGTGGCCCGACACGCACTTGGCCGGTTATTCTATTTATTTTTTTGTAAGTAAATTCCAAGAAGGAGGAGGTTATCGATTCGTCTGATATGTTGTTTAGGGTTGCGTACACTAAGGGTAGCAACGGAACTATATTACTGAGACTTCCGCTGTCCGTTCATCAGAGGGCTATATGTTCTAAACACTTGAAATTTTATAGATATTACTATGTATTACTATAGCCGATATAACAACAAATACTGAAACAGAGTAAAGTTAAAAATGAAAGGGGGTCTCCGTACAAAAAAAGTGTTTTTGAGGCGTTTTTGCTTATTAACCGCTATACACAGAGACTTGAAATTTTCTCATAGTATGTATTATCAAATAATAAAAACTACATTAATGGTCCCCATACAAGAGACTTACGTTAAAGCAAATTTTGTTCAATCTTATTAAATATTGTACTGTGGATACGGAACCCTACGAGTCCGACTCCCACTTGGCCAGTTTATTAAAACGATTCTTTTTATTTTATAAAGATGTGCAATAATAATAATTGTTGCAAATTGAGATGAACAAGTATTCCATTATGTACCAATGGTACCATTAAACGCATCGCAATCCATTGTTACGATTTAAGTCTGTTGTCCTCTTACTTACTTCCACTTTCAGAAATAAATGATATTTTGCTCACTATTAGCATTTTCTTTTTTAATACGCTTTTTTTAGCTTCAGACGTATGTATGTTTGTATGTAACGGAATCTTTGAACATGATTTTGACCCCCTTCAAAACGTCGGATTAACTCGAAATTTTGCATACTTATTAAGGACCGATGACAATAAATACATTTTAAAAAAAATTACAAAAAAAATTCGACTGAAAAATGAAAAATAAATAATAGTTTAAAAAAACTAAAAAAATACGCTTTTATAGAAAATCCAACTAAAAAATAGAAAATAAATTTTAATAAATTTGAATTCAAAATAGTGTAAGAAAAAATGATTTTATTGTAAAAAAAAAGCGTGGGGTGCTTTTCAGGATATTATCAAAATAACCCTTCTAGTCATATCTGTTCATAAAATATTTGGAACTATTGATACCATGCACCCCACGCTTTTTTTTTACAATAAAGTCATTTTTTCTTACACTATTTTTAATTCAAATTTATTAAAATTTATTTTTTATTTTTTAGTTGGATTTTCTATAAAAGCGTATTTTTTTAGTTTTTTTAAACTATTATTTATTTTATATTTTATAGGTTAGCGTTTAACCACTATATCGCCTAATAGTAAGAGGTGATGTGGTTGAAGATGGTAGAAAATACTTTTGACATTCAAGGGCTATGTGCTGCTAGAACACCATAAGATTATGGCGACAAATTTTCTCCTTGATGTTGGTAAGCTTAACTTACTCAGTACTTACTAGTATCAAGATATGTTTGAATTATAATTGAGGTAATAACTTTTCAGGTACAAAATAATTGGACCCTTAACTCTTTTGACTTTTGCTAATTGCCTTTCAGAAGCGTGACTTGAAAGTAAAAGCTTTACAGTATACAGGTGGTTCAAGCATTTGGCGGCAGGTTTCAGCGTATCACATTTTTGTATCACTATGAGGGCTTGAATAATATAATATATACCTACTATGTACATGGATGTATGGCATAGTATTTTTTATGTGTTTGAATATTCAAACCTGCTTTTCATTTACGTAATAAGTACACTTCCGAGCAATTATAATTGGGATTTGCATTTATTTCAGACTGCAGATTTTTTTTATGAATAATCGAGTGCTACTTTTTATGTATAATAGACTTACTTGCCTAGAATATACCTGTTCACTCGCTCCTTTTTAGGGTTCCGTACCCAAAGGGTAAAACGGGACCCTATTACTAAGACTCCGCTGTCCGTCTGTCTGTCTGTCTGTCTGTCCGTCTGTCACCAGGCTATAGCTCGCGATATAAGAGACGCGATGCTGACTCGCACTTGGCCAGTTTTCTTTTCGTACGTTTGAACTCACATGAAAAAGATTATTTCACTTGTAAAAATAAAAAATAAAATAAGTGACTCCAAAAGAATTTTAAAAACAATAATTTTCAACCAAGTTTTTTGCAAAGACTTTATCATGTGTAATGAAAAGAAGTAAGACAACAATTCAATTCAGCCCAAATTCAAATTTCATTTTATTTGCCATTATTAGGGAGTTGCAGACCCTACAGCCAGGCAATATCATCAAGTCGTCTTGAAGGACCATCATATTACGTCACCGAACCTACATAAATATGTCAAATTTAAGCTCAATACCGGCTAGAGATTAAAAAAATAGCAAAGCTCCTGATCATAATTTAGAAATGAAAAACTTGGCCAACATTTATGTCGTATATATTTGGCCAACGACACGTGAAGCCTAATATTCTATTTGAACGTCTATGTTGGGACCACCCTATATTTACCCTTGGTGTACAATCCTGCGTTTCCATACCCTTTCTTGACGCTGTAGCCGGCACAAAGGAGATGCGCTTAAAGTTAATTAAATCTAAACATGTGGAGCTCCTTTGTTTAATGGTGGCGTTTATAAAGCAGCAGCGAAAAACTGTTATTTAATATGCTCTGCATAATATTTACCTGGCGGTAAAATTTTGTACGGAAAAGGCAAGCTGTGGAAAATGTGCAATACATACATATCTAGAGGAAGCATTAGGAAGATGTTGTGGGTGTTTTTAAACGTTTTATTTTATTTTATTAGGCAGAAAGCCTAATAAAAAAACCTAACCTAATAAAAAGTTTGAAAACTTGTCGCACAAATCTTTCGATTTTTTATTGTGCCTCCGTACAACAATTTTGAATTTTTTTCTTAAGTATTTATAGATTTGTAAAGAGAAGATTTCATGTAATTTCAAAAAGTATTAATTGTTTTAGAGGAGCTCCGGCAGCAAATATGGTTTCAGGGCCTTATTATTTTCTCAAAAAGATCCAACCCCATTATATCGATGTGAAAAAGTAGGTTACTACCATCAAGGAGAAAATTTGCCGCCACAACCTTACCGTTCCGGCAGCATACAGCCCTTGAGATTCAGGCTATTTCAGTCATTCTAGGCTTAGCGTGATCACCATCTTCGACTACATCATTGCTCACTACCAGGAGAGATAGTGGTTAAACGCTAGCCTATCAGATATTAAAAAAATATCAATTGCCCCATATCACCTACACAAATACTTACAAGGTTTTCACTTGCATAAGTTTGGTCGACGGCAACGCTAAGAGAGCTATAGTAAGTAACACAGAATCAAATTAAATCTTAGATGCATAAAATAGCTGTTAGAAAAACAGTGGCCCTTTTATCCATAGGATTACAACGACAGTGAAATTTACATAGAGGACGGTGTTATGCACACTGGACTGAGTCTGTTCTTTGAACTGTGGTCAGCCATCCGTGAAATGTTGTGTTTAGGCAGCTGGCGCAGGTATGTAGAATGCTATTCCGCCGTGTTCCTACAATATTAACTGATATGTAGGACCTATTTAGTGATCAAAACGGTTATTTTTGTATTTTTTACCCGACTATAGGAGGGTTATGATTTTGACCAGTACATACATATGTATGGATGTTCATCCATTTCCTGATAACTTCTTAGCTCATTTGTCAAATTATCATAAGGATATGATAATTTGACAAATGAGTATCAAGTAAACATGCCTCTTGATTGTATGTGGCACCCTTTAGAGGACATAAAGTCATGAAAATAAAAAAAATTGAAGAAATTAATTTAGCGCAGAACTTTCCATAAAATTGCTACTTTGTCTAAACATCTGGACATATTACAGCGCATAAATAGTACTGAAACGTGTTCAAAATAATCCAAAAATAAAAAAAATAATAAAATAAAAAATATATATACGAAACCTTTCATAGGTACTTAATTAAATATTTTAAAAATACTCACTATCATAGTTAACCTTTTTTTGTGAACGACTGAACCGAAAAACATCGTTTCATTTTACACGAAAATATTTTTCTCATTTACAAAAGTAACATTGAATGAACGGATATTTAATTAAAACTGGTTATTTCCTGTAGTTTTCCGGTTTATTGAATTTTTATGGATATAGTAAATTAAGTTTGTGTTCACGCAAAGGCTTTCCGATGCCGCAGTGGCAGTGGGTTATGGGATCAATTAGCGATAATTGAAATTTTATACTGAAACTTGCAATTATTGTTAATTTAATTAATAACTGTAATTAATACTTATAGCAAACTATCGTTATGTTTGGCGGCAGATTTTCCAACTTAAGGAGGTTCCAACGTGGTAGCTGGCCAGACGGGCACTAGACAGTGTCATACCATCATGCGAGGGGTTGAGGTTTTCTTAACGATGGTTTTGTTTCACCGGGAAAATCCATTGGTGCATTGCGGTAATTTATAGCGTCCTTCTTTACCAGTACATCACATCATAGATCACGCATCGGTATCACCTATAGTATTTCTATCAATACTAGGTAACTTCAGGCGGCGGTAACTGGCGGTAGTCAGGCCGCACGGATTTTTGTTGCCCTTTCATTAAAAAAAAAACTAACAAAATAACAATGACAAATAATCATCCTTTTAACACATGCACAGAAAATGTAAAATTGTTGCAGAACGTAAGCCGGCTCGGGCTGATGCGGGCGAGTTTGTGGCGAGTCGCCTATTTACTTAATTAATTCACGGGTAATCAAATACGCGGCTCCGGGGCTGCTAGGAAACGAGTGTTGCCATGTTTCTGTTGTTTAAAAATAAATTAATTGTAACAGGCTGTAGTTTTAACATGATAAGCGGTGCGCGTGATTGTAAAATAGAATCTTTTTGCAAATATTGATATAAAGAAACGGGATTTTCGGATCGTTTAGATCTGATGAATATATTCGGATGACTAAAGTCCTATAAATAATCATTAAGAATAAATGATTTTTTTCTCGTAACTATAGTACTTTTACTAATCACAACTTTTAAAAGTTGAAATTGTTTTCAATAATCTATTAACACTGAAATATAATTAGGTACTTTTATTTCAAATCAAAGTCTTTAATATTGTATTGTATTGTATTTAATATTGTATATTTGTTTGTGTCCTCGTTAACGGTCAAACGCCTTAACTGGTTTGGCTGAAATTTTGCATAGTGATTGCCAATATGGTAAAACAGGACATAGGATACTATTCAACGGCGGAAGCCACGAGGAGCTGCTGGTATTCGTATAAATAAGTTAAATGGTAAAGTGTTGTTTAATATTAACTGTAGGTATGCTACGAAGGCTACGAACGCACGTAGCTGCTACGTCTTGGTTGTCTCGTAGTAGTTTTGGCTTCACTGAATAAATATGCGCCTTCCATACCATTAGGTGCCATGAAATACCACATAACGAAGAAGTTATCATCTATATATATATATATATATATATATAGCCACAAAACAAAACGAATAATAATACAATATCGTAAATAAAAATTTTGGGGCTACGGAAAAGGCACATATTCAGCTTAATGAACCTCTATAGCCTCTACAGCAAAGCGTCTATTTTTAACAGACCTCGTATGATGATGATTTATTAATCGTGAGTTATTCTCTCCGTCCGCTCTACGAGTCAATGTTTCCTGATGATGCTTCTTGTAGAGGCGAAACACGTTTCAAAGACTTTCGGGCTACATTTCAGAAAGCTGCTATGCATGGCCGTTATATATCTGATCTCACTTTCAAGATAAGTACCCTAAAAACAGTAAAAGAACTGGATAATTAGGGTTTTTAACAATAAGCATTTTGGCATATTCGATTGCCTTGCCTCGGGACAAGCTCACAGAGCTCAAGCGACGTGTGGTTAAGCGTAGAGGCTTATGGTACGGCCACCCTGCAGCGTCCTGTGATCTGCGGGCGCGATCTATTCTCAGTACTTTTCAATTGTTTTCAGATCGCGTTTGGTGTGAACCAGTCGGTACAAATACTACTGCGCTATCTGATCGTCGCATAGATCGCAGGACGCTGCGGTGTGTCCGTATCTTTATATTATAGGCCAACCTTTGACCTTTATCTCGCCTGCTGGTAAACGAAGATGTGGTCGAAGATGGTGAACACGCTAGGCCTAGAATACTCGTGACTCTTAAGGGCTGTGTGCTACCGGAACACCGTAGGGTTTGGCGGCAGATGTTCACCATGATGTTGGTAAGCTACTTTTTGGTAACAAGTCAGGCAGAACATCGATATAATTTGCCTCTACCACCATTAGACGAACACCCATGCTAGGATTTGAACCGACTACGGCTAGGTTACGCCGCGCTTACGCTAAAGGTGATGGCAGTATTGTCTGTTGTATTGCCGGTTTTGCTGATGGTGGACTTTATCAAGCATAAGTACAGAACAGATAATAATACTAAGCATAAGTCAATATCGCAAGAATGATGTTTGATGAATCGCCTGTAAAATAAGTTTTTA
Organism: Cabera pusaria; assembly: GCA_954871355.1. Lineage (NCBI taxonomy): Eukaryota > Metazoa > Arthropoda > Insecta > Lepidoptera > Geometridae > Cabera > Cabera pusaria. The sequence goes on along the minus strand of OX940891.1, from coordinate 20,055,924 downwards.
CAGCTTTCTCCTGTTTCAATATAACCTCCAAAGCTAGGCTCCGTGCCGGAAAAAGACGTGCGCGAGACTAAGTGTGTGGACAACAAATTAGAAACGAAACTTACCTTTCCATATACGAGTAGTCCCTGAACCGCAGAAACTAATGCAAAATACACACACACAGGTATGTGTATAAATCTTGGCTAAAAATTAAAACGTGTTTTATACTTGAAAATATTCCTGAAAGCTTTTATTTATATTACGTTCTAATTTATTAAATCTGCGGTAATGTTAAGTGAAAGACAGTGTGCTTTTTACTACAATGTGCACCGCGCTAAAGTTTGAACTTTAATTAATTTACCTTTGAAGCAAGACTATGTTTTTATTAAAACACTAGCCAATTATGTAACCTGCTTCATTTATATGCAGATGAGTAAAATCTGAGATGCAATTTCGAAAAGATATTGGGGATTTGAAAGGGACTTGTGTTAAGCAAGCTTAGTGTTCTGTGTATGGCATTATTTACGTTTCTGAGGTTTTATAGAGATGTTCTCAAATTGATTTATACTAAGGTCAAGACTGGACTGGATTTAAAATAGTAATTTTATGGCAATATACCGTTGAGTATGTAATATCCCACAGGTGGCAGGAGATAAATTCTTGTCAGGCTTGTTTTGTACCGGTTCTCGTTTGTGAGACTTTAATTACATAGTTGTAAAATAATTACACTATATTACTTATATCCTCAGCAATTGTATCGGTCAGAAAATTATATCTACTTTTTAATATATGCTTAGTAGACACAATCAAACGTAGTGTAGGGTACCCTCCAGCTACATGGAGCGATAATATACGCAAGCGAGCTTGCAGCGGCTGGAAGCAAAGAGTTGAAAATCGAGCTCAGTGGCGTGCTATAGGTGAGGCCTATGTTCAGCAGAGATAGGCTGATGATGAAGAAATACAATCATCGAAGCTATCGCTATGTAGAAATCATAAGATTTTGTTACCAATTTCGATGAAAAATGTTATACACACTTAAAAGAAAATCAACTGCCAGACTTTGCGGACTTGACGTAAATAGTAGGATTATATCCCCCTGTTCTTATAAATCGACAGATTGTTTCAGACAGATTGTTCTGAAAAGTAATTAAAATATTAAAAATTTCATAGAAACATCACAAAAGACCTTTTCGTCTTCATTTAAATTGAGCATCGGGAAGACATGCGAGTAATTTATCGGTCCCCAAGCCTATCCCATTGGTTTCATCCCTAATTTAACCCTAAGGAGACGTTTTCGTGTGAAGTGACAGTATGAGTAATTTTATAGTGTATAATAAACATTTTGATGAAGTGTAAAAGCTTTCTCTCGACATTTTTATTTGATGTTTATGTTTTATTGAAGTATACGGATGATTATGTGTTATTTATTTGTTGTGTTTCATTATTTCAAATTTTTTTGGATAAAAATTGTCTGAAGTACTGAAACCTACACTGGGTTGCGGGTGCACGTAATAGTACGGTTGGCAACCCTACATTAATCAGGGGAATTAAACATGTGTTTTAAGTGTGACGTTCGACGGCTAGATGAAAGCTGAATGGCTCAATAACTTTGATTTTTTTTTGTAAATTCAAAGCAATAATTTATGTTTCTGTTATATCTATAATAATAATTATTGAATATGATCTATTTAATGTTATTTGACAATTTATATTTATAAATTAAAAATTTGCACTTACATACAAGTGAAAATTTATAATTTGCCCATATACTCAATAAATGCTTTGACTTTTGACTTTATTTCTACACCGTATAAATTCAACTAATACTATAAGAATCTTTGTCCTGACATACCGACTGACTGACTGATTGACAGACAACGCACAGCCTAAACCTCTGGTCGTAGAGACTTGAAATTTGAAGGGTATATTTGTCTTAGTACGTAAGGGTGTACTAAGAAAGGATTTTCCAAAATTCACCCCTTTAGGGGATGAAATGGGGGCTCAAAGTTTGTATAGAGAAACCAGATTAGATAATCTTTGCTATTCGAAACTTCACACAAGTACTTCAGTAAATAAATAAGTAAATACGTGTTTCAGGCTTTTTCAAATTTCCACCCCTAAAAGGGTGAAATTGGGTAACAAAGTCTGAAAACCGATATTGTTTCGGGTTGCGCTGAAATTTGGCATGCAGATAGTTATTACGACGTTAGTTCTATCTGAAAAATGATTTTCTAAATTTCACCCCGTAAGGGGATGAAATGGGGGTTCAAAGTTTGTATGGAGGAACAAGATAAGATAGTATTTTCTTTCAAAACTTCACACAAGTACTTCAGTAAAAAATAAGTAAGCACGTGAGGCAGGCTTTTTTGAAATGCCACCCCTAAGAGGGTGAAATAGGGAAACATAGTCTGAAAATCAATATTGTTTCGGATTACGCTGAAATTTGGCATGTAGATAGTTATTACGACGTTAGTTCCCTCTGAGAAATTATTTTCTAAAATTCACCCCTTAAGTGGATGTAACGGGGGTTCAAATTTGTATGGAGAAAAAAGATTAGATAGTATTTTTTTTAAGCTTCACACAAGTACTTTAGTATATAGATAAGTAAATACGTGTCTCAGGCTTTTTCAAAATTCCACCCCAAGAAGGTGAAGTGGGGTAATAAATTCTGAAATCAATATTGTTTTGGATTGCGCTGAAATTTAGAATGCAGATAGTTATTATGACGTAGGTATCCGATAAGAAAGGATTTTCCAAATTCACCTCTTAAGGAGACGGAACGGGGATTTAAAGTTTGTATAGAAAAACAAGATGAGATAGTATGTTTTATTCGAAACTTTACATAAGTACTTCTGAAAATAAAGAAGTAATTAAATGTATACATATATATGTATAGGTATTTTATTTTTATGAAGGTATATATATATTGAGTATGTATGTGTATACAGTGTATGTCTATGTATAATGATGTGTATGTATCTATAATTATAATGTAGATATTTTAGGTTCTCAGTCTTAACGGTTTAAACTGTATGTTTATGAAATGCAAAATAGTTTTAGCTGAAATAGCCCAACGCCATTACGTATGCATTTATCCAGTCCCTACATAGGTTGTCTGGAAGAGATTACTTGATGCGATAAGACCGCCGATTGCTTTACCATTATGTTATTGTTTTTTTAATGAAGCTATTGTACATTTTGTATTTTGTGTTTTGGTAATGAATAAAGAGTTTTGTATTGTATTGTATTGTATTGTAAATACGTGTTGTTTTTTATTTTTCCAAATGTGGTAGGTAACAAAGACTTAAAATCAATATGGTATTTCGGGTTTTATAAATATAAATACCTATTTCCCTTAGTCACGTGATAACTTGAAAACGGATGAACCGATTTGGCTAATTCTGTTTTGATGTCTTTGATGATAGAAAGGTTTTTACAAAAGTAACGTTATAAGTAAATAAAAGAAGTTTATGACGCGAAGCCGCGGGGCACTTCTAGTATAATCATAATTTCTTACAGATGGTAGGAGCATATTATATCGATGCTCCGCCTGAGTTCCAGCCAAAAAGTGGCTTACCACCATCAAGGAGACAATCTACCGCCATACCTTTATGGTGTTCCGGTAGCAAAGCCCTTGAGAGTCGGAGTATTCTAGGCCTAGCGTAATCACCATCTTCGGCCACATCATCGCTTACCACTAGGCGAGATATTATTCAAACCCTATAAGGTATAAAAAAATATATATCATGCTACAAAGGTCAGTAGAAGCTATTTCAATCTGCATTCTTATTGGCTACTATGTCCCCCAATTAAATGGGTCTCGTGTCGTTTGATATACGAAACTTTTCAACCAACTTCTATCTAGGAGGAGGTCCCATATTTAACTGTATTTTTAATATTTTTCAACCGACTGCCAACAAGAAAGAGGTTCTCAATTCGTCTATAGAGGTTTTTTTTTGTGTGTATGTTACGCGATTACTCCGTCAATTGTGAACCGATTCGAATGATTCTTTTTGTAATCGGTAGGGTACGTTCTCGAGGTGTTTCCATTGTAATTGCATTGAGATCTGATAGTATCTTCAGAGATATGACGTCGTCTCAAACTTGCTACTGAAATTGACTCGCGGGGCGTTGAAGTCGGTTGTTTTAGTTTTTAAACTATCTTAATTATTATTCATTAAAACAGAGATCATAAGTTTAACGGTTACGTTGCATCGAATTTGACATGGAAGACGGGTTGGAATAGTTGTACTCTGTGGATTGGACTAAAGTCCTGTTGTTCAGCGCCTCGTCTCAGTGCCGTCTTCCAATTTCAGACAAATCATGGTTTCATCTTAGACCACATCTTCACTTAACATCAAATGAGCTAAAGATCAAGTTTAAAAAATAATATGGCATATCACAATTAGCTGCTCAATATTTCTTTTTAATTCAATCTGAAATCGTTAAGGACATGAAACTGGTTATTAATGAATAATTCTCTTTTCCCCATACTGTTACTATATTAACGTAACGTATTGGAGAAATCGGCGATGTAGAAAGACGTATAGGAGCCGTAAGAAAGACCAGCTGGAGTGATACCAACCATTCTGAGTATGTGCTCCATTGCTCTACGGGAACGCTGAGCGATTATAGTCCTATATTGAGTTACAAGAGGATTTTTTGAGGTCTTGTTACGTGTAATAGGTTGGTTAAAATATATTCAAAAATACGTATCATTTGTTGCCTTACATGAAAAAAAGTATTATGCTTAAACTCCATGTAGACAATATCAAAGATTTGTTGCCAATTTGTAGATAATTGGCTCTATTAAACGTAACATTTTCTTTAGTATTTCTACTTGACTTTCATTACTTATATTAACCATACTTATACCTCTTGTACTATTATTTATTCTGTGTCACTAAGACAGAAAATAAAGAACACAAACATCTAACAAAACTCACAATTTTCAATTACCTACCACATTACAAAAGTAGAGATTAGGACAAAACAAAGGCAAAGAAAAGATATCAAAAGTTCACGTCGTCGCAAAACGTTGTTACAAACTCCTTGTTGCAGGCAAAAAAGTCTGGGTACCAATTTAGCATAATAACTTAATATGACGAGTATAATTGGATTCTGTCTCTGAAGTACTCTACGAGATGTGGAAATGGAAAATCCCGTGTTTAGTTGTTGGTTTGTTTTCTGTTTTTGTTGATTTGTTCTCAAAAGTGAAACGGTTTTGGCAACGTTTTCAGGTTTAACGGAGCAGACACGTAGTTAGTTTCTGTTTAAATGCCATAAATAAGCAATATCAAATCTAGTTTTTTTTATATTGCTTATATGTTGCAGCTGGTTATTATAAGATTCTTATATAAGTCTGGTTTAAATAAATAACATAGCAAGTTAAATAGAAGCTTGCTATAATAATTTAGAACAACATTTTAAAAGAGAAACATAAGCACATATCTACTTTCTAACGATTACTCGGCGTATAAAGGCGTCGTTATGTAAGCACTAGGTAGTTCTGTGAATCCATTTGTCACAAGATTCTGGCCTACGATGAGCTGTGTGAATATATCGCTCAGCTTATACCTCCTTAGTAAGTCAAGATAATATAATAAGAATACAGGCTGGATTTTACCAGTCAATGATATTATTATATCACGTAAGTAAGATAATATCGAGGATCCTGCTTTTTCTTGTTACATAGTTGGAGGAGAAAATTGCACAGAAAACGAGCAATCAGTTCAAGGTATCAATTTCGCAAACTGGAAACATACCAATCTTGCTAATGATTTACACAGGCTACCAACATTATCCTCTCGGTTAAATTTTTAATTACAGTCGGAAGTTTGAACTTGTAAACCTGACATAGGTAGGTAACGGTTCAAAGTTCAACCTTAAACCTCCATTGTTTATACAACTTTGGAAAGCAGGTAAGTTTTAGAACATTGCGGTTTTAATGATCTAATATTAAACGAACGCTGAGGGTATTAATTAAGGATTCTAAGTTAAATACCGATAGAGAAATTATAGGCTCCGTTGAGTTTCGGCTTGGGAAAGGAAACCGCCGAGACTTTAACTTTTAGTTTTATTTTCACTAGTTATTGTGATTTGTGGGAATTCGATAATTAAGAAGAAGAAGAAGAGAAAACTGTTTTAAATACACTCATAGGTATATTAGAACGACGGGTTAATATAAAAAATCTGCACATACACATGTAACATTAATTATTATTCCTTAAAATTATATTAGGTTTGTGCTGAGGTTGGCTGCCAGTGCCTTGCAGATACAGTCAACTTCAGTCCATTCTTTTTCAAGAAGCAAAAAAAGTGCGATCCTATGTTATACCATTTGTTTGTTAACAGTACCAAAACTATTGACTTAAGGGATTCCATGATCTTCCGAGCAGAGAGAATAGGCACAGCATCGATGGATTTTTATTATGACAATATATATATATATATATATATTATATTTTAAAAAAGAATCGTAACCACTAAAATTAATTAAAACGTGTTTTTCCAACCTTCATGAAACCCTTTTCCTCAGATTTGGCCATTAGCGAAAAGACGGAGCAAAATGTAAGCATTTTTGCGGTTGACAAGTGTCAGATTTATTGACGTGTTCGCGGCCGACTAAGCCTATTTTGTACGGGGATTGGCTGACATAAAGATTCTGGAAGAGGCGAGAAAAGGACATATTTAACAGAAGCTTCATAATTTCTCAAAAGATTTAGAATGTAGAGTAGTCCATTCTAGCCTAACCTCTATCCTAGTATAAAGCTATGCTGAATAAATATTCAACATAGCTTTAAACTAAGATAGAGCATATATTAGATTACTAGATGTTACCCGCGGCTTCGCCCGCGTTATTTGAGTCTTTATGACCTTTGAGGTCAAGATCGATCATCTCTTAGGCCAAGTCACCATAGATGACCCTAAAGTCGAACTCAATATCCTCTATTGTTAAAGTCATTAATCATATCATAGGTATACGAAGTTGTGCTGTTTAAATGTTTGACTCAACACAAAAGTTCCTGAAACATTTCTTACAAAGAAAATAAGGTGAATAGCTGCGCGAGCGCAGCGAGTGCTATCATTGCGCGAGCGAACATTTTTTATGACTTTTTATGACCCTGACAAATTACGACCTAATAATCAACTCACTATAGATGACTCTTAGGTCGAATTCGATATCGTCTAATGTTAAAGTCATTAATAATTACTTGGTAAACCTAACCAAGGTTTACCAAGTTTTACCAAGTTTTGCTGTTTAAGTATTTGAGTCTGTCTAATGTATGAGGCTGTTGAAACACGCTAGTATACGCTATATAGCGTTATTACTGCTTGCGCGAGCGCAGAGAGTGATATAACTACGCGAGCGAAGCGAGCGCGAAAAAATTTCACGTGTTTTAATGACCCTGACAGGTTTTATGACCTACTAAGTCAACACCAATTACCCTAAGGCTGTTAAAACACGAAATTTTTTGAAATACTTCCCACAAAGCAGATAAACGTTAATTAAACGATATACGTTGGGCAAGCAAAGCCAGCGCGTAAATTTTGATGACTTCTAATGATCCTGACAGTTTTATGGCCTAATCAAGACACTAATTAAGTTATTATAGACGAACCTAAGGTCAAACTTTTATGATATGTTAACTCTATGTAAAGTTAATAAAAATACCCTCACTTAACTGCAGAAAAAAAAGTATTCTTTGCCCTTTTATGCCCTATTAAATGTCTTTGTACAAAATGTCATGTGAATCGGTCAAGCCTTTCAAATTCAAAATACAAAATTTGAGCTGAATCGGTGAAAACGATTGCCGCTAAAAGGCAGCACATTATTCCATAATAAAATTATGGACACTCGAAATTGCCAGCCAAAAAAAAGTATCCTATGTCTTAGTGGCCGTCTGTGCACAACATTTCAGCTGAAATGGTTTACCCGTTTGACGGAGAGGAGGCCACACATTTACAAAGTTCAATAAAAAAAATCTGGACACCTGGACTCGACTGCCAGAAAAAAAGTATGTGCTTCTATGCCATATGAGCTGTATATGTAGAAAATTTCAGCCGTATCGGTCAAGTCAAGTTAGCTGATAAGTGGCCACACATACCCAAAATTCAATAAAAAAAATCTGGACACCCAGACTCGATAGCCAAAAAAAAGTATCCTATATCCTACTCTGCCCTATGAACTGTCTTTATACAACATGCCAGGCAAATTGGTCAAGCCGTTTATTCGAAAAGAGGTCTTATATTTACAAAATTCAATTAAAAATATTTGGAAACCCTGACTCGATAGCCAAAAAAAAGTATTCTATATCCTATTCTGCCCTATGAACTGTCTTTACAAAACATGTCAGGCAAATCGGTCAAGCCGTTTATTCGAGAAGAGGTCTTATATTTACAAAATTCAATTAAACATATTTGGACCCCCCTGACTCGATAGCCAGAAAAAAAGTTTTCTTTATCCTATTCTGCCCTATGAACTGTCTTTACACAACATGTCAGACAAATCGGTCAAGCCGTTTATTCGAGAAGAAATACTATCCTATATCCTATTATGCCCTATGACATGTATTCACACAAAATTTCAGGCATATCGGTCATGCCGTTTATTCGAGAAGAAGTCTTATATTTACAAAATTCAATAAAAATATTAAGACCTCCTGACTTGATAGCCAGAAAAAAAGTATCCTATATCCTATTCTGCCCTATGACATGTATTCACACAAAATTTCAGGCAAATGGGTCAAGCCGTTTATTCGAGAAGAAGTCTTATATTTACAAAATTCAATTAAAAATATCTGGACCCCCTGACTCGATAGCCAAAAAAAAGTATCCTATATCCTATTCTGCCCTATGTACTATCTTTGTACAAAATTTCAGCCAAATCGGTCAAGCCGTTTGACCGTGAAGAAGTCCCAAACAAACAAACAAACAAACTGACTTTCGCATTTATAATATTGGTGTTGATAATGCATCTATTAGATGTATGTACTTATCCATATGAATTTTCTGCCTTTCATGATATTTTGATTTTTTGATTTTTGATATTTTTCATATATATATATATATATGAAATTATGATATGATATATATGAAATTGATAAAAACGCAGATTCGGTTGGGTCACAACACTACGAATGATTTTTAATTATTACAATTTACGTTTATTTTAAACTGCGTATGATGTGAGGTAGACAGGGACAAGAGATAATTCTTATACATCGAAACTACTGTTAATTTAGTTTTATTTTAATTTTCTGTGGAGGTACTGTCATAAACAAAAAATATGTGTGTCGGAAACTGACTGGTGAGGCTTCATTACTAAAAATACAAAGTATCATTGAGGACTCGAAAACCCGCGCAGCTGCCGGCGTCGCTTCAAGCATCTTGACGACTTTCTTGAATGATCGAGCTAAAAGTTGCTGCCCGTTACCACCTCTGTGTGAATTGAGCCTTAGACATGCCTATTCCTTTCATAAAATAAAGACCAGACCTCCCACTACAAAAAAAATCTAAATATTTACGAAATAAAATATCGTCAAAGGTCTTTCAACTGATTTTCTAAGAACGATTGTCAAATATTCAGCCGGTTATTTATTTTCGTTCATTTCCAGTAAACCCGTTGATCCCACAAAGAACCGTCATTTATTCGCTGACGCGACAACGTCTATTTAATCCTACTACGTCAGTTTCATGACCCCTTTAATCCTTCTTCCCTTTCTGGCAAAACCAAATTTGACCTGGCGTTTTATTCAAACAGAATTATACATGCGACGTCTTTAGTATTTTAAAATGTTAACACATGTTATTGTATTCTAAAAATTACTAAAGAACAGAAGACAGATTTGATATGGGGAGAAGCTGAAGAAATTGAGAGAAGTCCTAATCCGTGAACTAATACAGTAGCGGCTCTATGGGCTGTAGACTTCGCGAGTAATTTAAACTTAAAACAAAAAAATCAAAATGCTGAAACAAAAAAATACATGTAATTATCAAATTGAATCGGTTGGAAATGCGTAAAGAAGAACAGACACCCGAACATACGAAACCATTTTCACCCAAGCTGAAACGGAGTAAAAAATGTAAATAGTTTAAAGATATAAATGTATATACCGTATCTAATGTCTATATAATGCAAAGCGCCAATACCATACGCAACTAAGTACCATAAGTAAATAGCAACAGTAGTTATCAGTTTCATACCGCATCGTACTACAGTACGATGCGGTACTCGTAGGATATTTATCCTGAAGTTGGTGTTACAACTACATCGGTGGAAGCTTTGAGAAGTTGTACCTTTGATTGCAGATGGCAAATGTTTGCGCGGGCTCACCGGAGCCGCATCAATTATTCAAATAACTGAAGCTGACTGGGATCGGCCAAGGATTTAGGATGTGCAGGGGCTTTTAGCTTACCATTCGGAAAGAATGCATTGCCGGGGAATGAGTAAAACGGATTGGTATCACATGTAAAATGAGTAAAATTTTATTGCTACATGTTGCCTCTTTTGTCTGAAAATGCTTAATTCCTATTTACGATCCGAGCACATAGGTAGTAGTTATTTGTAAATCGACTACAAAAAAGGAGGAGGTTCCCAATTTGTCTTTTTATTATATTTTTAATGTTCGGTACCTCAGAACTGTGGTGTATTAATGGACGGTCCCGTTGTACAATTCATCGAAGTCTGATGATTATCTCCAAAGATATACAGATAAATACCTCAAATTTGCAACTGAAAATTACTAGAGCGGCATGTGAACTCAGTTTTTATAAGGTTTTAAACTATCTTAATGATTTAACATGGAAACATTTCTTGTGACTACAATTAATGTAGCACTTGATCGATTCAAATTCATAAAAAAATATGTTCATATTATATCTCGATAGTAGTTACCACACTGTTCTTATCTACCAATCAAGCATCAAAGGTCAAACCGCCGGCTCCTCGCAAAGTCCTAAGTCCTACCCGGCCTGGAGCGGTAATTTTGCGAATATTACCCATACAACGGGCCCGGCATATAAGCAGCTTACAACTGAAGGGATAACTTGGGACACTCGAGAATACCACTTGTAAGCTACTTGCTGGTGACGTTAATAATGCGACTACTATCAAAGTGTTCAGTTCATTAGTTTTGAAGTCAAATTAAAATCATTAGGTATTTACCTCAATTGATCCTTGATTCACTTGCCCCGATCTTGTGAGATTATGTTTTTAAAGACTGGCGAACAGTGAGCCCAAGAACACTAGTTTTTTAATGCTGAGGGGTTTTTTTTCTAGACTGAGAGACCTATCAGGATTAAGATATTAAGGCATATCATAAAACTCGATATTCATGTGTTCTAGATATTAACTTAAACAAAATTATCGAATCGGTTCCTATAACGAAAACATCCATGGATTTAGAATACAAAGTATTCCTTTGAAAATATTCTTTCATGAAACATATAATGTTAGTAGTTCATTACTTTCATAAAAACACAGATCGAAAGAGACGTGATTTCGATCAATTACATTTCAATAAATATACCTCATATAAGTTATTTTAAACACTTGCGATTAACGTAAGCCAATTATTAGATTTTAATTTAATTTTTGCTCAGCACTATTTAAACATTTCAAACGTTTAATAATTGTAGTGCATCGAAACACTAGCTATGCTACCGTAGTCTTGTAATACAATATGCATATACCTCTAGAGTATTTCAAAATTACTGTGCATTCAATTTAGTTGCAAAATTCAAAGCTTGTTAACCGTAACAGCCCTGAAGCCGCTAATGGCCGGCCGCAAGTTCATTTGTATCAACATTATTCCGTGCCATAGATTTTGCCTCGAATTGTGGAAGGTAGGATGCGGCTTTCAGTCCTTGAAGTTAATCTTCGGCCATAGTACCTATAACTATAACTATACATAGATATTTGTACATACATTTTGATGATAGGCGCGATTGTAGGGTAGGTAACGAGGCTATAATTAGAGAAAATCCAACTTTACTGTGCTCTATGGATTGGTTGGTAAATTCAGTTTTCCATCATCTCGTCTCACTGCGTTCTTTCAATTCCAAACAAGCACAATTCCGTCTATCAACAAGTGTCTGTCAAGTGTTGTCAGACATTAAAAATACACTGGTCAAGTGCAAGTCGGACTCGCACTCGTAGGGTTCCGTACCACACTACAGTATTTTATAAGATCGAGCAAAAAATACCACTATCATTTTTCGCCAACAAAAAATAATAATTAATAAACATTTTATTTGTTATAACGCTATCTAACGTATAACAAAGGTGTTATAAAAGGGATCGACATTTTAAAATAGCGCCATCTATGGGACGTTTACCTAACTAAACGTCCGTAGATGGCGTGAAATGCCGAAAATACCACGTTTCTTGTTTCTCTATTATTTTTAACTTTATTCTGTTTTCAGTATTTGTTGTTATAGCGGCAACAGAAATGCATCATCTGTGAAAATGTCAACTGTCTAACTATCACGGTTCATGAGATACAGCCTGGTGACAGACGGACAGACAGACAAACAGACAGACAGACAGACAGACAGACGGACAGCGGAGTCTCAGTAATAGGGTTCCGTTGGTACCCTTTGGGTTCGGAACCCTAAAAACTAAGCCGAAGATACATTTGTTATGTATAGTACCAACTCCAATTTCTTATAATCTCACTGTAACGCATAATCCTCAACGTTTTAATGTTAGTTTCATAACTAGTCATAAAAGTCATCTTTTATCTTGGATGAGTTCATCTTCAGCTCAACTACACTCAAGTTCGAAATCACATTACGCAGTACCACACCATTATTTCGACGATCACAGAACCCGAGCTCAGTGGTGAGTTGCTTGCATCGCTTCACTTTCAGTTCAAATAATGGCTCGTTAACTGGAAAACCAAACAGATTGTGATTCGGAATTACGTACGAAATGCACATTCGCAAACATTCGGCCGCTGTTACCGTTAGATAATTATCTACGTGCGAATACGAACATTTCACTCGATGCGTAGATGAGACTAGAACTGTGGAGTGTAAACTACTTTACTGTCGGTGTTGTGCTGTTAAGTTAAATTGACATGATGATACGGTAGAATCGATTATTGAAAACGATAGGACTATATATCATCATAATCAGCCGATATCTGTCCACTGCTGGATCATAGGCCTCTCCCAAGACACGCCACTGGGCCCGAACTTGAGCTCTTCTCTTTCAGTCACTCATTGCTTTGCGATTATCGTTGCTTCATTTGGTCACAGAGTGTCCTAAGCTACGTTTGCCGGTTCGCGGTTTCCACTTAGATTAGTTACCAGCTGCGCCCCGCGGCGCTGCCCGTGTTTTGAACTATCCTATAGCCTAATCTATATAATAATACTGGATATCCCTGTGCAAAATTTTTGCTAAATAAGTCTAGCCGTTTGACCCTAAAGAAATCCCAAACAAGCAAATAAATATACAAACTGACAGATAAATAGATAGATGAACACTTTATTGCATACCAAATATAATAAAAATCTAAGAACAAATACAATTAGTAGAAAGGTTTGATAATGGGAGGTCGTATCGCTTAGAGAGATCTCTATTAGACAACCTTTGGATGGACAGGATCTAGTTACATAAATGCGGTCGGTGCTTTGAGGTCTGTAGCATACAATACCTGCAAAAACATGTACGGATTGAATATAATTAAGGTAGTTTAAAAACAAAAACAATCGACTTCGATGCCGCGCGAGTCAGTTTCAGTAGAAAGTTTTGAGACGTCAATCGTCATATCTCTGGAGATACTTGCAATGGGACCATCTCGGAAATGTATCTTACCAATTAAAAAAAAGAAACGGTTCATAAACGACGAAGTTATCCGCGAACAAATAAAAAATAAATGGTCGAATTGAGAAACCTCCTCCTTTTTTTGAAGTCAGTAAAAAAAAAATATATGTCTAATTTAACATAATATAAACTAACTAACTAATATAAACATAATATAAATAACATTAACTTACATTCCAATACTAGGATAATATAGTTACAATAATATACCTACATAACAAAAAATAATACCATATTCGATAGGTTACACTAACCACCAGTTTGTGATATTGATAAATAATGCTTATGATCTATATTTTTAAATATGACAGGTGTTATATTATGTTAAAATATTCGTAATATTAAACATATCGGAAAATTAACTGGAAAAATTAATACTTGTGTACTCTCAAAATTCTTTATTCTATTCTATAAGACTAAAACAAGACAAAGCTTCTTTATAATAACAAATTATGCCAAATTTACCTTATATTCGAACCGAGATTAAGTGGCATTGATTACGCAAAGTACACGGTGAAAATTTCCCGGTTATTTACATAATCATGTTAATAACCGGCAAAACGTTATAAAACGCGTCGATAACTCGTACGATGTAATCCAGACTAATATTATAACAAGCAATATTAAAAAAAACCTTTTTAAACACAAGCTTTTACATAACCTAGGACTAGAGTAAGTCAAGACAAATCCCAAACACGACGGGTATAACATGTGTAGTTTAGGAGTTCCTTTAGTCACCTTCCAGCTTCATCATCAAATTAGCACCATGTTATCATAATATTGCATTGTCAAGCGATTTACACATGCATGCAAAATTTCAGCTCAATCGGTAACCGGGAAGTGGAGCAAATTTAATTTGCAAGATTTGATGACAAACATCGAGACAGGTGAAACTAAATAAAAGCTTGTCAAATCGTTCATAACTGGTCATTCTGTCTGTTTGTTACTAACACGCTTAAAGGGACGATTCGATCTTAGGGTCAGCTCAGACCGCGACGCGATATAAACAATTGAACTTTATTAACTACGCAATAAGATACACACTGCATTGAGATAATTTGGTGGCGTAGCGCGTTTTGCTGCGCCGCGCAGCGTCGGGCTGCATGCACCGCGCAGCTTTTCGCTGCGCCGCGCGAAACCAAGAGAAACGTCACGTCGCGTCGCGGTGTGAACTGAGCCTTACTGAAATTTAACATAAGGATATTTTATAGCATGAGGATGAACATGTGCTACTTTTATATAATATTTTATCCCATTTAAGAGTATTTTTATGTATAAAAAATGTTTAACATACAACACCAGAACAATAATTATTCGAAAATAAATTATTTTAAGTAAATTTATACCACATGCATATTTTCTATTAAGAAAAAAACATGCTTTAATTAATTTATTATACATTTTTAACATAAATAAATACTACCTTCCTTTTAAAAGTCTATTTAATGTCGATTCGAGATTAAAAGGAACAATTTGATCTTTATTTTTGCCTAGCGAAAAGACTTAAAACGTAATTGCATACAAGTACAATAATAAAGTTAAAATAAGCTCTATTCTTTCGCGCGATAAGCTAAGATAAATTGTCGTAGAACTAAAAACATGCAGTTCCAAGACTTCTGCAAAACCTCTGAGCATCTGTAAAATTCAGTTCAACTAAGTGAATTAAGCATTTCCTCATTTGTGTTCATAAAAGTTTACAACTCGCTCGTGTAGCAAGGCATCAAGTTAAATGATGCGCAGTTGATCAAGGGAAGAAACAAAAACTAACAGTTACTCTGTAGAAATGTTAAGTTGTAAAACTAAAGTGGAAATACCGAAGACGGAAAAGTGTGCATTAACCTACTTTTTAGGAATTACAAAAATGCTACTTAGTGTATTAGAAAAACTACAACGCACCTATTTTAATTCAAAGAGGTACTGTTTATATTGTCGTATAAAGTAAATGCGTTTTTTTTTCTCCTAAATAATAAGGAGATCGGTACTAGAGAGTAGTAGTAGTAGTAGTTCGTATTATATTTTTTATATCATACAGGCTAGCGTTTGACCACTATCTCACCTCTGGGTGTGAAGTGATGATGCGGTTGAATATGGTAGCACGCTAGGCCTAGAATGGGAACTGGCTCTCAAGGACAACTGCCGGAATACAATTTAGATGTTTGGCGACAGGTTTTCTAACCTGAGGGTGGTAGCTGGCCAGGCGAATACTAAATATTGTCTTGGGGTTGAGGGTTTCTTAATGATGTTTTTTTCTTCACCGGAGGGCCACTGTGACATTGATTCACGCGCACATACATTTTTCGATCAAAAAATCCAGTGGTGTACGAGGGGGATTGAACTCCTACCTCTGGCATCAAAGCCGACTATTCTCCCACTACGCTACTGCAATCTTAACACTATCCTATATGGCACAAAATGTTTATCTATCTAATACTATAAGAATCTTTGTCCTGACATACTGACTGAGTGACTGACTGACAGACAACGCACAGCCTAAACCGCAGGTCGTAGAGACTTGAAATTTGGAGGGTATATTTGTCTTAGTACGTTAAGGTGTACTTAGAAAGGATTTTCCAAAATTCACCCCTTAAGGGGATGAAATGGGGGTTCAAAGTTTGTATGACTAAACAAGATTAGATAGTCTTTTCTATCTGAAACTTCACACAAGTGTGTAATAGATTTAAATATTCATACGACAAATTATTATATTTTTCCTTTTTTTCAATAACAACAAGTCCATTGTCATGACAACGCATAGCCTTCATAATTTTTCGGTGTTGCCAACACGGCCCTCCTGCACCGTGCGTGTCCTCAGGCACACACCACCTCTACTGGTTCCAGCTCTGCACCTGAATCGCGTATATGAGAATAGAATACACACATGGTTTTATTGGCTGGTACAATCATTCAACGCTCGGATATCATGACTCATGATGTTTCAACTAGACTGGACTCTAGTTGTAACCTTCTCATAATTTCCTTTATTTTTATTCCCTTAGACTTAGGAATTTCTACCACTTTACAACTAGACATTTCATACATTACTTCATCATCAATCATGACACCGGTAAGGACTTTTAGTACTGCAATTGTCTTTCTATTTAAAACTGTACTGGACCACTCAAACCAGAGCTGATTTCTTTAGGCTTAGAAATTCTCTACACGACTGCTATTTTAGCTCACTCCCTTAATCCGAGGTAATGCCTGGTCCAGTTCATTCTTTTAGTCTTAGGAAATCACTGCTTCAGCTCACT
The DNA here is from genome assembly GCA_954871355.1 of Cabera pusaria. NCBI lineage: Eukaryota > Metazoa > Arthropoda > Insecta > Lepidoptera > Geometridae > Cabera > Cabera pusaria. Next base: position 20,038,863 of record OX940891.1, on the reverse strand, counting down.
ACCCCTATTCTGGCGAGTGCCTATAACAGTATTTTAGGTAACCCATAAAGATAAAGATAAAGATCATTTATTTGTCCAAACATGAGTATGCACACAAAATTAAGATTATGCATGCAATCTGGTAGACAAAAATATTTGAGAAACATACATGCTTGAGCCACATAGGCGTACAAATTTTAGTTTAACATCTTTATTATATTATAATGTTTATAATTAATCTTTTAAACCAACAACCATACGCATATATTAAATGTAATTATATAATAATAATATTAAAATAAAAAAATAATAAAAAATCTAAACCAGCAAGTAAATTTACAATTGATTAAAATTAATGTATTATTATGTCACAAACAAATATTCTAATGTAAATCATACCTACAACTAAGAATACAATCATAATTTGTCCGTCAGGAAGTCACTTACTTTATAATAACATTTGTCAGATAATAGAATTTTCAGTCTTCTTTTTAATAAATGCAGATTTAGTGATTTTATGTCATTCGGTATTTTATTAAAAATGGCTGGTGCCATGCACATAACACTTTTACTCATGAGGCTTGTCTTAGCACGGTGCAAGCATAATTTGCTGTTGTCACGTCTATTGCGATTGCTCTTGTCAGATATGCGTGGAAATAAATTGGCATTCGTTTTAACAAATGTTGCGATTTCGAATATATACAAAGATGGTAATGTCAGTATAGAATGTTCCTTAAAGTATGCTTTACAGCTGTCTGTCGATTTTAGATGAAACATTGCACGGATACATCTTTTTTGGGCTTTAAAAATTAATTCTTAACCAGTAACGCTAATCGAATGAATTAATTAACAGACTATGTATATATATATATATATATATATTATAGACAAGTTATGTTATTAAACTCTGTAAATAATATACAATACATTAAATTATCTTGCCAACACGTATCTTATTTACAAAAGTAACGATGATTTTTAATCAATACGCCAATCATCGATCGATTAATTCACGCCTTCATATTTTCCGCAGCAGTCACACCATTGTAGGTTCTACTACCTACTTCTTTCAAATTCTTTTTATGGTAGCATGAACATATCCTTACTTACCGCAAAACTCACATTTTACCGTACACTGTAATCTATTGTAATTACCGCCACAATTAAAACATTCTATTGGCTTATACGTTGAATTGGCGCGGTTGTTTGATGAATAGTAGCTCTGGTAGATGTAGTTACCGTTGATGATTAAGAGCTTTTCGCCCTGGTATTATTATCACAACTGTGCGATTGTTGTTATTATCAATTGATAGTTTACCGATTTTTGTTTTGTAAACACGACTGTGCAAGAACCGAGCTATCACAAGATTCAAAATAGCTAGCCTCAACAGATGCCACAATGTTACTGTCGCCGATATTGCCCAATATTATTGAGATAGCGTAGTGACGTCTTCATCAAAATTCACGCACAAACCGTCAATTATCGCCTTTGTTCAAAAAAGGACTCGTATAATGATTGATTTTCAACGGGTTTTCGTTCAATGATCTCGTTAAGTAGCTCATACATATTCCGCTTTGCTTTGAATATATCAGACAATTTCTGTCTCCAATCTTACCAAATCCAAGTTTTCCACTTGTGGTCATTACGCAACAAATCCTCGTACCATACTTTAGCAGATCCTCAATGCCTGGTAACGTATCATACTATCGGCCCATGAAAACTTGATGCATAGGAATCTACATATTACGTTTGACCAAGAAGTAACATTACCTTTAAAAGCGGATCAAAACCGGGTATCATGCTATGCAAAGTTATAGTGTTTGTACTCACAATTCCGGTATCTTTTGCCTTGGATACCTTAATCCTATTGTTCGGTGCTGGCGAAGGAGTTCCTGATCTACTGTTGTTACTGCTGGAATTCGTACTACTGCTACTCGATGAAGATCGGGATCGTTACCTTCTGTTTTTACGCTTACTTTTGCATCTCTTGCCCATTATTAAGGTTTTTCTACTTTTCAAGCTTTTTTATGATATAGCACGCTTGCTAGATACATGTTCACTCGTCACATAAAGACATAGATGCTGTCTATCTAGGACCACAAGCTGACGCAAGTAATTTAATATGAAATTATCTATTACCATAAGAATCTTTGTCCTGACATACTGTCTGACAGACAACGCACAGCCTAAACCGCTTTGTCTTAGTACGTAAAGATGTACAAAGAAAGGATTTTCCAAAATTCACCCCTTTAAGGGATGAAATGGGCCGATTTGGCTTTTAGATAGATAGATAGTTAGATCAACACTTATTGCACTTAAGAAATGAACAATAATTTACAAACAATTCCATAATATAAGTACAATTGGTGGCCTTATCGCTAAGCAGCGTTATCTCTTCCAGGCAACTTTTTTACTTCTTTGATGTCTGTTATGATAGAAAGGATTGTACAAAATAAAAGTTTGAAGTAAATAAAAGAAGTCTTTAGCGCGGGCGAAGCCGCGGGGCACCTTTAGTTATTATATAAAAAAATAAAGAATTATAGATAAAGTAGGGAAAAAAAGCCAGTGCAAACATTTATCAAAAATAACGGACTAGAAATACCTGTGTGATGTTTGGGTCCTTGAGGCCCACTTGCATAGACCAGAGTTAACACATATTTTTATGATCCAGGGTTAAGCAATACACAATAATGACAAAAAATTAACATAAAACGATAAAATACGATATGTCAATGTAAATATTTATAAAAAAGATTGGCTCACCTAAAATATTGTCGCGAGAAATAGAGAAAAATATTGCAATTACTCATACATAATTCGATCATAGATATTGCATAACCCTGAATTTTAAAAATATGTGTTAGCTGTGGTCTGTGCAAGTGGGCCTTAAAGTTTTGGCTCGAGATCTCTTTAAGATAAATGCTTAGCCAAAAGAAAACGAAATTCCAAATTAAAAACAATCTATGGAGTTAGGTATCTAATTTTAATTTTGAAATGCCATATTTCAATGCGACAAGATGACGTTGCCGTCAACTCCAGGTCCAGTTGACTTCTTTTATTACTATTCTAGGGTTGCCATATATATTCGTTGACAGCTTTCTATGGATTGTAAAACTGTGACTTTTTTGTAGAGAATATTGTTTACACATCAACGCATTTTTTAATAAATTTAGAGCAGCAAACAAGCTGCGGCCCACCTGATGGTATGTGGTTACCATCGCAAATTGACTCTTCTTTCGATACATTCTATACTATCTATATATACTATCAGAGGCATTCTATATTATTGATGATGCTAAACACCAAATATGAAAATTAACTGATAGCTTGCGACCGCTTTCCAGTTAAACGGCTCGACCAATTTGACTGAAATTTTGCAGACAGATAGCAAATATGCTAATATGGTGAAATTGGGACGCTCAGCTAGAATTCTTGTAATTATTCTCACTTTTCTTATGTTATCCAACCCTTGCAGTATATCATTCCATCTACAGCTGACGCTGCCACCCCTATTGAAGTCTATCGGAATGGGTTATATCCGATTTTTCATTGAATCTCTCGTGCATTTTTTTAAACATCAGAGCACGACGAGTTCATGTTTGAATATCAGACAAATAAGACTGACTGTACTGACTGGTGTACTCGTATATGCACTTTAACCTATTGGACGTGCGCGCATAGTGTTTGCTTGGACTCAGTTTTTGTTGAGCCTTAGGTTTAGCTACCTATCTTTTTTTTACATCGAATCGGTTAGCACTTGACCACTATCTCATCTGATATTAAGTGATGATGCTGTTCATGTTAGAGCGCGCTTAGGCTACGGTTATCTATTCTTTGACCATTTCTTATCAGGTTGGCCGTTTGCTTATTTGCTACCTATATAATAAAGAAAAAGAAAGTCCAGCCTTAACTTTGGCACTTATTATGCTGATATTAAACGCATGGAATGTTACGAGCTTTTATAAGTGATTTTAACCATTCAACTTCTACTATTATTTATTCTGTAACCATAACTCGTACATCTGTCTGTCTGAGTTATGATAGTACCTTGGTACTTTCAAGATAGTGGAACTACTTTTGAATCCACCTAGCGTGATTACTCTAAGTTTGGGCATGTTCTTGAAAACCGATAGTTTTTTTCGAAAAGGTTATTGTTGTTCATACTTTCAGGACAATATAACACGTCTGAAATATTCAAGACATTTTTACTTGGTTGTTTAACTAAAATAAAATTCAAGCAATTATCTGAACCCATTCTTATTTATTAGTGAAAAGCAGTTGTGTGTGATAAGACTCCGTGTTACAACTGTTAAGAGTCAATCTTTTATAAAAAGGAATCGTAGTGCTACACGCTTTTCAGGTGCAGTTAAGAAAATAAACTCTATGAGGTTGAAAATAAGGCATTATACATAGAGTCGAATACAAAGTATGAGTCTTCACTTGTTGCATGTTTCTAGTATGCGACACGCGATGTCACGTCGACATCTGCTGCGAGATATTGAAGAAAATGGGCTTGTAAGTGTTTTAGTACCTTGGGAAATAAGCGATTGTAAATGCAGATCGCGGAATACAAATGATAGATATGCATTGACTGAATATTTTTGATTATTTGTCCTGTATATTTTTGAAGGAAACTTGTCGTGGAAATATGTTGCTAGTGCAAAATATACAGACTGATCTATCTATTAAACTGGGTTACTGGAGATAAGAGATATTTTTCTTCTACTTTTCTTCCGAGTAGATTTATTTTTATTTTTTTATGCTGTATACTCAAGCGTTTGACCACTATTGCACTTGATGTTAAGTGACGATGCGGTCGACGATGTAGCACGCTTACCTAGTAAATACCTGTTCACTCGCGATTTAAAGACCCCCGGGTTGTAGCTATCGGGAAACACAGACACCGGCAAGGATATAGGAAGAAGCAAAACGCTTCGTGCGTGTAGACGGAACATCCACCATGAAGCGATGGCGCACATCAGTACGTCTGGTTTTCCGATAGAAGAAAGGGGATGGAGGTACTAACTCGTGCAATTTGATAGCACACTGAATTATTATTATTGCATGCAATTATTATTGCATGTATTGATCTGCGTGAAAAAATAAGATTTTGTTGTTTTTTAGCATTTCTTATTCCAACAACACTCGAATAACGTAACTTTCTTTTTGGCGCAGTGGTAAAAAACCGAATTTTAAACGGGAATTAAGTCAGGGCTATTTTCAAAAATATATTTAATTAATAAATTAGTAAGAAGCACACATTAAAAAATTAATATTTTTATTATCGTCTGTCTCTTATTTAGATCTTTTCACAACGTTTCGATTTCTGTTATAACCATGCTACTCTCATCCTAGAGAATAGTTTAGGTTTACGGAGAACTTACTCCTTATTGAGACGAACATAAAGCACTTACAGTATTTGTTATTGGAGAAAGACAATGGTAAGAGGCCCGACGGTATGACGTTAGTGCCATGGTGTCGAGGAAGACCATTGGTGTGGGGCGCCACATGTGCCGACACATTAGCGGCGTCCCACATATGCGGGACCTCACGGTCAGCGGGCGTGGCAGCGGATGCTGCAGAAAACCTCAAACGGAGGAAATATGCTACCATTGGTGATGGATACATATTTCTTCCGTTTGGGGTCGAAACAATGGGCCCATGGGGTCGAGATGCCCGAAGTTTTGTTAAGGAGTTGTCCAGACGCCTAATTGACATCACCCGTGACCAAAGAGTGGCGCTTACCTCAGCCAACGTATTAGCCCAGCTATACAACGAGGTAACGTCGCTAGCTTTTTGGGAACATTACCGGCAGGTAGCGACCTAGGTTCTGTCTTTTATTTGTAGTATAGATATTATTATTGTATATAGTTTATATAAATTTGATATTGTCATTAGGTAATTATTTGTAAGTTGTTTAAATAAAATTATATTAATATTGATTAGAAAGACATATGTAATTTGTTTCCTGTAGCCCACGTGGGCAAAAGCTAGTATTGTATAGATGTTTGTTTGATTGTAAATTCAACGAAAATCAAATTAATCAAATGAGTTCAAAAAACATTTCAATGCAAGCTTCCTTGAAGCAAATTTTAGATTTTACTATATTGGCCCATTTAATATTACCGGGTATATTCGAATCAAAAGCACTATCAAACGCAACTATATTCCTCTTAATCAATGCTCTTTAGTAGCAAACGTCGAAACGAGAAAGCTTTGAAACACGCTCATCAAACCAAGTTCACAAGCTATAAGAACTAATTTGTCCCTCAAAGCTTTATCAAAGCCCACATCATACGGTATGGTTCCGGAGATGGCGACACATATCTGCTAAAACTAAGGTATAAAACTAAGTTTTGTGCATATCAGCCGCTGACAACCGCTGACCAATATATCACGTGATGTTAAGCGACAGTGCAATCTACGATGTAGCACGCTTGTTAAGAGGATACCTGAGTTTTGGCGGGAACGTGGAAAAGTATGTGTGCTGTCATTGTATTTTTTCCTAAAAAATGTGTTCTTTCGCGAGTAAATGTGTAATAAATGTGGATCATTAAGAGCCGGTGAATGTATGCGAGTGTAGAGAAAAAGCACAATGTTGAAAAACATGCTACTCGTATTTGCGTTCTCACCAAAATTTGAAAAAAAAATCTAATTGAAAATCTTTAGTTAGTAAAGTCCACATTTTAACTGAGGGTCTGACTTGGACTAGACTCACTTGACTTGTAATGTGACTTTGACTCATATTTACGACTAGAATTCTCAAAAACATGAATAATTCCAATACTTGACACTGGCTCATTACACTAATCGTGTAGAGCCATAATAAAAACTAATAAAAAAAGAAAAAATAGAGAATACCCCTAGTGATGACCAAACTGAGTAGCGCTTGGCTACTCAGCTTGGTGTAAAAAACAAATTAGAAAAATATATGATTTCCTGTCCTCTTGATCTTTATAACTACTAAACCTTTAATATTTGATTGATAACATTCCATATGTTACAGTTAATGCGAAAATCTTAATTTCTATAATAAGGACGGGATTGAAATAGTTCAGAATACACCCCCACTCTGGACTAGCTTCTACTCGTATACTTCTGACGTTTTGTCCGTTCCACATTTTGGTCGCCACCTCTGGCTTTATGAATATTCTGCATCTTCAATTCCGCCGGTATCCCGGCTTATTCCACAACATCTCTTAATCAAAGGATTAGACCGTTGGAATTGATTCATAAATGCGCTGTGCAAACGTCTTAAATATTCAGGAACATTTGGGTTCGCTAATGCGCCTGATGCAACACGAAAATGGGACTCGATGTTCCTAGTTGATGCTAGTTCCTAGTAATGATACTAGTGGCTCTGTGAGCTGACCTCGCGAGTCTGTTTTGCATAGCTTAAAACTGAATAACAAAACCCCGACCCCTTTAAGTTTATCGAAAGAAAAAAAAACAACGGGTTGCACGCGGGAGTGCCACGAGTGATTTGGTCTACTCTCCCTCATTATTACAAATTTTCGATCAGATTACGTGTCCTAACGCGAGTTTAACATTTTTTATCCATTAAAAAAAAGTTTCTACTCTCCCTCCGTCTTATGAATTTTCGATCAGGTCACGTGTCCTGGCGCGAGTTTAACATTTTTACCCATCCCAAAAAAAATTTCTACTCTCCCTCCGTCTTAAGAATTTTCGATCAGGTCACGTGTGACGCGAGGTCCTGACGCGATTTTACATTTTTTTCCAAAACTAACTCTGCAAAAAACATCCATGTAAATTATTTAACCTGCTCACAAAATGTCACGAGAATCGTTGAGAAATGCGACTTAGAGGAGAATAGACATCCGGACACACGAAACTATTTTTTCCTAAGCTGACACAAACACCTTCCTTTCGCTTGATCAATTATAGTATCTCACTTTAATAAAGAGGTTTTGAAATTATTGGGTTTAGAGTAATACGTTATTAACTTACCGAGACGACACGAGGTAATGCTGTGATTTGTGAACGTAATAATTAAGATAGTTTAAAAACTAAATCAACCGCGAGTCAATTTCAGTAGCAAGTTTGAGAGGTTTATCGTCATATCTCTGGAGATACTTATCAGATCTCGATGAAATTACAATAGGACCACTTCGGAAACGTACCCTACCGATTTAAAAAATAATCATTCGAATCGGTTCACAATTGACGGAGTAATTGCGTAATATACATAAAAAAATAAAACTGGCCAAGTGCAAGTCGGACTCGCACTCGTAGGATTCCGTACAGTATTTTATAAGATCGAGCAAAAAATACCACTATCGTTTTTCGCCAGTAAAAAATATTAATTAATAAACATTTTATCAAAACAGTTGTGAACCGCGTGCTTATTTCTTATAATGCCATCTAACGTCTATTTCTAAAAGCTATCTAAGTGAAAGTTAACACAAATGTGTTAGGAATCGGCATTTCAATATAACGCCATCCATGGACGTTTACCTAATCGGTCATAGATGGCGTTATATTGAAATGCCGAAAAAAACACGTTTCTTGTATGGGGACCCCCCGATAATTTTAAACTTTATTCTGTTTTCAGTATTTTTTGTTATAGCGGCAACAGAAATACATCATCTGTGAAAATTTCAACTGCCTAACTATCACGGTTCATGAGATACAGCCTGGTGACAGACGGACAGACAGACAGACAGACAGACAGACAGACAGACAGCGGAGTCTTATAAATAGGGTCCCGTTTTACCCTTTGGGTACGGAACCCTAAAAACATACAGAAGAATTGAGAACCTTCTTCTTTTTGGAATTCGGTTGAAAATGAAGTCTCTTTTTAAACTGTTGCCTATCGTTTTTTACTATCTGTTACTTTGCTACTTCAAATCCAAACATCTAAATGGCTCATTAATGTTTTAAAGAAACAGTAGTTTTTCCAACAAGATTTATGACGTAGAAGTACAGGTTGGCAAAAACGTCTTGAAACGGAACTATTTTATTTCTGGCCTGGCAATAATCTAATCTGTGATAAAATTTTCTATGTTTACTGTGGTCAGTGACTGAAAATTTATGAACAAAGTTTTTTTGTGCTACTTAATAGTAGTATTTTAATATTTTCCATAACCTACGCCACTTAAAGATGTTTTAACATGAATAAGACTATCCGTAGTTCCACTAAAGAAGTAATTTTAAAGTTTACCGCCACTCTCTCTGCTATCGGGGTTACTAGTATATAGCAATAGTGGCGCCCCTATTTATTTCTACTCTATTTTGCCAACCTGTAAGTACCTTCAAAAAGTATTTTTAAGTTGCAGCTGCAAGCACCTGATGCATTGCGATTATTTCTCCATTTACTTAGACCTGCAACATTCGCCTTGCATCTGAAGAGTTCTCGGTCGTTAGGACGGACATGTCTAGTTTAGGGAATACATTTGTGATAAATAGATTTTAAAGTTGTTATTAATGTGTGTTGCGAAATGTTTTTAGTACCATTGTGGGAGAATTCAGTCGAAGGAGAAATTTAGTATTATGTTATTTTTGGTGTCAAAGTTAATTCCCGTTAAAAGTTATAGGTCTTATATTTTATTTATACCCTTTCTAAAGTTTTGTGTGTTGTAAAAAAATTATGTTCCGAAAGTGTTCGCTAAAGGAAAACATCACATGAAAACCTGTCCCAGTCAGATCACTGCTATTAAAATTATTTTTCTATGAATAAGCGTTACTAACTTAAAATATTAAAATTAACTAAAATCAATAACTTCAAAAATAATATTTTGTAACGTATTTTATAATGTATTTTATTATTATTATTGTATTTGATTGATGTTGTTTGATATTTATATTAATAGCACTTGTAATTATGTAATAAGGATGGGAAATAAATTGGCTTAATAAATAAATAAAAAAAGCGTTACTAACATTTGATTGCAGTTAATAAATAGCCGTATATTCATGCTATATCTACTTCTCAGACCTGTGTACATGAGTATTCATATTTAATTACAAAAACGCACGATTATTTTGTTTTGCGGTAAGTGTTATTCGGGACGCAACGCAAGCATGTCGCATACAAGATCCCGAAGAAGGCTTTCTTGATGAAGGCAACACAATTGTTGATCACTACTTTTGATAGAAAATATCAAAATAAGGTAGGTACTAAATAGATCTAAAAAATATTTTTTTTTTCTTCGCAATCCGTTGGTCGTGGGTTCTTGATCGTGCTCTAACGAATATTCCTTGTTTGTTTTATGACAACATTTCCAAGTAAAACTTACTTTCTATTTTCCAATTTTACTATACAAATAGCAGTTTTAAAGTAACGAAGCTCGTTTTCGTCGTCTCGCTTCCAATAACATGTAAAATTGAATACGAGACGACATGTCGGATTCTTCAGTGAAGCTGAAGTAAACCTTATTTACTACTTGTATTTTTATCTTATAATGAGGCAAATACTGTGAAAATGTTTTTCGCATGGAAGTTTTATTTTTATATTGATTTGTAATGGCAAAGGTTTTTTATAGTTTGGAACATCTTGAGTTGTCTTTGAATGGCGATTACTCCACTTGTAGCCTTTTATACATCTACTAGCAGCCCGCCCCGGCTTTGCACGGGTAGAACATATATGCCTACAAAATTTGCATCAGTTTGTTGCATCGAATATAAAATATGAACATATTTAACAACCATCGTCATATTTCATCCCATTTACACAAAACCTTAACGAATTATGCACCTAAACCTTCCTCATAAACACTCTGGCTATTGGTGAAAACCGCATGATAATCCGTTCAGTAGCTATTGAGATTATTGCGAACAGACAGACAGATGCAGTGATGAACTTTGTTTTATAATACTTACGTATTGATATTGAACGGCCCTTTGGCGTAAAGGATAGTTACCCTGATTATGACCCGACGGTCGTTGGTTCTAATCCTAGCTATATACCTACCAATGAAAGTTTTATGTGCCGCACCTGTAACCTTACGGCGTTCCCTGACGCAAAATGTAGGGGTAATATACGTTTAACGTGTGTATCTGTGTGTCTGTCTGTAGCATCTTAGCACCTAACCGGATGAACCGATTTTGTTTTTATTATTGATCGTTTTTTTTGTTTGATAGATGTCTTCATCGAGAGTTTTCTTAGCTTTGATTCATGAAAATTCGTTCAATCGTTATAAAATTATGAGCTTTTTTCTAGTTAATTGCGCTATGAAATCAACTTTCATAGGTCTGATCAATTCGAAAATCTTCTTCTTCAACGATATTGTAAGAACATGGAAGCCTCCTGGACTCTACAGAATACTCAAATCCTCACCAACTTACAGCTCAGATTTTAAATGTCGTGTTTAGAGTCATTGGAAAAAGCTATTATACATAGATCAGTCGGGGTGGTTTAAAATATTATATTATATTATTATATATATAGATGAATAAAATTTTATACAATAGATCATATTATTATACTATATTGACTTTAAATTAATTGTGATCGGTGGGGATCTACAGCATAGCTAAGCTTATAATAATATTTTCATAGTTACTATGACCTAATCTGTGGTTTCACTGCAAATATTTTATTAATTTTGCGATGCGTGTTTGTGAAATTCGTGATATATTCTAGAGTTTTCATTTGAATTATATACTGTAAAGGACAATTTTAATCTATAATATGTGGCCAAGCTAAATAACAATAATTAATTTTTTGGATAAGGATTAATACTATATACTTGAAAATAGCCTTGGAAGTTATGTAATATTTTTAACAAAAATTTTAAGATTAAAATGGTTACTGTGAGTCAACCTTAAGAGATAGACATATGCTGTCGCGGACTTTTTTGTAGGTCTTATTAAGTTGTACAACTCTTGCATAGAAAATATTCTTCTATCTATTTTCAATTAAGCAGCGTTCGTAAGAAACGTGTTTTTTCGACCGTTTATTTGCCAACTTAGGTTGCAAATTAGGTCTCCACGAATGTACCTTTGATTTAAACGGGATAATATATAGCCTATTTTCATTCCGAAAGTCCATTCTATGCATTAGTGAATGAATTTTTTAAATCGGTTCAGTAGTTTTTGAGCTTACTCATTACAAACATACAAAAATACAAATGTTCTCTCTTTATAATATTAGTATAGACAAGAAAAAAAAAACATACAAACGAATTGAGAATCTTAATCTTTTTTGGAAATCGGTTGAAAAAATATTGTGAAAGGTATGAATAAATAAATTTAAAAAAATATTAAACAAAAAACCTAACTGCGTAAAACCATAAAAAATAAATAAAGAAATGAGACGAGAAGTTGAGACTTTAGAAATACTGAATACACCATAGTTTAGGCAGGTAAGGTAGCCCGAAGGACAGTGTTGCTAGAACAGATATACACACATTGATGCTTGACAGATGTTCTAGATTGATCTACAACGCCGCGAATCGATCCTTAATAAGTTATTTTTCAAAAAAAATTAAACCGACTTCATAACCACAAACAGGCACTCAAAAGCAAAAAATAAGTTACTTAATATAATTATTATAAGCGCTACCCACTTATCTATTTGAAGTCGGTGCCAGCCAAGTCAATTGGATAGTAGATAGATACTATGTATGTACTATGTAGTACATAGATACTATGTATGTACATAGTATCTATCTACTATCCAATTGACTTGGCTGGCACCGACTTCAAATAGATAAGTGGGTAGCGCTTATAATAATTATATTAAGTAACTTATTTTTTGCTTTTGAGTGCCTGTTTGTGGTTATGAAGTCGGTTAAATTTTTTTTGAAAAATAACTAATTTTACCCTTTTTAGTGCAAAACAAGTTTTAATTAAATTACATGCATCTATAAAATTTCGTGTCTGGGCCGTTATTCACTGACGGATATATACTTTTTGAAAATTTCAAGTATGTACCTATTACGGTTAAGAAGATACAGATCTGTAAAGTGCGCACATATAGACACACGGACGGATGGACGGACGAACGGACAGCAAAGTCTCAGAAAGTGTTCATTTGGTACCCTTTGGGTTCGGAACCCTAAAAAATTGACTTCAAATGCCGCGCTAGTGAAAATATCCACTAGTCATAATGATGTCATCAAGGTATCAAAGGACAATGTCCAAAATGGCCCTGTGCAATAAAAGCATCTGACACACACGATAATTAATTGTCTATTTTATTACAATAATTCCAAATACTTTTATAACACGACTAGTTGTATTCCAAAATGAATATTAAAAAGTATTATTTGCGATTATTAACATTAATCGCCGCCATATGGCCGCCATCTTCGCCAAACGTCATGTCATGTCAAAAATATTAGGTATGCTCAAAAAAACGTTGCACCGTAACAAGACTTTGCCCGGTAGAACATTCCTGTGAAGACAAATGAATCCTCCCCACCTTTGTTTCTATCTTGCTCACAGTTACCGTAAGAATATCTGTCAAAAACCAAAATCAACGAGAAGAAAGATGTTAAAACATTATTCAAGGTCATATTTTTTAGTCTTCAAAAGTATATGCAATAGCAACCTCCATTGTGTATAATCTTCTTGGGACTCTTCTTCTATAGTTACTAGTAAGTCGTCGAGATAAGTAAATGCGTCGTAATACAAATGTTGATATATTAAAAACGGCTAGGCCGATTTCGTTAAAATTTAAATGGGACCACCTGTGAAGGGTACCCTTTGAAACAACAAAATAATTTTCCAAATCGGTTCAGGCATCTTCGAGCAATCGGTGAACATACATAAAAAACCGACGAATTGAGAACCTCTTGCTTTTTTGTGAAGTCGGTTAAAAAGAAAAGATTTCAATGAAGATGATATCGAAATGATTATTTATAAAGTCAAACATAAAAGCCACTATTTAAATCAAAATCATTCAAGCAAGACTTTCCAATATTTTACCATCGTATCATATAGCTTCCTTTTTATGACAGAAATAATTTAATATAAAATATGAAGACCTTGAAATTAGAGTTATCGGATGTATCCATTTACTCTATTCGTGCTCACTCGCACGATAATAATTCACAAAAAAATGGGGGAACTGTTTATCCTTGTACGATTTATTGGTAAAGTATATTTTTTGTAGTGTAGTTATTTTCGATGTAGTTGCAACGTAATTGCCGCGTTTTATATAGGTACTTTCTTCTTGTGTAGGCTAGTATAGAATTAGTGTAATCTTGTATTTTTATTAATGTTATGCCATCGTCATCTCTTGTGTTTTATTTACTTATTGATCACATTTAAACATTTGCATGAGGGTAGGGTGATGGTAGTGTCCGCTTTGCTAGCTACCCTCAAGCTAGAAAATCTGTCACTAAACACCTAATTCATTCCCACAGATCTCCTTGAGAGCCAGTTCCATCCTAGACCTTGCGTAAAATCATCCTTGACTACAACGTCAATCACCGACTAATACGATTTAATAAGGTAAAATATATTTTTTTATAGCTAGTTTGCTTAACTTGCTATAAAAAAATATATTTTACCTTTTCTACTAGTATCTTCTAGTAGAGTGTGGTATATTGAAACACCTCATTTATTTTTGCATACGTTCATACATACATTCTGTTAACCGACTTCACAAAAAAGGAGGAGGTTCTCAATTCGTCGGAATCTTTTTTTATTTTTTTTTATGTATGTACACCGATTACTCAAAGATGCCTGAACCCATTTGGAAAATTCTTTTTTTTTTTTCAAAGGGTACCCTTCACAGGTGGTCCCATTTAAATTTTAACGAAATCGGCCTAGCCGTTTTTAATATATCAACATTTGTATTACGACGCATTTACTTATCTCGACGACTTACTACTAACTATAGAGGAAGAGTCCCAAGAAGATTATACACAATGGAGGTTGCTATTGCATATACTTTTGAAGACTAAAAAATATGACCTTGAATAATGTTTTAACATCTATCTTCTCGTTGATTTTGGTTTTTGACAGATATTCTTACGGTAACTGTGAGCAAGATAGAAACAAAAGTGGGGAGAATTCATTTGTCTTCACAGGAATGTTCTACCGGGCAAAGTCTTGTTACGGTGCAACGTTTTTTTGAGCATACCTAATATTTTTGACATGACATGACGTTTGGCGAAGATGGCGGCCATATATGCGGCAATTAATGTTAATAATCGCAAATAATACTTTTTAATATTCATTTTGGAATACAACTAGTCCGTGTTATATGTGTATTAGAAATTATTGTAATAAAATAGACAATTAATTATCGTGTGTGTCAGATGCTTTTATTGCACAGGGCCATTTTGGACATTGTCCTTTGATACCTTGATGACATCATTATGACTAGTGGATATTTTCACTAGCGCGGCATTTGAAGTAAATTTTTTAGAGTTCCGAACCCAAAGGGTACCAAATGAACACTTTCTGAGACTATGCTGTCCGTTCGTCCGTCCGTCTATCCGTCCGTCTGTTCGCCCGTGTGTCTATATGTGCGCACTTTACAGATCTGTATCTTCTTAACCGTAATAGGTACATACTTGAAATTTTCATAAAGTATATATCCGTCAGTGTATAACAGCCGAGACACGAAATTTTAGTAATGCATGTAAATTAATTAAAACTTGTTTTGCACTAAAAAGGGTAAAATTAGTTATTTTTAAAAAAAAAATTAAACCGACTTCATGACCACAAACAGGCACTCAAAAGCAAAAAATAAATTACGTAATATAATTATTATAAGCGCTACCCACTTATCTATTTGAAGTCGGTGCCAGCCTAGTCTATTAGGTAGTAGATAGATACTACCTACATGTACACCTACTTACTACTACTACATACATAGTATCTATCTACTATCCAATTGACTTGGCTGGCACCGACTTCAAATAGATAAGTGGGTAGCGCTTATAATAATTATATTAAGTAATTTATTTTTCGCTTTTGAGAGCCTGTTTATGGTAATGAAGTCTGTTTTTTTTTTAATAACTTATATCAAAACGACTATTTAATTGTTTGAATGACGGAACGATTTACAAATTGAATTTAGGCAATGACCGTGAAAAATATTGACAGTCGACGCGACATCATAACAGGGGAAAGATGTATTTTTGGGGTGAAATAAGAAAAAAAGCCTGAAAGGCTACCATGATGAAAATATAAGGAACGAGACAGTCACCAGGCGTAATGCCTGGCGACGAAGAGTGAAGAAATTGAGGGGGCGCTCCGTAACGTTACAAGAGATAGAGCGATCCTGCTGTCTAGCTACATCTCTCTATTAGACGTTTGCGATGACGGAGAGAGAAGTTGACACTACTATCGCTTATATTTATTTCAAGATTTTTATCATAATAGAATGAGAAGGAACCTTTATTTTCCAGATAAAAACACGTTTATGATTTTGCTGGCCGGTTTTTAATTCAGTCTAAAAATAAAAGATCAACGGACCTTTCTCAAAGGTTAAGCTCTTAAGGTTTGAACACGCCAAATATGTAAAGATGTCCTTAGGGATCTACTGCGCCATTATAATTTCATAGGTCTAGCTTAAACGGATATTATTCACGTCATAATTTATGAAATCTTTAGTGCGTATATCGTAGGTTACTTAGACGGCGTTTTATCGTAATAACTTGCTGATATAAAAACTATTTAAAACTTCAAAAGTTAAATTGTAAATTGTTCATTCTCGTTGCATAAAATTGAACATGTAGGTTTTTTTATGGTAATAGGTAACAGGACAAGCACGACGCTCGCCTGATGGTAAAAACATTCTGGTAGTCCAGAATTTTGCATGTCACTGCACTGCACCTGCTGCCTTGAGACATAAAGATGTTGAGTCTCGTCATGCCGTGTAATTTCACTGGACACCTTGCCATTTCAACCGAAAAACATTCCTGTTTCACGGCTGAAAATTAATTGGCAAAGTGGTGGTACCGCCCCAGGCGGACTAGCAGAAGTCCTACCACTACATAAAATAATAAGGTATAATATTAATGACGCTTTCTCATTACACAGTATTTTTTTTCAACAAGGCTAGAATGGTTAAATCCTGAACCATAGAAAATAGGTAAAAAAAAAAACTTGAAGGAACGTAGAGGCTGATTATGAACAAAAAACAAACTGTATTTATTTGCATATACATTATTAGGCTTTCACCATCGATTCCCAAACGAAAGATTCACCCAGCACATCTGCATTTTCCACAACTCATCCTAACACCAGATATTCATTATAATCTTATACCAAGTTAATTAATCCAATGGATTACTTCAGGAAGATGGCATCATAGTCTTCATTTAGGACTAATTGAAGGCTATGTAAATCCGCACTTACCATTCGCATGAAAATCCATTCAGCTCTCTCGCAAATTGATAACAAGATTGACGTCTACATTATTATTTACTGAAAATTGACCTTAAACCTTAGCACTACCTGAGTTAAAGCTTCTTTACATCAAACGGCATAACAAATTCATACATAATGTATAAACGGCTTAATGGAGCTGCCAGAAGGTCATACGTAGGGTTGTCAAACAAACGGTTGCAAATAAGGGCTTGTAACAACATACATGTGCATGTATGTATATTTTCGTTTTACAGATATATTTACCTAAGCCTTTCTTTAGTAAGATTTGATAACCATTTACAGTAAGTTCATTGTGAAATTGGAAAATGTTTCTGCTACCACCATATATACCAACCATACTGCTACTTTGATAGGTCTACGTGTATAAAATTAGAAATAATAAGTTAAATGATAAGACACTAACTGTATGAGAAATTAATGCAGATGTAAACAAGCGAGAACTGGTATGAGAAAGGCGCATAGAATAGAAAAACTCCACTCGTTGGAGGGTCTGAAGGGAAATTAAAAAAAAAAACCATACCGCTACTGCTACATAAACTCCCCATTAAAAATCATTGTGATACAACATATTTTAGAATTTCTTCTGAAAGCTAAAATCTAATAATTAAAATACCATCGATTCTTTACTTGGTTATTAAAAAACTCATTTATACGATTAGTCAGTAATCATGTACAGATACTAAGCAAGAAAAAAGCATCAAACACACCTCTAAATAAATTATAGAACTTCCGGCCAAAAAAGTTTCATTTTAACACATGTATTTTAAACACATTATTGTTTAAAGAGTTGTCCCAACAGTGCTACTATCATATAAAATTAAGGTGACGTCAACCCTAACGGGTATTAAGAGCTTTTGGAAGGGACCGCGGGGAAGGGGGTAAAGTGAATATTATAACAAGAGATGCTTTCTAGGCGCAGGTTAGTGTGATGTCGGCGTTTTGAATTGTATTGTATATATGCGCCTTTAGTTTGGTTATTGGATGAATAGTAATGAATGCTTCTCAATTTTTGTTTTGTAATGGAATACCAAACTGCCCTGCAATTATGTATATAAATAAAAATCAGTTGCCGAATGTATGTATGTATGAGTAAGCGCATTATTTCAGAGCGACTGAACCCATGTGGCAAATTTTTTTTTGTGTTTGTAATTATCAGGGCCGATATTGTATCAAAAAAGTTTTAAATTATTGAAAGTAGTTTTTTGCGTGGGTGAAGCCGCAGGGCACAGATAGTATATAATAAAGTTAAAGTGACATAATATGAAAATCTTTTTAAGAACAGTAATATATCCTGTTTTTAACTATTCTAACGTTCTGTACTGTATTTCTTTTTTAACGTTTGTCAATACTCGATATAATTTAAGATTATTTAAAAACTAAAAGAACTGACTTCAAATGAAGCGCTAGTCATTAATAGACTTCACCAAAAAGGAGGAGTTCTCAATTCGACGGTTTTTTAATATTTGTTACCTCAGAACTCCGTCAAATCTTAACCGATTTAAAAAAATATTATTTTGTTTGAGAGATTATGCTTCCCGTTTGGTTCCATTTAAATTTTATCGAGATCTGATAATCACCTCCGGAGATATGATGATAAACAATACAAACAAATTTGTGGCAAAACATTGACTATCGTGGCATGTGAAGTCGGTTTTTTTCGTTTTGTACGATCATAAATTATTTTCAGTACCAAGTTTGAGCCGTTAGTCTCCATATCTTTGGAGATACTTATTAGCTCTCGATTAAAATTTTAATGGGACCACCACCTGGGAAGTACGTATATACCCTTTCAAATAAAAGAAGAATTTTCCAAATTGGTCCAGGAATCTTTGACTAATCTGGGAACATACTTACAAAAATAAAGATTCCTTCAAATTAAGAACCTACTTCTTTTCTCAAGTAATTTGAAAAAAATCATTCAAATTCGTTTGATGGAATAAAATGTGGCAATTCATTTTCTGATTTGGGATACTTCTTTCAATTTGAATGCATTGTTTATCCTTCTAATATTATTTCTTTTTTTTTCAGGTAAGTTACAATTCAAGCAGAGCGTCCGAAAAAACTATCGAAGATCAGCCCACTAATTCTCATTTCACTCGGATACATTCAAATTCGGAAGCTTCATTTTTAATTATGCATTTTTGTACTATTCATTATTCTGTGTTATGGATATTGATAAATCCGTGAGTTATTTTGTTGCGGAAACTTTTTCAATTAGAATCACTGATTTTTTCGAATCGAAATATCAAAAGTAAGCGATCGGAGCATTCTGAATTGCGAAGATCAAAGTCGAAGTAAAGGCAGTTTCTGAATACGACTTTGCTTTCGAGTGATTGAGAATAACCCTGCAGGAGTAAGTATTTAAACAAAGCTGATAAAATTAATATTATGTTTCTTGAAGTGTTACTCACTTAAGGTACGGACACATCGCAGCGTCCTGCATGCGCGATCTAGGCGGTGATCAGATAGCGCAGTAGTATTTGTACCGACTGGTTCACACCAAACGCGATCAGAAAACAATTGAAAAGTACTGAGATCGTGCCCGCAGATCGCAGGACGCTTTGGTGTGGCCGTACCTTTAATATTACATAATATATAACATAAAAGTTTATACCAATTTACACAAAAAAAAGCTGAAATTGTTATTGATAGATGATATTTTGACAATAATAAAATAACCATAGTCATATAGCAGTTGTCCATAGGCGGCAGTGATCTCTTCCCATCAGGAGGGCCGTCTGCTTGTTTGTCGCCTATGACATTAAGAAAAAACTATTGAAGTCACACTTATCAGCAAAACACCATTTTACATATGAGGCAAAGAACCGACAACCGTTGGGATAAACGAGTTCTTGAGTGGAGACCACAGATCGGCAAAGGACGCCTTCAGACTAGGTGGAGCGATGATCTTCGCAAGCCGGCTGGGAAAAGCTGGTTATGATTAATAGCCGAGGATCGTGGTCAGTGGCGTGCACTTTATAGATGCCTGTATCCAGCATACAGTGGACTAGTTAGGTATGGCTAAATACGATTTCGTAAAAAAGAACATTTTTCATCATTATAAAACCCAATAAACCAAAAATCTGAATTTACACTAAATTAGTACATACATTATTTGTCCTGTTTTAGTGGAGTCGGTCGAATAATTAAAGTACTAACGTTTCAACAAGGTTAGGTTAGGTTAGTCAAGACATACTCTTAAATACTAAGCAAAATGTAGAATAAAACTTTACGCAAACATTTCAATAAAAATAAAACTTGCTAGACGACACCTTAGAAAAATGTTTACTCAGAAAACAGTACTCAAACTCAAACGTATAATACTCTCATCCTTAGGATTTATGATTAAAGTTCTGTTAGTAATGTCCCATGTGTTTTATGAGTCAATGATAAAAGCTTTCAAAGTGTTTTCTCAGACTGGGACTTGTTGTGTAATTTGAGACAGTAGTAAAGATCCACTACACATTGCTATGTTATTTAATATAACTTCTTGCTATCCAAGGTTGTCTGGCAAAGATCGCATTCAGCGATAAGACCGCCTTTCGTTGCACTAGTTTCGTAAGAAGTATTATCGAAGTCCATATTATATCATATTGTATCATATTATATATATTTCTGATAGGTGCAATACAGAGATTTCTGGTCGATTAGATTGGAATTCGATATAAATTCCATGAATTTTATACCTACCTACATATTTCGGTAAACGTTGTGTGGGACACCCTCCAGCTAGATGGAGCGATGATATATATATAGCTAGCTGGCAGCGGTTGGAAACCAATAGCTGAAGCTCGAGCTCAATGGCGTTCTATAGGTAAAGCCTATGTCTAGCAATGGACAGCAAGAGCTCATGACGGTGATAATAATGACGATGATATATCGATACTGTTCGGAACATGGGTTAGGATAGCTACGCTATGCCAATGGGACGAAAGTACTAGGTACTAAGTGTTTCAGCGCCTTATCACTTAATTGACATCTAAGTGATAAATATGTCAAGTACTTGTCTGTTTTTAATTTAAAATAATAATGATGCTGGTGTCATATACATTCCTCATATAACTATAATAAACTTACTTCTGTAATAGGTAGACGTCATCGTTTACCATCAGGCGAGCGTCATAAAGGTCTTGTTACCTTTTATAATAAAACATAGTGACTGGTCTAATTTATCCATAATAAGGAGATCGGTACTAGAGAGTATTATACTTTTAATATGATATAGGCTAGCGTTTGACTACTATCTCACCTGTTGGTTAGGTATGATGCGGTCGAACATGGTAAGCACGCTAGGCCTAGAATGGGAACTGGCTCTCTCAAGGATAGCTGCCGGAACACATTAGATGTTTTGGCGACAGATTTTTCTAACTTGAGGGTGGTAGCTGGCCAGGTGGACACTTAGTAGTGTCCTACCACCATGTTGGGATTGTTGGTTTCTTAACGATGTTTTTCCTTCCTCCGGTGAAGGAAGGCTAATGAAAAGCGCACGTAAATTTTTTGATTGGAAAATCCATTGGTGCACGGCGGTGATTGAACTCGGTACCTCTGCCATCAAAGCCGACCATTCTCCCACTTACACCACAGGGCTCATGTTTAGTTCACGAGGTCATTTGTAATTTGTATAATTCTAAATCAACCGCAACTGGCATTATCCCTATGTAACCGATATCCGTTCTTTCGCCATGTATTAATAGCCTCATTCTTGTAAAGTAGTATCATCAAAACTATAAAGCTTCGGCACTGTTTACTATTTCAACACAAAGGTCAGTACAAAAGTCAGATCTTCTACAAGTTTGCCTAACAAATTCTTAAGAAATATACAAGGCAATTTCAATTAGATATAAAATATTTTAGATGTAAGATGATTCTTTTTTACCTTACAGCGCCAGAAGACGGGGTTTTGTTTTCGAGTGTATGTTTGTATGTATATTTCTTTGGCACGCTCTGAAGCCTCAATGGCTTGATGGATTCACAGACCAACATGTGGACTTTTTGTGAGTCTTAATTGAGCGATTTCGACATTTGGCAAATTAAAAATTATAAAGAAATTGAATTTTCTGTAAAATTTTCTACTCAGGTCGATTCACTCATAAATTGATTCGCATACTCCTTAATTAAAATATGAGACACGTATATCACAGTTTATTCAAAATCATTTCCGTGTTTGTCTGACCGACTGACTAATATAGAAGCTCACAGCCTAAACCGCTGGTTCTAGATACATGAAATTTGGAACTCTTCATTTTATTTGTGTGTACTTATAGTGCTGAAGATCAATCTCAGTGGCGTTCCATGGGTGAGGTTTATGTCCAGCATTGGACAGAAATAGGCTAAAGATGATAATATTGTTAATATTTTAGTATATTAAAACGATAATTGAAACGCGCTTAAACAAACTGACTATTGCATTTATAATAGTGATAATTATAATAGTGATAATTACCACTCTAATTGCAACAAATTCCAACCAATGTTATTAATTTTTCATAGTACCTACCGTAGAATAATAAGTCTAGAAGCTAAGCGGCTATTCAATTTCCATACAATTAGGCATGTAATATACGACTTTTTACCGTACATAGTTACAAGTAATTTATTAACAATTCGTCATTTGCCTCAGGCATTTGCGAGTCGCAGAACAAATAGAGTCCGTATTCATTGTAAAGTAGCCCCCGTCCCGTCCGAAACAGACCATAGGGAAGGCCTAAGCAAACGTTACTTGGTTACATAGGGACGCGTATATGTTTTAAATTATATCGATACAAGAGAAACTTAGAATTTTTGTAGGGTATTAAAATATAGACCTCATTTTGATCTGTAAAACATTCTGTTCTCATTGGTCGTACGCGATTGGCACAGCGGTCGTGGTATTATAATGATGTTGAATGTGAGTTGTCTTCGGTGCTCATCTGCTGTATTTGTGTCCCTTATATGCTTGAAATCATAATCAATAAAATTTGATATTTGTTCTTAATTTATTGTTTAAGTGATTAATAGCGATAAAAAAAACTCAAATGTATGCTTAAATGTATGCATGTAAAAAAATACATAAATCTTTTTAAAGGTGACTCGACATAGTTCATCGCATGCTGTTTCGGGAATGGAAGAACATTTTTAACTGTAACAATTGTTTAAAAAGAACCAAACTAGCATTTTTTTACTAAATTTGTAAAATTTTATAAAATACTAATTTTGATTACTTACATTTTGCCGATACTCTCTATTCTGTATGCCGTAGTGCTTCAGTTTTAGTGCTGGAATTGAATTGCGTAGTTTGCGACGTCGAACGCCTTCGAGAAGTTGCAGCACAGCATTGTTACATGCTGCTTCCTCTCCCAGGCGCACATCACGCGGCGCACCACCTCGCGAGTCAGGCTCGTGGTAGACCGGCCCGCACGATACGCGTACTGTCAGTCTGACAGCGCATTCGTATTAATCAGGTTCTCCGTAATTCTGTTTTCTAACACCTTTGCTGCTACGGTAATTATAGACACAGGCATGTTTGCGTCGATATCCTGGCGTTTCCCTTTGTTTTTATATAACGGTGAAACGGTGATACATTGCTCTATTCTAACGGGGTGGGATACACGTCGTGACGTATATAGTACGTAATAATCCTGCTAGCACGGGCGTTAGAGGCACTGTTGCCATGTTTAGGAATTTCATGGAAATTCTGTATGCGTGCGTCTTTTGAAGGTTTGGGCGGTATCTTTTTAGTGATGATGCTAAAAACCTCGTTCACCGTGAGGATGCGTAGTCTGAGCGAGCGGTCTACTAGCGCGCGGGCTGATCTTAGGGTACACTGCACACGGGCGGGGTCTGCCTACGGACGGAGCGGCCGTGCCATTGAACCTGGCATTCATGGCATTAACTGCATCCTTCTTTGTTTGAGAAAGCAAGATGTTGGAGGTTTCAACTAAACCTGTATAGATAGGCCAAACTTTTTTTAAACTTTTATATTTAATTCTATATTCGTAATCTTATAATGATGATCAAATTGAAACCTATAAAATATTGCTTTATTTGTAACCAAATTTTGTCAATTTTTTATCGATAAAATCGACAGAATCGCATCTCTATCTGAAACCGCCTCGAAGTAAAGAACTAGCGGTTCGACCCTTAAGCATTGTTGTCCAGACAAATATTCATATTTAATTCCTTGTCGTTGCTCTAAGCACACTAATATTACAAACGGACGGACAAAGGAAATATATGGGCACCTCTTGGCCTTCGTAGACTCTGCATTAATATGTACAACGCTTGAATTATTGAGTTTCGAACGCTACAGTTTCTTGTATTGCGAATTTAGGTTATGTTTCTAGGTGGCTTCGATCTGTTGATCGTAGGCCGTTTTCTGAAATCCGACTTTGTAAATTATTCTACTTAATGCATTGGTTCAAAGTCCTGGAATATACGACTAATAACTAATACAACAACTGAGATCCATATTTTATACATAACAAGTTCTGGTACTTAAAACATAAAATACATTATTTATTAAAATCGCAATACTCGCAATTTTGAATGAACACGCTACTACAGATTACAACATACTTTACCTATTGGTAACGTATTTGGGTGCATTTTCCTTTTAGTTTAATCCGCCGTGTTTGTACGTAATCCGGTAGTTGGGATTTTGGTTTCTCTTTTTAGTGTAGGGAAACAACAGTTGCCCGGTTTTAGACAGATTTTGATAGAATACATCTAACTTGTAGTACAAACATCGTATGTTTAATGTGGAATAAGCTTCCAATTGAAGTCTTCCCACTAAGATACAATATGGGACTATCATCAATCATCATCAATCAAAAGGAAGAAAAGAGTTTTTTACAGGGCAGGCATCGCACCACTATCGCCTCTGGGGTTCCGCTGATGACCGCTTTCCATCAGGTGGGCCGTTGGCTTGTTTTACAACTACTTATTTTAAAAAAAAATGTTCGCCTAAGACATTTCTGTTAGGTATTTGCCGAATGGAAAAAAAATAAAGTTGTGTAAAAATAAACACACGCCGTCATAAAAATAAAGCTTAGTATAAAAGATATGACACTTACACAAACTGACATCCCCGTACACGGCGATAACTGAGGCAACAGCCACAGTTGCCTTCCACGTTAAAACACAACTAAGAATGATACTTTAATAATTCTAAATACACCCGAACCTAAAGCTGCCTAACAAAGGAAACTTGTGAAGCAACCACATCACCCGGAACGGTCATTTCCACGCTCTTGTTATTTTATGCTAAAAACTAATTACCCTTTCTATCCTTACATCCCTTCACAGTGTTAATCTAAATATCCTATTCTGTTTGTACCTGTATTCGGCTGCGAAATAGCAGCAAAAACAGAGTGCGGTCAGTCCAGCCCGACCCACAGGCGACGGCAATGCATTTAATAATTAATGATACTTATAATGAATTCTGTTTTTAATTTGATCTGGAGCGGTGTGGGGAGACTTAAGTTTGGGATAGTGCTTCTATCGATATCGATATAAATCTCTGACAATCTTACGATCTAATTATAAATCTTTGACTAACAACACCATTAGCGTCGGCCTTTTTGGGAGCCAGTTTCCATACTGAGCTTCGTATACTACTTACTTATTATGAAAAAATAAAGAAAAAAAATGGCAGTCGTGCATTTTTTGGTTATATGCAACTGAACACATCAGTATTCATATAAAGCCAGGACATCGTATGCATAGAGCCGCAATGTATTTTTAAAAACATCGAGTATATTTCGGACAAATTTGCATCTCTATTTGAACCGCAGAACCCTTTTCTCGACTTATCATAAAGAATTCCGAGTGGAGTGCTTATGAGTGGCACACCTAAGAATCACTCTACCTTCACTTAACATACTAAAGTAAAATGATTAGTGATGGACTACCTGGAACCTCGTGTCACATTTCATAATTAATTCAGTTTAGGAAGGTGTTTATTTTTATGACGTCGTTAAAATTTGCTATATTTTACGAAAGTTAAATTTGATCGTTGATGTCAAGAGATGATGGTAAAAGCTGTATTATTCACAACGTATCGTAGTTATTAAGGATTTGTTTTAGGAGGGTTTACAGGCTAAAAGGAATATATAGGAAAATTACAAAGTTATGTACATTTATGTAATCGAGGAAAATGAAAAGTATCTTGTGGATTTTTTTAATAGGTACATTTTGTTTCAAACATATTTCGCATCAGCTTCCTTTCAATATATATGTCGGAGAACTATTGTTCCCGTGGACATCGTCATTAGTGGTTGCGGGCTTAGTGGGCGTCATTAGGGTAAAATGCGAGCACAAAACAACTATCACTGATTTACACTATTTTAATTTAAACAATAATTCGGTACTTTACAATAATGTCTAAAGAACAATTGACAATTATTACTGAGCAGCGAGTTCAAGGCACCGATCTTACTTTAACCAACGAAAAATACACTCTTCACAATGATCCAACTCGATCAGTGGCTACCACTCAAATGTGCCTCTCAAACTGTCGGCTACCCTCAAGTAAAGATGGCGCCTCGACCCCGCTCGAGGCACGTGCTCTGCTCTGATTGGTCGTTCAGTAAATTACAATATTCATTACTTTTATAACTTTAGTTAGATTTTTAAGCTAAAGACAATGTAACAAATTAAATTAAATTGAATTAAGAATTTTAAAAGTAATTAAAATGTAAACAAATTGTATTGTGCGTTATTCACGCAAACAACAATCAACCCGACTCATAGCTTCCTCCGACACGGCCGTCCTGACGTATTACACGTCCTCGTGTGATGTCGAAGGCCGCGCATCATTGTTATCTGCAGAAAAGAAAGAGACATTTCATATAGTTGTTCGGCCACTCCTGACCAAAAAAGAAATCGTGTACATCATTACATTTATCTCCTGTGCAACAACTTTATTCAAAACAGCCACCTCGCTGTTTATTGCGTTTCACAGTTTTGGTTATAAATAATATTAAGTGGCCACCTCGCCTTTTAATCTACTAAATGGCCACCTCGCCTTAAGGCCACCTCGCCTTTTATTCTACTAAATGGCCACCTCGCCTTTTAGTTTACTGTTTTCACTTTTCAATGGCCACCTCGCCTGAAGGCCACCTCGCCTTTTGTTCCACTAAATGGCCACCTCGCCTTTTAGTTTACTGTTTTCACTTTCAATGGCCACCTCGCCTCTCACAAAGCTTAACTAAACCTTAACAACCACCACACTGCTAGGATATTTTATAAAGACTGTAGTATTTGCCAGACACACACACACACACACACACACACACACATGTACCGATAACTTATTTTTTTAAACTAAAGACATTTAATACGAAGATCTTACCATCATTGTCATCTGACAGGCACGGATCCAGCTCAGTTGGGACATAGGATTGGGGGAGTGGACGTAAGCGCTCTCTTGCATACTTGTATGCGCGATTACAATTTAAACTCTTGAGGTTATACCTGTCACCGTCTAGTATTTCAATAACCTCGTAAGGTCCTTTATATTTAGGGTCCAATTTTGTTTGATTCCGCTCGTGATTTTCGATTAAAACGTAATCCCCTACAGAAAACGAAGTGACTTTTGCCTTATTTTTATCAAACCGTGCTTTATCAAGACATGCGTTATTTTGTAATAACCTATTAGCTTGTTCTCTAATCTCTTCTACATCTACCTCAACCTCGTGATCGTCTACGGTTAATAAATTTAACGGCCTAGCTACTCTACCTATTAACAATTCTAGGGGGCTAGCTTTGGTTACTCTATGAATTGTGCTATTTATGGAGAGTTGAACATCATCTAATGCATCTTGCCAGGACCTATTAGGGCTCGTTTCTACTACAGTTAACATGTTTTTGAGTGTGCTCATTATACGCTCTACTTGACCATTAGCACGACAAGAGCCGGTAGCTATTAAATGTAGTTGGATGTTGTGACTGACACAAAAATCTTTGAAATATTTGTTCGCAAAACATCTACCTTGATCTGCAATAACACGCACAGGGGTCCCAAAAAGAGATATAGACGCTTTTAGAGCGCTGATCGCACTGTCAGTGTTAATTCTTGTGGAGTGCCTGAGTAACACATATTTGGTAAAAGCGTCTACTAGAACAAATACGTATTCCTTTTGATCATTTTTGCCACTAAGCTTACCTGTGGCGTCAACGTGGATGGTATGCCAAGGAATATTAGCTTTTGGTATAGGGTGTAGCTCTATCTGTTGTTTTCCGCTTCGCGACTTAGCTACTTTACATGTTATACAATTTTCTACGAATTTTCTGACGTATTTTGACATATTGGGAAACCAATAATGTTGATATGCCTTTTCTAAAGTTTTATCCCAGCCCAAATGATGAATTGACTCGTGAATGTGGTTTATAATCGACCAACGAAAAGCTCTAGGTACAATTGGTAACCATATATTGCGATTGTTCCTTTGAATTTTTCTGTAAAGCACATTAGATTGCAATTCGTAGATGCCACACCTCTCTAAGTCCAGATCATCGCTTTCAAGTTTAGTAATAATTTCATTGTATTCGGGGTCTCGTCGTTGTTCCGCTTGTAACCAATTCGAAGATAACTCCGCTATGTTGACGCGTTTTTCTCCTACATAATTTTCTCTACCTACACTATGAGTATCACCAGCGGCGGTGCTGTTCACCTCGGGCAAGTGATTTCTCGAGAAAAAGTCAACGTGGGCCATTCTCCTACCCTCTCTGTACTGTATGTCAAAATCAAAAGCCTGGAGGAAAGCCCACCACCGATGCACTCTAGGGGTTAAGTCTACTTTAGTTCTCGAGGCTTTTAGAGAATTGCAGTCAGTAACGACTGTGAAAGTCCTACCATACAAATAATGGCGGAAATGCTTAACCGAGTTAACAACTGCTAGTGTCTCTAACTCGTAAGAGTGGTATCGAGACTCCGCATGCGTAGTGCGTTTACTGTAGTATTCTACCGGATGTAATTTTGTACCAGCTCTTTGGAAGAGGATCGCGCCGTAACCTTCACTACTAGCGTCCGTATGTAACTCTATAGGTAATTCCGGGTCGAAAAGCATCAAAACCGGGGATGAAGTCAATACCGATATCATGTCTTGTCTAATTGATTCGTACTCTGTCGTCCACATTATTTTTGAATTATTGTTAGCTAGCAGACGATAGAGCGGTGCCATTCTAAGCGAAAAGTTATTAACAAACTGCCTAAAGTAGGACGCTAAGCCCAAAAATTGTCTGAGCTGAGTGATGGTCTGTGGTGGTGGGGAATTAGTCAACGCGATTATTTTACGGGGGTTAGGCCTGATTTCACCCTCTGATATTTCATAACCTAAAAATTGGACCTGCTTCTTTAGAAATGCGCATTTTTTCATATTAAACGAGAATCCAGCATCACTTAGAGTTTTTAATACTACGCGTAACCGTTCTAGCCCCTGCTCTACACTATCCGCGGGTATAACTAGGTCGTCCATGTAGACAATTGCGTATGAGTGCGCTAGATCACCTAGAGCCGTATTAATAGCTCTCTGATACACAGAGGGAGCATTTCGTAAGCCAAATGGCATGGCAGTAAACTCATAATGGGCGTCCGGTGTGATAAACGCGGTTTTCTCTATCGAGTTCGACTCTGCATTTATGGGAACTTGATAAAATCCACTTGCCATGTCAAGACACGTATAAAATCGCGCGCCTGATAACCTTTGAACCTGATCACCGATTAGTGGTAAAGGGTACCGGTCGGGAACTGTGTTAGAGTTTAACTCCCGGTAATCTACACACATTCGGTCTGTGCCATCGTGCTTCTTAACTAAGAGTATTGGGCTAGAGAAAGGCGACTTGCTTGGTCTAATAACTCCAGCAGATAAAAGTTCACTACACTTGTTACGTACTATCACTCGCTCTTCAGGGCTTAAGTGATAAGGCCGCCGTTGCACAATTTTATTAGGATCTACTAAATTAATTTCTAATTCACCTGTCTTTACTCTACTAGTAGGCGTGCCATCAACAAATGAGTCCTTAAAACAGCTAAGAAGTTCTATTAATCGTGGTTTGAGGTCATCAGGTATATCTGTATTCACGTCATGAAAGTCAGCCATCGCGTTACCTACGTTGCAAATATTAACTACAGGGGGCTTCTCAACTATAGTCAGTCTATCGCTTGATATGTGTACCGACAATCCTAAGGCCAACAAATCGCGCCCAATCAAAATGTCGTTATTTAGGTAATCATCAGGTATAATGTGAAATAAAATTTGTACGTCGTGACCACTCAGAGAGACCCTAGATAAGATTTGTGAGTCACATAACACACTAGATTTTCCTACACCCGTCAAGGTAACAATTGCACTCTGTAATGTACCGACAAGCTTACGCGAGACGCTCTCTTTAATTAAGGAACAATCAGCACCGGAATCAAAACAAAACGGGAACTGCTCACCAAATTGCGTAATTATCCCGGTGACAGGTTTCATACCACACACGTCCACTCGTTTCACAACGCTGGGTGCGGCGGCGGGCTGTGCGCTGCTGCTCGGAGCTGGCCATGTTTTTGAGCACCGTGACGCCACGTGACCCTCAACACCACACTTGTAGCAAGTCAGAGGGGCTCGCGTAGCAACGGCCGTGTTGGGGCGCTCAGAAGTCGGAGTTGTTTGCTGCTTGTCCTGGGATCGACTGAAACATTCAAAAGATTTATGACCAAATTTTCCACAACCGTAACATTTTATCGAAACAGAACTTAACCTAGGACGCTTATTATCTTGCATAGTGCTTGCAACGGTCTTTGCTATCTCTTGGTAACTCCTCTTGCGATAAGAAAAAGCCATTAGTTCGCGTTGCATTTTACAGCGGGTAGTTATTTCTTCAGAAAAAATACTGCGTTGTAACCGTGGCTCGATTTGCCCCATGTGTGCAAGTATTAAGGACACCACCATTTCTTCCTTGCCTAAATTACCCCATCGTGACATGAGTAAAGTGAATAAACGGCTTGCATATGCAGCAAGACATTCACCTTCTTGTGGTTTACCGGTAAGCATCTTTAATATTGTAGCTGCACGCGTTTCTAACGTATCAAAGCGAGAAAGAAAAATTTCTTTAAAATCTACCCACTTCATATTAGGAAAAGCTATCTGAGAAAACCATGTCGCCGCCGAGCCTCTCATAGCCTTGCTAAGTATAAGAACTAATTTACTTCCCTGTATACCGCATTCCGATAAGCAGATGTCCGCCGTTGCCAGCCACGCCTGGGCGTTAGTGTCTGCATCTTCCGGTTGAAATGTAGGCAGCGTGATGCTCTTATCCTCGATATTCGGTGGGTTGGTTAGCGCCTCGACGAGTAGCCT
Organism: Cabera pusaria; assembly: GCA_954871355.1. NCBI lineage: Eukaryota > Metazoa > Arthropoda > Insecta > Lepidoptera > Geometridae > Cabera > Cabera pusaria. The sequence continues at coordinate 20,007,246 of OX940891.1, read as the reverse complement.
CATGCTGGTTTGTTGCGCTTCGAATAACGCGCGCCATCCATCATTTGCCGCTGTCGGTTCGCTCACGTTTTGTGCCTGCACCGATCCCACTTCTGATGTCGGAGAACTATTGTTCCCGTGGACATCGTCATTAGTGGTTGCGGGCTTAGTGGGCGTCATTAGGGTAAAAAAATGCGAGCACAAAACAACTATCACTGATTTACACTATTTTAATTTAAACAATAATTCGGTACTTTACAATAATGTCTAAAGAACAATTGACAATTATTACTGAGCAGCGAGTTCAAGGCACCGATCTTACTTTAACCAACGAAAAATACACTCTTCACAATGATCCAACTCGATCAGTGGCTACCACTCAAATGTGCCTCTCAAACTGTCGGCTACCCTCAAGTAAAGATGGCGCCTCGACCCCGCTCGAGGCACGTGCTCTGCTCTGATTGGTCGTTCAGTAAATTACAATATTCATTACTTTTATAACTTTAGTTAGATTTTTAAGCTAAAGACAATGTAACAAATTAAATTAAATTGAATTAAGAATTTTAAAAGTAATTAAAATGTAAACAAATTGTATTGTGCGTTATTCACGCAAACAACAATCAACCCGACTCATAGCTTCCTCCGACATATATTACACTACCGCTATGCGTATAGATTTTTTTTTATATCACATTATTACACAGCGATATGGTGATCGACAATTTTATAGTTTTATTTTCACATAAGTAGGGTCTGGATGTAAAAACGCATGCGAATGCAGGACGCCGCGATGTGGTGCCTTAAATTAAATTGGTCTGACTAATAGTCAATAATTGAAACAGGCCCGCGATTTTCTTTCGATATTGGTTGTACCTCACGATGACCAGTATATGCGCCCATAAATGTGGCGCAGTGAGGGATACTCCTTGATGCCAGAGGTTCAAATTGCCGCTATGCACCAACGGGTTTTTTATCACAGTTTCACAGTCACAGTCACACATTATAATTTCACAGTGGCCCTCCGGTAAAGAAAAATATCGTTGTAAACCTCGTGGTAGGACACTATATAGTGTCCGCCTGACCAGCTAATACCCTCAAGTTGGAAAATCTGTGGCCAAACTTTTATCAACTTTTAACAATTTAGCTATTACTGGTAAAGACTAAAAAAACTAAAGACTTCTTCTCACTGTAAGTACTGTCACTAATGTAGTTAGTTTCTTAGTTTATGGCGTCACTAATGTAGTAGTAGATTCTGTGAAATGCAAAACTTTGGCTTGTCAGAACTTTAAATGTCACTGCACTCTGCCGCCGGTTAACCTTGAGATATCTAGATGTCACATACTCTATAATTTTACTTGACCCTTTGCCCCGCAAACCGAAAAACATTTCCATTTAGTAGTTGTAGAATAGCAGAATTCCTACCGCTAAAGTATAGTATATTACTAGATAAATATAAATATTTTGATAATTTTATTTAAGATCGCGCTAATAATTTTCAGTATCAATTTGAGGTGCTTTTATCCATATCTCTGGAGATACTTATAAGATCTGGATAAAATTATAATGGGACCAAAGATAAAGACTATCAAACAAAAAAAACTCTGAGAAATGATGGAGTTCTGAAGTAACAAACAAATACAGGCGAATTAAGATCCTGCTCCTTTTTTGTAAAGGAATGCAACATCAACTGTACAAATGAAATATTCTTATAATATTGTTCGTGCATTGTTTAAGCCAGGTTAAAATATATTCTATCCGTTGAGCTGAATTCGAAACTATAATAGCCCATAGAAATTGCTGTGCGGTTATTATCAGACGATTCTTAGTATAATAAGCCTATAACACCGATAGCTTGATAGCAGCTCGGTTTAGCGAGCTAATTGTTATCCATTTATGTTAGAGGTAGAAGTTTTGTTTGAAATAGAATTAGTGTATACTGGAAACTAAATTTGGTAGCTGTCGAGAAAATTCGCATATATTTTACTTTGTTTGTCAGGTTTTTTTGGTGATAGCTCATTGAAATAAATTACGAATATTTGTTGGTTTATATAACATTCTTGAACAAGAATGCTTTTGAGGTTTCGATTTCTTTTGCAGTATGCTAAGGATTTCTGTTCTTTGACGTGCTGTAGCACCACCCACCATAACCTAAATATAATATTGTTTCTAATAGGTGCGTAGAGTTCTAGCATCATTTTTGGTACTGGTTTGAATGGTTTGACGATTCTACTCACTTCTCCCAAAGTTTCAGTCACTATAGACATCAGACGAGGTGTTAATTGTTCAGCTATCTACTATTAAAAATGTATATATATTAAGTCCGCCTCGCAGCAGGGCGAAGGCCTCCTTTCCCTGAATTCATTTCTCTTGGTTTAAATCTATGTTTGACCAATCCTTACAATAGTTATCAAGCTCGTCTTGCAAATGCCTTCTGCTAGTCACGTTTAATTGTAAAGATGTTATCATAATTAGTTTACAACTCAAAAATAAGTAGATTATGTATCATCTAATACTATAAGAATCATTGTCCTGACGTACTGACTGACTGACTGACTGACTGACAGACTGACAGACCACGCACAGCATAAACCACTGGTCGTAGAGACTTGAAATTTGGAGGGTATATTTGTCTTAGTACGTAATGGTGTACTAAGAAAGGATTTTCCAAAATTCAGCCATTTAGGGTGTTAGGGTGACATGGGGGTTCAAAGTTTGTATGGCGAAACAAGATTAGACAGTATTTTATATTCGAAACTTCAAACAAGTGCTTCAGTAAAAAAAATGAGTAAATACGTGTTTCAGGCTTTTTTGAAATTCCACCCCTAAGAGGGTGAAATAGGGTAACAAAGTCTGAAAATCAATATTGTTTTGGATTGCGCTGAAATTTGGCATGCAAATAGTTATTACGACGTTAGATCCCGCTGAAAAATGATTTTCCAAAATTCACCCCTGAAGGGGATAAAACGGGGGTTCAAAGTTTGTATGGAGAAACAAGATAAGATAGTCTTTTCTATTCGAAACTTCGCACAAGTACTGTAAATAAATAAGTAAATATGTGTTTTGGGCTTTTTCAAAATGCCACCCTAAGAGGGTGAAGTGGGGTAACAAAGTCTGAAAATCAATATTGTTTCGTATTGTACTGAAATTTAGAATGCAAATAGTTGTGATGACGTAGGTATCCGCTTAGAAAAGATTTTCATAACAAATCCCCCGGATATAACTTATTATTTTAAATTATATGTAAAAACTTATAGATTTACTTAAGTACTTCTGTAAATAAATAAGTAAATACGTGTTGCAAGATTTTTGCAAGGGGTTGATAAAAAAGTCTGACTATCAATATGGTCACGCAATAACTTGAAAACGGGTGAACCGATTTGGCTTTTACTTCTTTGATTGTCTTTTATGATGGAAAGGTTTTTACAAAATAAAAGTTTTAAGTAAATGAAAGAAGTCTTTAACGCGGGCGAAGCCGCGGGGCACTTCTAGTTATTATTACATAGTTGATCTGAGACCCTGACGGTCTGACGTTTTAAATATAGGTACCTCTTTCAAAGAGCTTATTAAATGTCGACCTTTTATTTCTACTACATTACTATTACTATATACAAAGCAATATTACGTATTGGTTGTTTTTCGATGTACACTTTTTTCTACAAACCACTATTTCCGGTCTTTACAGCTGTTCATACATCGGCCTATTAAGTATCTGACGTCATTACAACGCATGCATAGATACGCATGGACATAGCATCTAGCTCGTTGCGCTCACGTAACTGTACTAATAGCAAATTGCCATGCACATGCACATGCAAAAAACCAGCTTGGAATCAATAAAAAAGCACATTTAAACCATGCCTTGTATAGCGAGCAGCAAAGCGTAAATGCCATGGTCGCCCATTGTGACGGCCGGCGTGATCGCATCGATTTTTAGAGTTCCATACGACTTTAATACTTATGCTTTGGACCATATTTATTTAATGTAACCTAAAACCTTACCTTTACTCGGTAAACGAAGCGTAGGAGGCGTCCTACGTTGGAGGGTTATCCAGCTAGGTGAGGCGATGATATACGAAGGCTAGGTAGTGGTTGGAAGCAGAACAGCTGAAGATCGAGCTCAGTGGCGTGCCAAAGAAGACCTATGTTACCTATATTCAACAGTGGACAAATAAATGATGACAATAAATAATTTTTACTTTACTACCTAAACCTTACCTAACTGTTATTGTGTACAATTTTCATACTTTCACAAGCCGTAATAAAGTGTTAATATAAATTTGTAAATATGTTTTGAACTAATAATTAGTTTAGATGTAGAGAAATCATAATTCTAATTTTAAACTAAAGCTGATTTGAGATATAAGCAATTTACGCGCTTTTTACGCAGCGATTATTTCACAAATTTCCAAATTTTCAGCGACCTTTCGCTTATAAGCAAACAGATTTATTAGCAAAGCCTGTATTCAGCTTCAGCCAGCTAAATTAAAAGTCTAACATAACCTGACCTATTAAACAGAGTTATAAAAAATCGTCGAAATTCCTCTGGAACCCTTCCGAAGCACGTTGGGCAACGCGTTCATCGGCAATATATTTTCTTCAATTTATGTCTTATTAAAACAATTTATTCGGTTTTGTTCTCGGATTCCACGGACGATTTACTTGTGTTACGTTCTGCCTTATGTTTTCTTTGCTCCTCCGTTATTTTGCATTTTTTCGAACGAATGCGGCGTGCCCAACGTCCGTTTGTCGCTGCAATTAATGTTGTTTTGATTGTATGTTTATGTAAATGGTATTGCTGTATAAAGTTGCGTAATTAGTTGCGATTGGACAGTAAAGGTACTTAGTAAGAGAATAATAATAAATTATCACTAGTTGCAGTTATTTGGTTCTACAAAGTATCTTTGCCACTAATTTCTGTACTTTACAACATTGATTTCATGATGTTGCCGATTTAGCTCTGATTCTGTTTCAATTTCTTACTCAAAGGTGACCATATTTTTAGAGACTAAACTTCTATAAAATATGATATTTTTTGCAAGTACTTGCATACCAAATAAGTAAATTTAAGTGTTATTATCTATCATTGGGAGACTATTTCAAATTCTCTAAAAAAAATATAAAAAATAGTAGTTATTTAATCAAATTAAATCATGTCCATTATAGACTTTGCAATCATCCATCCGATGTGTCCCAAACCGTTTTCATTAGAAAGGCAATAAAGTGACGATTGTTTTAGACTACTAAAATAATGAATTGGTACATTCGGTCACAACTCACATTTATTTTGTAGCGTAGTACAACTCACACGCTGGGTATCCAGTAGTCTAAAATAGTGATGTTCTAAAATCTCTGAATATAAAGCGACGAATAAACTCCACAATAAAAAGTCATTTTGCTTAAAATTCTTTACGAAGGTGAAGATTCCAAGTGACTCGATAAGTTAGTTAGCAATTTTAGATGAGTTTTTGATAAGTTGTTTTGGTAGCGCGTTTCTTTTTTCGTTATCTCGAGACGGTTTCGTATTATTAAATTATTTTTGTGTACATTTTTGGTCCTATTGATTTTTTCCGCAGAGAGAGGGTATTTAGTTAACCTCTAGCTAGCCATAATTTTCAAGAAATACAAATTCTCCAGATAGTTTTCAGTTACAAAAAAAAAAAAAAATCCTTATAATTATTTTGAACTGTGTCCTGCATTCATGAATGTCGTCGTCTTATTAAATTCTGACCTATTGTTTTTTTGTGAGTGAAGAATGGGAATACATATCCGCTGACTTTTATTCAAAAGACTGAAGTCAATTTAACAACTAGCACACCAACTAGATACACATTTTCTCTTGTTGTATGTCTTCGCTTTATTATTGTGTAATTCTAATAATTAGAGATCAGATAATCGGATGCATATTGGTAAATAAACCTAAAGTTAATTTATAGTTAGCATAATTATGAAACACGCTTCTTACAAAATGTATTTTGCTTACGTTCTCAAAATCAGTTCTTAAAAGTATGGAAAAGCAACCCTATTACGTTGTTACTGGGTAACTCTCATTTGTTTTAAATTGGGTTTGTTTCATCTCACGAAGTATACACACGGAAAAGCCCTTAGGTTAAGTTCTTAGAATATTTATATTATTTGTACTCTTCGTCAAAAAGCAGTCGAAATCGTTTTATTTTTCAAAATAAAATGTGCTTTTACTATAAGCCAACATCTGAGCTTTAGGTAAATAAATGTAGCAGAATAATTATATATCTCAGCATAGAATAACAACACGTTACACCCAATCTATGTAAGTCCATACTTCTACTACAGACAGTATATAAATAACACAGTCTCAAAATGCTACATCGAGGTCACAACTACCAAACTTGTTAGCCATTCCGACAGTCGTGGTTAAAGTAAGCTATTAGGTTACACCCAAATATGCTGTCACTTCCCACAGCTTTGAAGGCTAAGGTCGCGTTACATAACGCCGTAGACGGCTTGGCGGCGGGGTCAATGACCGGGGCCTGCGCGGGCGCACAGCCTAACTTTGAACTGTGGAATTTGCGCACACATGCCTCGTAATAGCCAAACTAGTTTCTGACTCACACAAGCGAGCATTCATGGCGCGGTTTCAGCACGTAGGGTTAGCATTTATGGACTAAGAATTACTTACATGTAGGAGGCATTCGCTGCGGTTAGATAGGTTCGACTGTATTTGATAGAGCGATATGCTACTCGCATACAGTTTATAACTATATTTAAAAACTACACGACTTAAGGTGAGATTTAGCTGCTAGACTTCTTATAAAGTAAAAGAAGCTAAGAAACGAATTCTCTCCTTAATATTTATTACAAGATAATATTTCAAATACAAATTTACGCAAGGGAAGTACGTGCTGTGCCGCTTTTTGTAAGAGTTATAATTTTGTGCTAGTATAGTATATATTTGATACTGGAAGCTCTGATTGATTGATAAGAAATAGAGGAATAATTGTAATTGTGGAAATTACAACAGCTATCTAATAGTGAAAATAATAGAACACATGATAAACGAGACATTTTTAATATCCAACTAATTAACCGAGCGAACGAAGCGTGTCTGTTTCGCGATTGGCCAAAAAATGCTTTATACGGATGTCAGTTTGTCTGTTCTCGCCTACAGGTCGCATTTTATGTTATATATGGACGGATTTAATTTTTTTTTTTTCGGAAAATTTTCACCTACACCAATCTGACTACGCAGTCCTCTTAGCATTCACAAGAAAAGCCCGTAGAGACAACAGATTCAAACTCCTAGGGCCAAGGGAAGGCGAGTAATCGCTAAAACTAGCCAGGATAACACAGGGTTCTTTTTAACGCAAGCGAAGCAGCGGGACGCAGCTATTTTATAATACAACGAATAAACAAGCTAATGGACAACTCAATCGGATTATAGTTTTAGCAGTTTTAGGCTCGACCATTATGAATTCATTCATAAGCGAGAGGATTATGAAACACTCAATTTAAACCTACTATGTAATTCATTTAAAAACTACCCTTAATATTTTAAGCAACATAAATTATTGGCAACCCTAATATCTCTCATACATTAGGTAATAACTACTTCGCAGACAGGAAAAATTTGCAATTTTTTTTTTACTATTAGGTAGTTGCCAAACCTGACATATTTTTTTTTTAATTTCAATATTTGTCTCAGCAGGGCTAACATGGCAAGGCGACTATTTTGTCTTTCCACCTATCCGTGTTTTGTTTTCTGGAGAAGGCAAATTACAAGTAAAGTTTTTCGACAATTATAAACGCCCGCTGACTTTTAATCAATTCTTTTTTTAAACTTTTGAATACTAAACAAAATCAAAACTCGGGGTTAAACTTCACCAAGCGTTTAAATTGTTGTGTTGATCTCTTGTCAGTGGTGAAAAACAGGGAAATAATTTTGTCTTTCCCCCGGGGATAAGGCCATGCTAGCCCTGCAGGTGTTGTATACTATTTATTCTGGTAGGTTACACAGTATGTTCATTTACGCTTAGCAAGTTGTAGAAGGATTTTATTTTTTACGCACAATTAGGAATATCACACACACGCACGCACACGCACACGCACACGCACACACTTCTTCCGCGGCTGGTAGGTGTATATTATATCGATGCTCCGGCGGACTTGCTTCCCAACATCAAGGACAAATCCACCGCCATAACAATTACGGTATTCCCGCGGCATACAGCCCTTGAGAGTCAGAGTATTCTAGGCCTAGCGTGTTACCATCTGCAACCACATCATCGGTTACCACAAAGCGAGATAGTGGTCAAAGGCTAATTTATAAAAGAATATCACGCTAGCGGCCGACACTATTTTGGCTTGATGAATATGTTGTCCTGACATAAAGAATTTAGTCAATTAATCAACTGAATGAATGAATGAAATTAACTGAAACTTGGCCCTCTATAGGCATATAATATTATAAAAACTCACGTTCATTTCAAAGTTTTCTCTTTCGCAACGTCAATACGGCAATTTTTCGACTTTGTCCAAAAGCAGTATGGAAGCAAGTCAGGTTCAGTATTGTATCTATAACTAGATACGAACAACTATCGCAGTTATTTTTAGGGTTCCATACCTCAAAAGGTAAAAAAGAAACCCTTATAAGATCACTTTCTTGTCCGTCTGTCTGTCCGTCTGTCTGTCCGTGTGTCACCACTGATTTTCTCAGGAACAGGTGAACCTAGCAAGTTGAAATATACCTGATACTGATGTCTGTAGTCCCTATTGGGTGTATAAAAATCAAGGTCTTGACTCAACACAATAAAAAGATATGGGCAAATTTAGATTATCGCGAAAACTTCTTAGTACCAAAATGTACCTTAGTTTTCAACTTTTTTTATTTTTCGGAATTTTTCCTTTACTTGTACTGTAAGACCTTGCTTTTAACCAAAATTGACAATTCTAGGTCAACCGAAAGTACCCTTTAGGTTTTGGGTCGAAAACCTATAAGGTACTTCCCGTTGACCTAGAATCATGAAATTTGGCAAGAAGCAAGATCTTATCAGCACAAATTAAGGAAAAAATCCTAAAAATAAAAAAGTTGTAAATTGAAGTGTGCCGCCATACATACATAGTTTACGACATAAAGGTAGACCTCTGAGTTATATGAAAGCTGATACAATTTAGACGTCTAGCTTAATTGGTCCATACCAACGTTGGTACGGAAGCCTCGGTGGGGCGAGTTCAACTCGACTTGGCCGGTTTTTATTTTATATTAGTCTGTACAACCACAGATTAGCAGGTAAGAGAGCTTTTTCTACGCAGCTTCAATATAAGTACCTACCTACTTCACCAAAAACTGAAGTAATTTCTCTCTTCGCATTTACTAATTAGGAATTTCAATCCGTATGTGTGAAATTGTACAAATCGAATTAAAATCATCTCGCTGTGCGCGAGTTTATGAATTTCATATCCCTATGGGGTTCAGAGGTGACATTAGTAGTCCATTGCTCCAGTTAAGTCGGTTAATTGAATTCGTCCCATTCGTACCTTAGAGATGTAGTTAGCTGATTAGGTTTTACATATGAGCAGATATCTGGTCCAATTTAATGTTTGGTAATTATTGTATAGAAACTTTTTGTACCTTATTGGCAAGCAACCACTATTTCGCCTGGTGCTAGGCGACGATGTAGTCGAAAATGGTGGACACGCTAGGCCTAGAATAATCTGACTTCTAAGATAGTTTCAAACTAAACAAACGTCTTCACTTGCAGCGCGAGTCAGTTTCAGTAGCAAGTTGAAATATTTATCACGATATCTCTGGAGATACTTATCAGATCTTGATAACATTTTAATGGGACCACCTTGGAGAATAACCTTGCCCCTGACAAAATAACCATTCAAATCAGTAACAACATAAATCCTTTTTGGAAGTCTTTTGAAAAGTAGTTGTTAGTTAGTTTTCAAAATAGATACTCTAGTTTTTATGTTTTCATACGCGGGTAGTTTTCCCAAATCTCTCTGACTCGAGCAGATCTACCAAAAGCTTAGCAACGTTGTATCACTAATCAAAACTGCGTACGAAAGTTTAATTAGCAGTGGTACAGAGCCCTTTGATGATCCGTGCCAGAAGCACGGTTCTTGGCTGACGGGACCTTTGCTCACATTGTGAATTAGAAACGATTAGTAACACCAGGTTACACCAGGTAAACACAATCCTGTTATAGTTTTAGCGGGATTTTGTAATGATTTCACTTCTATTACGAAATTATGTGAATGTTACAGATTTTAATATAGAGGGTGACTTGAGAGTGAGTGAAAATCAGATAGAATGGTCACTATCTTCGACCAGATCATTGCCTACTACCAGGCGAGACAGTGGTCATCGCTATCTTAGTTTAGCTAGCAACGCTAGCTAGTCGAAAAATGTATGTGCGCTTTTCACAGTGGCCTTCCGGTGAAGGAAAAACATTCTTAAGAAAACAACAACCCCCGCATAGTGGTAGGACACTATATATAGTGTCCGCCTGGTCAGCTACCACCCTCAAGTTAGAAAATCTGTTGCCAAACATCTAATGTGTTCCGGCAGCTATCCTTGAGAGCCAATTCCCATTCTAGGCCTAGCGCGCTATGACCAAATTCGACCGCATCATCACTTACCAACAGGTGAGATAGTGGTCAAACGCTAGCCCACAACATATATAAAAAAAAATTGATGCAAGCTAAAATCGGATAATTTTCATAAAAATAAAAATAATAATTTAAATAATAATAAGTTTACACATTATTTTAAAATACACTTATCACTGTTTTATAAGTGTATATCTATCCAAAGCCCTTAGTTCCTCAGTTTCCTTATAGTTTCTTAACTAGTAAGATATTGTACAAGAGCATATTATGCTACAAAATCCTACATTTACCTATTGTTTGCATTGATAAATTGGTGTAGGGCTTGTATTATAGGTTCGTAAGATTACGTATCTGATGTATATACGAGTAATGTTTATGTGAGGTTAATATGTACTTATGCGATTATATGATATTAGTAGGGACTTATGACGCCCAACGGTTTCCTTCACGTTGCGAAATTTAAATGATCATGAAGTTTTTATCGTTTATAATAAAATAAACATTACAATAGGTACGTTACAAAAACACTATTTTAATTGCCTTGATATTTGCATTCAGATTAATTTAGCCTTTGCCGAGATTTGCGTATACAAGCGCAGACATAGATATAAAAAAAATTATAACTATTGTTTAGGTTCAGTAGTATATCATAGGATTATTTTTCTTTAAAGTGTTGAATTTTCACCACAAGTTAAATGAATTATATTATATGTTTTACCCGAATGTGTCAGAAGGAAGGTTGTGTTTTTCGAGTGTATGAAGTTAGTAGCATCTATGTTTTTTTTTGTTTGACACGGTCTGTAGCCTAAACAGCTTGATGGGTTTTAGCTTAAGAGGTTAGCTTTAGAAGTTAGTTAATAGTAAAATTATAAAATTAAAATGGCCGATTTTAGTCGCCATATTATGTCTTAAATTGGTTCTTTTCTCAAAACATATCGAGTTGGAATCAAAATAAAAGGTTTTATGGGTTATAGGGTATATAGGTTTGTAATTCATTTCAGAATCATCTTCAATTCTCAATTAATATATATGCATTCAAAATATAATAAACAACACTGGGGAAACATTGCAAGATAGTAGGCAAATATTGACATCGTTAGCCTATTTGCAAATTATATTGTGACATTTTGATTCCCGGTAATGCGTTTTTGAAATATTTTAAGAATCAAATAGTGTAAACAGTCTCTCTACGATATTTTTATATGTACAGATAACTCTATTATAATATCTTGACAAGACAAATTAATTAGGTGTAATGTATTAGTTATCTGTTTTTGTCGTTCGATTAATGTCGGATTGTGGTTAATTAATTTGAGATTCCCTCGAGATATAATCTGTAGGTATCTATTTAATAACAATACAAGGACAACGTTGTTAGAGAGCTTGAGTACCATGATGGTATCAAAATCTCTGAAACCTTTAGGGAAGATCGGTTGAGCAATTTGTGCTGTAACATGAGACTATGATTGGATACAAAGAAACAATACAATACAAAAACTTACTATAATTTTTTTTATATCTGACAGGCTAGCGTTTGACCACTATCTCGCTTAGTGGTAAGAGATGATGTGGTCGAAGTTGGTGAACACGCCAGGCCTAGAATAAAGTAGAATGGTCTGACAGGGCTGTGTGCTGCCGGAGCTCAGTAAGGTTATGGTGGCAGATTTTGTCCTTGATGGTGGTAAACTATTTTTTGGTGTACATCGGTAACGGCAGAATTTGCTGGTTCAATTTGTAATTAGATCTGTTAGTACCATAATATTTAATAAATGCATACTTAAATAAATATACTTATTAAAAACATTTGGCGGAGAAATCTCGTAAAATTCACTCATAAATAGACACATTGAGAATTGATAGTTTGGAGGTCGGTTTAATTAACACTCAAACGACTTCAGAAAGCTCCTGCTTCTGTGACCGTAATCAGTTTCTTAAAACTTAGTGAAATTTGTTTTGAGGACTAAATCTTCGTTTTCTTGACAGAAAAGCACAACGTTGCGTTATGCGGCGGTGTTGGACACGTAATCGTATGAATACCTCTACTTTGGATTTTAGCAGATTTCCAAAAAGGAGGAGGTAAATCAATTTGTCTGTTATTTTTAACCGACTTCACAAAAAGGGAGGAGGTTCTCAATTCGTCGGAACCTTTTTTATTTTATTTTATTTTTTATGTATGTTCACCGATTACTCGAAGATGCCTGAACCGAATTGGAAAATTCTTTTTTTGTTTCAAAGGGTACCCTTATATTATTATTCATTTTGATGAAACCGGCCGGACATCTAACAGACAGTCGACCATTGCACGTGAGTCAAACCGTAAAAATAATCAAAACGATCATACTATTTTTACTCGTTTATAAACGCATACCGTGGCGTTGTGCGTTCCGAAAAAAAACCAAAGCTATAAGCTTTTATTGATATCTATCGATCTTCATAGAGGTCTAATATACCATAATCCAGATTTTGTTTAATTCCTTCATCTATGCTGGTACCTATGCCTGTCCTTTAACGAGTAGGATTACGGCCGCATCATTTTCGAAGGATTATAATACAGAAGATTTATTTTGAAATGAATAAAACTCGAAGAAAGCTTTCCTTTCCCATCGTTATATTATTTTGTTAAGGTTTATTTTAAGAAACATTTATTTAATTATATTTCTACTTCTTTTTGTATTTTAAGATTTTAACTTTACGGATTTTCTAACTTTTTTTTTCTAACTAGATGCGCCTAGTTGGTATTTTAAAGTGTAAGTTTTAATTTATTCCGGAGATGTTGATACTTGACTACTATCTCACTTGATGTTAAGTGACGATGCGGTCTCAGAAGGAATAGTACTTGTCTGGCAAATTATAAAACTTTTTGATATTGAAAATCAATTAGAATTAAAACACTGTATAGATAAACCTATACTATCTTAATACTATACTTAAAACTGTAATCAAATAGCGGTTGGTAAAATTCATATGCACAAAGGTATATTACCAGACAAAAAGTGAAAAAAATGACAGGAAGCGTTCATAATTTCATTAAAACAATATCTTATGTATAAACCTATTTTTAACCGACTTCACAAAAAAGGAGGAGGTTCTCAATTCGTCTGTATGTTTTTTTTTTTTTTTTTTTTTTATATTTGTGTGTATGTTACGCGATTTCTCCATCAATTGTGAACGGATTCAAATGATTCTTTTTTTAATAGGCAGGATACGTTTCCGAGGTGGTCCCATTTTAATTTTAACGAGATCTGATTAGTATCACCAGAGATATGGAGATAAATACCTCAAACATAGGAGAATGTACTAGTTTTAGTAGAAGAGTCCCAAGAAGATTATACACAATGGAGGTTGCTATTGCATATAAGATATTCTTACGGTAACTGTGAGCGAGATAGAAATAAAGGTGGGGATAATTTTTTGTTATATCTTATAGGCAAGCGTTTGACCACTATCTCACCTGTTGCTAAGTGATGATGCGGTCGAAGATAGAGAAATGGACTAAAATCGGGACTGGCTCTCAAGGATAGCTGCCGGAACACATTAAATGTTTGGCGACAGATTTTCTGACTTGAGGGTGGTAGCTGGCCAGGCGGACACTAGATATGTTCTACCACCATGCGGGGGTTATTGGTTTCTTAACGATGTTTTCCTTCACCGGAGGGCCACTGTGAGAAGCGCATATATATTTTTCGATAGAAAAATTCATTGGTGCACGGCGGTTTGAACTCGGTACCACGGCATCAAAGCCGACCGTTCTCCCAATTACGCCATCGGGCCCTCAATAAATAATTATATATTAATAATTATAATAAATAATTATATATAAATATAAATAATTTGTCTTCACAGGAATGTTCTACCGGGCAAAGTCTTGTTAGGGTGCAAACTTTTTTAAACATACCTAATATTTTTTGACATGACATGACATTTGGCGAAGATGGCGGCCATTTCAGTCCCGCGACACTGCATACATAGTTATTAACTCAGAATTATGAACGTACTTTGTACCAATCAATACAGCAAAAAAAAATATAAGCATAAAACCACATATTATATAATAGTTACTACGTAAATAATACTTTCCGTTGTTAGGTTGGCTACACAGTGCTTTCATAATTCGGGTATACACACTGTAGGGAAGTGCCTCTTATAACGTAGTAGAGTGATTCAGTACTCTGTTGGCCATATGGCGGCAATTAATGTTAATAATCGCAAATAATACTTTTTAATTTTCATTTTGGAATACAACTAGTCCGTGTTATAAAAGTATTTGGAATTATTGTAATAAAATAGACAATTAATTATCGTGTGTGTCAGATGCTTTAATTGTACAGGGCCATTTTGGACATTGTCCTTTGATACCTTGATGACATCATTATTACTAGTGAATATTTTCACTTTAGCGCGGCATTTAAAGTCAATTTTTTTAGGTTTCCGAACCCAAAGGCTACCAAATGAACACTTTCTGAGACTTTGTTGTCTGTTCGTCCGTCCGTCCGTCCGTCCGTCCGTGTGTCTATATGTGCGCACTTTACAGATCTGTATCTTCTTAACTGTTATAGGTACATACTGGACATTTTCACAAAGTATATATCCGTCAGTGTATAACGGCCCAGACACGAAATTTAATAGATGCATGTAATTTCATTAAATCTTTTTTTGCACTAAAAAGGGTAAAATAAGTTATTTTTCAAAAAAAATTAAACCGACTTCATAACCACAAAAAGGCACTCAAAAGCGAAAAATAATTTACTTAAAATTATTATAAGCGTTACCCACTTCTCTATTTGAAGTCGGTGCCAGCCAAGTCTATTGGATATTAGATAGATACTATGTATGTAGTAGTAGTAAGTAGGTACATGTAGGTTAGTAAGTAGGTAGATACATGTAGGTATTATCTATCTACTACCTATTAGACTTGGCTGGCACCGACTTCAAATAGAGAAGTGGGTAACGCTTATAATAATTTTAAGTAAATTATTTTTCGCTTTTGAGTGCCTTTTTGTGGTTATGAAGTCGGTTTAATTTTTTTTGAAAAATAACTTATTTGTACAAGACTGTGCTTTTATGATATAAGCTCACTCGTATTGGTAACAATTGGATATTAAACCTAACCTACTATGTTTTTTATTTTGTATGTAGTTTTTAGGTTTTCGTACCCAAAGGGTTAAAACGGGACCCTATTACTAAGACTTCGCTGTCCGTCCGTCTGTCTGTCTGTCTGTACGTTTGTCACCAGGCTGTATATCTCATGAACCGAGATAGGTAGACAGTTGAAAATTTCGCAAATGATGTATTTCTGTTGCCGCTATAACAAAAAATACCTACTAAAAAATAGAATAAAAAAATATTTTAGGGGGGTTCCCATACAACAAGCGTGATTTTTTGCTCGTTTTTGCTCGATATTGATAACGGAAACAGGTAGACGCTTGAAATATTCACAAAATATTAAGTTATATATTCACTTAAAAAAATAATTTAATTAAAATAAAACAAATATTTAAGGGAGGCGTATACCATATAACCGACATTTTTTTTTTGCTGTTCTTATAGATTCGTATCTTGGTACGCAACCCTTCCTGCGCGAGTCGGACTCGCACTTGGCCGGTTTTTAAATTTGAGTTGATGTTTGATGTATGTTGATTTATATATTTTTTTTATAAAAATGGCAAAACTGGCAAAAAATATAAATATCTTATGGACAAAAATATGACCGGCAAGTCCTCTTTTATTTTAATGAATTATTGATATAATTTCAATGCATACAGCCTTTTTAAAAAGCACAAGTAATTTTATACTTACATCATTGACTGCTTCCTACCTTTCTTAAAGTCGATATCTGTGATAAATGTACCTCAGTTGAAACAAGATTGACTTTATTATTACTATTTCTGTGGTTGAAACAAATGTCTATTCTACCAAAGAGCATTATCTTTGTCTCACATAGGTGAGAGGTAAATAGTGTGTTAAAAGGTGCATAATCCCGCCTAAGCTCACAGAGTGAGCTTACAACGCGTGCTTCTTGATGTCCCCTCACTAATGCCGGACTTTCAAAGCGATTTTCCCGATTATCCCGAGATTTCCGTTAGGTGATACCTATGTGATGGGTTTCGAAGTGTAGCTGATTGTTTTTAAACGCAAGTATTGGGTAAGTGGTGAGATATTCAGGCTCTGACTATTTAACGGCCTACATATAATATATTTTCATAATAAATGTATTTATTGTATTTCTAAGAAGTAAACGATATGGTTAAATAAGCATTATTATGATAAACCAGAAATAAAATCCTACTGGGCCTTCATCCTTCAAGCTAAGCCAAAGGTTCGTAAGAAACTACTAATCTTAAATTAAGTTATTATTTTTCTAATAAGGTTAATGTTCTTGAAAGCTTTTATTTATTAAAGTAAAATACTTAAAACGCAACAAAAAAGTTGCAAAGCTTAAATGATGGTAAAGTCATATTATGTTTCGTAGTATTATCCCGTACTTTGTATAGATAGTGCGTGCGGTATATTTTGCACTGCTAGGTATTCTGTGGCACGGAGGCTGAGCTCGGAAGGCGCAGGCGCCCAGGTGAGTCAGGTGGGCCCGCCTCCAGCGCCCCGCGCCGCACCTGCCACCGCTCAGTCCACCGCCAAACGCCGGCCTGGCGACTTGTGCTCCGTGCACGCCGCCATTCTCTCCACACTCTCGCGAGCCCTGCGCGACGTTTTCTCGCTTCTCCCGTAAGCTCATTTTCCCGCTCCCTCGATCCGATCCGCACCTGTCCCCTCGTTTCCTAACTTTCCGAGTTCACGGAACTTTGAAAGTTCCCGCGCATTTGTTGTGACGTCGGGTCGGTTGTCGGCGGCGCGTGGCCGTCGAGAGATCGGAGGTCGGCCGCGGATGCGGTCGTGAGAGAGCAGTGAAGGCCTCGCGGAGGCCGCCGCCACGCTGTTCCCGCCGCAGCTGGGGTGCGTGTCGTACGTGCCGCCCTGCAACTGCTGCCAGCCACTGCTCGTGCAGCCGGCCCTGCATCAGCCGCTCCTGCCGTTGCCCCTCCCGCTGCCCCTCGCCCTCCCGCTCCAAGCCCTAGATCCTCAGCTCGCTAAACACCAGCGGCTGCTGCTCTCTAACATGGTAAGTGCTTATCTCTAGCGTTAACTTTCCGCGCGCACCCGCAAACTTTCCGAACCGACCGATAATAACTATCCCCCGTATGTGCGATACCGGCGCACTACACCCGCGTTCAAACTTCCTTTTTCATATATATTTATAATGCCTCGCAAAAGTTCGCAATAAATAAGTGTCCTCATACGGTTCACTTCGATCGTAACTATACAGACGTCGAAGTTCGCACGCATAAGTTAAGCGTATTAACGTCTCCGCGGTGAATGTAAGTTCGGCGGGTATATTGATCTCGCGGGAATATTATAATTAATTGATCTAGTTACACCGCTCCTAACCGTTTCCCAAAGTTTTGAATAAATAAATTAAAATCATTGGGAATAAGTTGTAAAACAAACTTGAAAAGGCTTCCGGGTCTGGGAACTTTCTTGCGTAAAATGAAAACGGTAGTTTGAGTTTTTTTCCGTAAAGTGGTAAAACTTAAAATCTTTTAAACCTGTGTTCGTGGCGGGCGATCCGTTTGTTATTCTTAACCGAAACAATGTTTCAAACGGTGCTAGCAACGAAGTTGGATGTAAACTTTTAACACGATTTCGAATGCAATCGAACAGAAGCGAGCGAAGCGGAAATCGAGCGAGCTCTCGCTACTCGCAGTTAAAAATAATCAGTTTTGTTTACATCGAGTCCGTTATTGGAGGTATTCGCTGGCCACACCCCTTCGACTAAAAGTAAACGCTGATGACAGAAGTTTGACTTAAATGAGAGTCGTGCAAACTTTTCTCATTAAGACCACCCGTCAAAGGTGTGTTTATGTTATTTTATAACTTGAGCAAATCTAATTCTCTCTCAGACGAGCGACATTCCTTCACTTTACTATAGTTTGCGTCGACTCCTCTTTTATACGGTCTATAAATTCCTGATATTAACTAATTTTAGCTGAACAGAAATATTTGGCATTCCTCGAAGCATACATTGTAGGTGTTCGATTTAACTATTTTCAAACAAATATATTTCATGAATGTGTTACATTTAAACTAGAAATAAAATGTTTAATTTGTGTAAAGCTATTTGTTGTTATTGTATGTTATTGATTTCATTGTTGATTTAAGTAATATAATATAAAAATATCTAAGGCTTATATAAAAGACTGTAAACTTTATAAAAATAACGAATACAAAAACTAACGTAAAATTAATGTTGGTTTCCTTATTTAATTTTAAAAAGAAATGAATGTAATTTTTTTTAAACTAAGTAATTAATTATACACTACGTTTACCAAAAATGCATTATTCCTTTTTGTTGATTTGAAAAAAATATATTGTGGCGACAAACTTTTTGGAGATGTATTTAGCCTTCATACGTTTGGCGAGATTTAAAAATAAACAGAGTTAGATACGACATTGTCATGAGAAGAAAAATCACTTCAACGAATTTATTGTATAGATATTTTGGGTCAGATAAAAAAGGGAATTACAAACATATTGTGGTTGTTTTATATTTCACCACCCGAATATAATTAATTCACTATAATATAACTTTCGTTTTCTTATAATTTTTCAGTTTTTTAATAAATTCAAATATTGGAAAAAAATGTCTATATTTAAATATAAATAGCGTATTATTATATAATAAATAAATTGTATAAAGATAACTAACTCATCACCATCAGAGAATTCAATTTATTCCCTCAAAAATGGGAAAATGGTACTCAGAACGTCAAAATCTCAAGTATTACACAGAAATACACAGAACACTTACCCTGATAAGAAAGAAAATATCCTTGAATTAAACCTCGTAAGTATACCTACTGCCCGTCTTAAGAATTCCTCATACAATCCAATATAATACATAATAATATATAAAACATCATAACTTCTTCCAAGGCAATGGTAGTAACATTTGGTTCGGCAGTAACGGTCTTTAATGAAATACTTATGATTTCAATCACGCACACCATATTCGCTTGGTACATAACGGGTGCGAAATACTTCCCGAGAACCCACCATTACCATGTTAAACACTTTCAAGGAAGTCTGGCTCTAAATAACGGCTACTGCCATAAACGGTGCCTTACTTTTACTGGTCAAGACTAAACAATCTGATACGTAAGAAAAAATACAATATAAAATGTAGAGTCTTGTTTCAATTGTTGATTTATAATTTTTAGATAGCCTATGGATGAGGATACAAATGTCGGACTGGGTACAGTCCGCATAATAAAGTCTCAACTGGTACAAAAGAATAAGAAAGGAGGGAAGATGGTGGGATAAGTCTGAAGATGATTAACAGCTTTACAAAATTCGAATAAAAATTTGATTTAAATAGATGTTCCAGGCATCTTAACCAATTTCTTCTTAAGTTTTTTTTTTGGTGACTTAACACACCAGTATATAAAGTTATAAAAACATGCTATTATTTTCTAACGTAAATAGCAAATAGCATCGCGTGGCGAACTGTTACCAGTATCGGTTTCACCACTGGAAAGTCGGGCTTGTGCGACCGCGCGAAACGATTCACAACTATGCACCTAATTACATACATGTAATTGTATTAATTCCGTACCAGCAATCAATTCGCGATGCAAACATCGGATTCTGTCACGTCATGTGATAAATAGCAATATGAGACATCTCTAGTTTCACTCGGTTTCTCCGAATTTCCCGGAATATCATTTAATGTGTTTCTGCTTAATATAAATAATTGCTTGCATTTTATAATGCAGCAATGCATATTATAATACCAGAATAAATTAAGCATTACAGTTTATGTATCACGCAATTTTAAAATTTTAATATTTAAAGGCATCATTCAAGAATAGCTCCTGAACCTGTTATACATAATTACTGAAATTATCACGTCGTCTCTAAAGGATGCGCCAAAAATAAACGAAAACAATTACTTTTTCACACGATGTCCGGCCAATTTGGAACTACTCTTAAAAGAAAATGTCACCAAAAATCTTTTGCGCTGAATTATTTTATGAGCTCTTAGATAGGGCTAAGAAAAATAATTGTCCATTTTACGCTATTACGATTAAATTACTCGGGCATTAAAAAACCTTGAGGATTCTACAACAATTAACCCTATTGTTGTAGAATCCTCAAGGTTTTTTATATATATAAAAATATAGTGACCGTTACATTTTTATATTTTTAGGTATGCAATATTTACTTCTCACCAAACAGCGAGCCAGCGTTCATCGCAAACCGTTTCAAAAACGACGCTAGTTCAACTTAGCTACTTTAGTGTCATGCAAATTTTAATTTCAGCTCGCCAACTTTTGGTTTGACCCAAAAATTTTGTTCGTACTTGAACTACTTTGACTAATTTTAATAAACTCGCTTTAAACATTCAACGGAAACGCTTATAGATACAGTAGGTTTTTTAAAAAAGGACATTCGTCATGTTAATTTCTAACAGAATTTGTGAACAAATTTTGGGTTCATTGCGATTTTCATTCATTCATACAATTTTATAAACACATTTTTAAAGCAAAATTATTTGAATACCTTTTAGTTCGAATGATTGATTGATCATTTCAAAACTGTCCTATATTTTAAATATTCAACTGAGTCTCGTGACGTATGAGCTAGAAAACCTGTATAAAAATCTTTATAAGTTTACAGCTCTTATTTACGTTCATTGCAAGCACATACTGGTAATGTCTTGTTTACGCCTATGAGGTGGGACCAAAGGTGGGTGTCTGGTCAAACTGACTTGCTAATAAGTACGCTGAGTTTGTTATTTATTCTGTGGCTGAGTATATAAATCAACAGTGTGTATCGAGCGTTAACTGACTATTATTCAGTGCGAAGCATTTTTATTAAGTCGGAGATACATTCTTACTCTAATGATCTCAATCGAAGATCGACTGTGAAATTATTTTATTGATGTTTCAGTGTGAGGTCAACGAAAATACTAGTAATTGTCTGTAGGTCTTTGAAACTATCAATTTATCAATGTAGTATGTGATATAATATGTGTGTGTTTCATATAAGTATGTATCAAAATTAATTTAAAAATTATTCAAACATATTGCTAAACAATAATATATATACAGAATTATTTAAACATATTGTATATAACTATTGTGTAACAATATGTTTGACATATGTTTTTACAAAATACTGTATATATATATATTGTTTAGCAATATGTTTAAATAATTTTTAAATTAATTTTGATACATACTTATATGAAACACACACATATTATATCACATACTACATTGAAAAATTGATAGTTTCAAAGACCTACAGACAATTACTAGTATTTTCGTTGTATGGTAAAAATGAATTGGAAGTAAACACGAAGTAAAATCTCTCTTAGAATAAAAAAAAAAACTCATTTTCATTAACATGTTATACTACAATAAAAGTGTTCAGAAAATGACCGGCGGTCATTTTATGGGAACGTAAATAAAAACGGCACGTATCTGCGTCTGTGGGGCCCGGTTGCGTCATCGAGCGTCGAGAAAATTGTAATAATTATACGGGACCCACTGTGAGAGGTAGCGATTCTTCTTGGCAAACATCGCACGGATATGCTGCATACAAGTACATCAAAATACTGCAAATAATTCCTTATACCTTACCCACTTCACTTCGCAGCAGCATCATCATTCGTACGACTACAGCTAGGGGCTGAAGGTTCGTAGCTGAGCCCAATTTGTCGTTCACCTTTTGCATTCATTGCCCATTTCGACATAGACATAATATTCACATTTATTCAATTAAAATACGATTAAAGAATATATTACACCAATATTATCCACTGGTACAAATAAGATTAAATTAATAGAAGGAATATATATATATATTATTTTTAAAGCGATTTATTTAATGAATAGTAACGTGCTTTATGTTAATTGTAAAGCACTTATCTAAGCAATTGTAATTCTGGCAATATTACCAGAATTATAATGTGACATAATCTACTTGTTTTGAAACAAGTGCATAATTTATGTGTTAATTAATAGTAACGTGCTTTATATAAATAGTACAGCTCTTATCTAAGCAATTATAATTCGGGCAATATTACCAGAATTATATTTTTTTAAATATAATCTATCATTTTTTAGATTACGTTATGTTTAAATTATCTCAAGATAATTTACGCAATTTCATTAGTTATTCATAAAACCACCAAAATAAATTAAAATCGTGAGACGAAATCATAGCAAAAACTACTTGCAATTTTTTCTGTACTAGTTACATAGGTAAACAATATTTTTACTAGTAAACTGATAATGCAGGTATAGAATCCGCTAACGCTTCTGTTTTAGTCCAATCCATAAATAATATAAGGTCATCGTGCCGGCTACAAACCGGAACGGCCATACATTCAAGTGTCGATGGTAAAAACTAGCCTTATACTTCACAGTGAATTCCAGTAGGGAATATTCCAACGTGAAAATAGGCTAAGATCCTAGGTACTTATGATCTATTAGAACCATAGTAATAGTATGAATACTGTGAATTATCCTTCGACTAAGTCTAATAATTGAGCTGATATTTAATATTAATAGTTGCGCGGCAATACTAGCGCCTCTATACAATTATTCTAATTTCAAATAATAACATAATAATATCGGCTAGGTAGGCGTTGAAAGGGAAAATAAGAAATCTAGAGAATATAAGTTTGTAAAATAAATAATACAAACGAAAATGACTTCTATTATTATACTATAAAAATTTGAAAGTAATTGTTCAGCCTAAAGACGAATAAAAAATGTTAAATGAGACCGATAAGGCCCTACTTATAATAGGCAATAAAATCAAAACATCAGCTCTATAAAAAGTTACAGAACTCGTGTTAATGGCATACATAGCTGCTTAGTAGTTACAATATTCGTTTAAAAATATGAGACAAGACATATAAAAGACAAAGAAGGAAAGATAGATCAATTATATCATTAGACAAAAACAAAAAAGCATCTTACAGTATATACCAAATACACACTAACAAAGTCCTACATTGTCTACTGTGTTCTACGTTTTCGACCCGGTGTGCTCAAACTCACACGTATGGTATACTCTCGTACGTCTGGTAGTTTTTTGTTGACACATTTAACAAATCACTTGTTTGCACACCTATTTGAGTGTCGTTAGAGCCATTGGTCGGTAAATAATACATTAAGGTTGTTAAATATTTTGACGGCAAGGGAAATTCCAAGACGAGGCTTGACTATGCTAGACCTGCAAATTGTTTTGAATAGGCTTTCTTATTTTCTTATTGCCGCATATATGTCAAAAACTAACTTAATCAGCACTTACTTGTACCTAGATAGGTAGGTACTCGGTCTTTCTGTTGGATGACTCTTTTAATTCTGTTATCAATTAACTACGGGTTAAACATATAATTATAACTAATAATATGTATGCGTAGGTATTGGAATAATAATCTGAAAATCACACGAAGTTATACCGTTGTAAAATTATCACTTAGAAGAAAACACTAACCAAACCCTTTGAAAAGGCAACGCATTGAATAATTGATATATTAGTATGTACAACAAATATATACATGATATTTAGTTGTCAATTCGTATATCAAAAGGCTGCAAACCATCTCGATAAATATCTAAAAGTGTACCTTCCCCTTTCACAAAACTTTAAAATAAAATCTTAAACACACGACGAACACCGTCACAAAACATTTCAACCAACAAAACCGTCCCAAAACGATCCCAGAAATACACTAGACGTCTAAGTAACGAATTTTTCTTCCTAATTACTCGGTGTCACGGCGATTGTGCAGGAAATGCCCGCCTGGACAAAGGAAACCGGGACGTTCATTAATAGGATCTTTCTAACTGCAATTTCGCTGAATAAAATGGACTGTGGAAAACAGAACTTCGGTTTTGTAGGTGCTTTGCAATCGGTGCCTTTTTCTCTTAATTTTTTTAGGTAGCAAATCGCTCTCGTATCTCGTATAGAAACCAAACTAAATTTGCTCTAATGCTCCACGGAAACGTTCACGCTTCACGCATCTATTTGCTATTAGTAGTATCTACATAGTCGCAAATGTTCTACAAAAACGGCGAAGATTAGCTAGCTATAAAAGCATTGCTTAAAGATACAGTTAAGATATTACAAATTATTAAAATGTAGTTAGAAATCTAGAGCACAAAATTTTTAAATGTAGGTAGGTGTATTAACTACTGACTATTAAACAATTAACTTTTAAATATATCTTTATTATCATTAGTATTACCTAAACTAAAAATAATTTCAGTGAAATATTTGCAAGAGCCTAAAAAAATAATTTAATAAAAACCGTGCAATCTTAAGTACTCAATTATTTAGCTCAACTCCTCGGCAATATTAATATTTGGTGGCATTCCCGTAATAGTTATAATTTGTTTGTTTTTGCCAGATCGTGTTAACGTTTTGTTGCTTTAAAGAGTGTTTATTTATTCAAAATAGTTTAAGAAACTACGAATTGTCACCGGATACAATATTGATATTATGATATTGAAACTGCAAAACTGGTTTTGGAAATATTGTTCTGAAATATATGTGACTTTCAAACATCGATTTACATTTCGCACCGAATTTCTAAGGTATATTCTGTCTGGTTTGCGTCTTATGATGTTATAAAATTAAAGCTTTTAAATTTTTTTGGTGACAGAAAAGTATTTAAACCTGCCATTCTCATTGCATCGCAACCTAAAATTACACAATAATTTGGTAGAAAAGATGATGGTAAGTTTGCAAATACCTAGAAGTTGGAAAAGCCGTCGAAAAGATTTTTTTTTTTACTTGAGAACCAATTATACCTTTTTTTGAGGTTTTCTTCAGCTTAAATATAGCAGAAACATTATTAACAGTAGGTATTTAAAAATATGCCAAGCAGCAATCGTATTACATGCCGTCGCTAGTTAAAACTTATTTCAAAACTAGGGTTACGAAACTCGCTGTGTCAAAATTCTTCAGTTTGCGCTGCCGGATTTGTCCTAATGTCTTTTGGGACAGACTCGGTGTCGAACCTAAATCTTACAAGCTACGAACATTCACGCCGCCAACTTGTGGAATGGCTCAGAAACGCCTATTTTCAGGCTGACTTCCTAAAATATAGGGACTAATTTGTATACGCTTGTGTCTCCTAAATAGACAATAAAATAAATAAATTGTAAGCTAGGCATTCCAAGTGTCTAAACTAAAGGCTAGGCAGGCAGAGTTATGTTTTTTTAGATCTAGGCTTTCGATTTGTAACATACATGTCTAAAACCTTAACGATCAACATCGATATACAAAAGTGACAGCAGCATTTATATACTTATTGACCGTGGTTAATAAGGATGCGTTTCCCCATCAGTACAAGGTGATCATTTGAATCTTCGTTAAATAAAATAAAATTAATATACTTCATCAACACCACATTTTGCATTGTAAATGCGAAAGTCAGTTTGAATATCTGTTTGTTTGTTAGGGACTTCTTCAGGTTTAAGCGACTGGAACGTTTTGCTGTAATTTTTGCACAGTGTCAGTATTATGGATTAGGGTTTAGGATACTTTCTTAAGTGAGCAAAGCCGCGGGGCACAGCATGTTTATAATATACACGTAAAAGTGAAACGGTTCATACTATCATCGAGGTTAAATAGATTTTCAATTTCCACGCGCAAAAGTGTTACTATATTTTTTTAAATGCTCGTTGATGTTACAAAGGCCCATTGTGTACTTTATAGCATAAAAACTGCCATTATGTAACATTGATAAAAAAATTGTAGTGGAAATTCTCCCTGATGCAGGTAATGAAAAAATGAACCAAACCACCTTCAAAGGAGATCGTACGTAAGCTTATTAACTTCCCTCCGCCTTCCCTTTGCAACAAAATATTTCCGATGGCTTTACAATGTCTACCTTTTTAAATTAAACAATAATATTACTAAATTCCGTATCCCCTTTATGACTATGGAAGCTCACTGACAGTGTTCACAATGAAAATTCTACTAATATTTTGTCGTGTCATTCTGCCGGAAAATTTTAGAAGATAAACAAATTTTGCATTCTTTTTACGGTATTCGTAATTTTGTAGTTTGCTGTTTAATTTAAAATGTCAGGTATTTTTGATATAAAGCTAATAAAAATATGGTTATAAAATATGAAGGCACTGCCGGCTATAAATACTGTGTGCTCTGCACTTGATGTATTCAATAAGATCGTTTAAACAACTAAATAAACTGGCCAAGTGCGACTCGCACTAGTAGGGTTCCGTAACACACTATAATATTTTATAAGATCGAGCAAAAAATACCACTATCATTTTTCGCCAGCAAAAAATAATAATTAATAAACATTTTATTTCTTATAACGCCATCTAACGTCTAACAAAGGTGTTAGGGATCGACATTTCAATATAACGCCATCTATGGGACGTTTACCTAACTAAACGTTCATAGATGGCGTGAAATGCCGAAAAAAACACGTTTCTTGTATGGGGACCCTCTATTATTTTTAATTTTATTCTGTTTTTAGTATTTGTTGTTATAGCGGCAACAGAAATACATCATCTGTGGAAATTTCAACTGTCTAACTATCACGGTTCATGAGATTCAGCCTGGTGACAGACGGACAGACAGACAGACAGACAGACAGACGGACAGCGGAGTCTTAGTAATAGGGTCCCGTTTTACCCTTTGGGTATGGAACCCTAAAAAGAACCGACTTCAATGCCGCGCTATTAATTTTCAGTACCAATTTTAAGGTGTTTATCTCCATATCTCTGGAGATACTTATCAGACCTCAATTAAATTACCATGGTCGGTACCACTTGGGATATCTCCTTTCCAACATATAAAGGAGGAGGTTTCTCAATTCGACCGTATATATATATATATATATATATATATATATATATATATATATATATATATATATATATATATATATTATATATATATATATATATATATATATATATGTATATGTATATATATATATATATATATATATATATACATATATACGGTTGAATTGAGAAACCTCCTCCTTTTTTTGAAGCCGGTTAATTAGAGGTAATCTATAGAATAATTTAATAGAATTTGCTGTTTTACCCTACTATAAAGGATGAAATTATAGTAATGGCTTTTCTGTAGATGTAGAGAAAGACGAGGAACTGAAAAACGTTACAACCGCCTCTGCCGGATGGGCTAAACCGTTTTATTAATATCTACCGGTTTTGGGCAAAATTATGTGTGACATGATTTCTATCATTCGGAAATTAGTGCCTCTTCCAAAGCCAATAGTTATTACTCTATACTATAGAGATGTTATAGACTCTATAACATCTCTATAGTATATAGTGCTGATACTATAAACTCTATAATATAGAGTTTATAGTATCAGCGGACAAATCAAAGAGCTATTTTAGTCTATTTAATAATTACAGAAGTTTGAAAGGAAATTTCATAGTGATATGTTGAATTACGAACTGTCTGTCTATCCGTCCGTATGTCACAGCCACTTTATTCCGAAACTATTACGACTACACAGTTGAAACTTGGCAGATAGACGTATTCTGTGAACCGCTTTATGATTTTTATACAAAAGTTGAAAAAATATATTAAGGGGGCCGCTCTATTAATGGAAATGAAACCTATAATAAACACTCAACGACAATTATTGGTTTGAATGAAATATAGTCAGCAGTTTTTGAGATATAGAACATTTTCTAAACCGCAAATATAACTATAACATTCATACAAACACTATAAAAAACAAAGTAAATTTTTGTTGGGGAAAAATGGTAGTAGTATTTTTGCTCGATTAAAATATTGTAGTGTAGTACGGAACACTACGAGTGCGAGTCCGACTTGAACTTGGCCAGTTTATTTAAAACAGTGATTTTTTTAACCTTTTATGAAAATATTTACCTAGTGGGAAAGCAAAGTTTATTCTAAGTATGACAATCACATTTTTCCATCTCCTAAAAATTTTTGAAAACAATGACCTCACACTATCTAAATTCTATAAAAAAAACAAAGATCCCAAACCACATGGTCCACAAAAAAACGTAATAAAAATCACGTTGTTACACGCTACAAAATCCCTCGCAGCTTCCCCTTGCCGTCTCCCTAAATCCCAATTCAATAATGCAATGACTTGCACCGCCCTCTAACAAATCTGAAAAATTCGTATCCGGTATGAAAGAAAAATCTTTACATCGAAATGGTTAGCCATTAGCGGCAATATTGGTGTACGTCGGCCAATAACGATCTGGATATTGAAACTGCAGCAATTGAATCGTAAACCGAGTGAAAACCGAGCGTAATGTCGATGTGCTGTCAAGTGCTTGGAAGCACATTTTACAGCGAGATTACTGACCCTATACTAATGCTGTTTGAAATATTATTGGTAAGGCCTTTTTGTATCTATTACGGAGATTTTTTTATATCTTGTAGAATAGCGTATAACCTCTGTCACGCCTGACAGTAAGCGAGGGTGTCGTCGATAATGGTGAACACGCTAGGTCTAGAATACTCTGACTCTCAGATCAGCGGTAGATTTTCTCCTTGATGGTGATTAGCTACTTTTTGGTAGCAAGTTAGAGGTAACATCGATATAATATGCTCCTACCACCTGTGGGATAAATGATGAAGATACGGTGATGTTGCATCTAGAGTAATAACTCACTTAGAGTCTGATGTGATGTAGAGTCATTAGTTGGTACATCTCCTAAGACAAGCTATTGAGACAAGTCTTGGGCTCTCCTTTCTCGCCCAGTCACAGCCCACAGCTTTCGAATGTCGTCTCTATATTGTAATAGTAACGACTCTACGCGTTGTTAGCCGATTCACTGTCTCTTCTCCAGTCTATCCCAGGTATTGTCGGTCCTGCGTCAGATATGATATGCTCATTGCCACTTCCCTTTGCTAATGCTTACTTAGCAAGAAACAATAAAAATTACAAGCTGGCACAACTGCAATTGCGAAAAAAAAAAAATCAGAAAATAACACACAGGCTTAATAGAATCATAAAATATCAATATTGTTAAATGTCGGATAATATATTTTTTTTAAACAAATTAATTTCCGAATCGTAGTGGATTATACATACATATTTAGGAGATTATAAATGCTAACCAAGAGACCGGTGTCCGAGCGTCTGTTTATTTTCTCTGCTATTTCGAGCGCCGCATTGTTTTGTGAGTTATCGCCTCCGAGGTTATACAACTGATCTACGTGAAGCTTTTTAAATATTGTAAATCGATTTAACCATGGAACACAGAATGTATTTTTTTTTTTTTTTACTTGTCAAGGTATTATTCGTATGCTTCTGGATCGAACTTACGACTACTCGATCGCAAGTCCAACGCCTTAGCCATTGCCGCCTTATACAGTATTGCAACGAGAACTGCAGAAAACATTACTTATATGAAAATAAAAATACAATATTGAGTTAATAAGTACAAAGATATCGAAAAAAATTTTGTAAACCTTTCACACATTTTTTTTGATTGATTCTTTCCTGTATAATGTTTATCCATGCATTTACTTGTATTGAAAGCGGCCTTCTGCCCATTTGAGTTTACTGCACGATAACTCCATCGTAATATTATAATAACCCTTGCTATTTATCGAAAACAAATCGTATCAGCAACTAACACTCGCTATTTACCAAAAATTCAAAATTCATCAAAATTCAACACTAAACTACAAAAGTGCTAGTATTTAACTGTCAAGAAAAATATCTACCGACATTATTTGAAGGCACAGTTCGCTGATTGTTTCTAAAACAATTCAATAAAGTGAACTGAATTGCAGTTGTTACATACCGATGTTGAGCCTGAACGAGATTATAGCTGAGTGCGCTTTGAATCGATTGTAAACAGTTATTATAGGGTTATAGGGGATGATACATTTGAATCATCTTACAGTGATTCTAAACTATACATGACGCAAAAAAAATCATCAGAGAATTACTTGACCACAGTCTCACCTGCACCCTTTGTACGAGTTTTCATACCTAACTCGATATCGTATATCGAACAAATTGTGTATGAAAAACAGTACAACGCCTCTAGTGGTTACTACACTTCACAAAATTTAGACCAATCAGAGAGCCAGAATAAGTCGAAAACTATGTGAGATCTGTCAAAAGCGGTTACGGTAAAAACTTGTAGTAAGGCGACGATGTGGTCTAAGATGGAATCGTACGTATCTGGAAATGGAAGATGGCAATATGACGAGGAAAGCAGGAGTCCAATCTATATAATGTAACTATTCAACTAATATCCCAAACTAAATCATAGGATTTTAAATTTATAGTTATAGTGAATTTGAATCGTGCTTATAAATTTGGTTTTAAAATTAGGTATCTAGGTCGAGACAGTCGCTAGCAAATACAAGTGAGTATAATAGTCGGTACTTTTATAATCTAAATTATAGGTGACAATATTTTATTACACACTAAATGAAATATATATACATTAAAATATTTTTGTTATGTAACTCGGTGTTACTTTTTAATGGGCAGTCGTAACAAAATGTAGCAATTCGATAATAATGTTTATGTAAATCATACACTTACACACATGACTCAAGTGCTCTTCTTTGCAATTCATAATCATTAATTGTATACTTACGTACTTTAAAGGTAAGTTTAGAACTTATCTTAAATAATTATGTAAACTAATGTACAATATTACTTTATTAGATTAGAATAAAGATAAAATTGATTAACGACGAAGCTGAATCGGCGATAACTTATAAAGTTTATTACCCTTTAAAGCGATCCCACTTTTTATTTATCGTGCATGCATTACTAAAACGTGGCTCTGCATGAATTGCTGCAGAAAAATTCTTGGCTTTCATCGGTGGAGCGGGGCATGTCCTAATGTAAGTAAATTGCCGTCACAGCCTTTCAACGTCCGGTCGCGGCTATCATTCCCAAGATAAGCGCTAAAAGCCTCACGGAAAGCGCTTTCAGCAGTCGAGCTATTACAGTGTTTCCATACTTTTTGCTTTACGCCCGACGATGAGTTATATCTTATATCGAGCGGGCAACGTATCGCTTTAAGCGCGATCAAAATCGGTGTTTATGTAGAGGTAATTATACTCATTTTGCTTCATCCCACTTTCGACGACACGGCCGTAAATTTAAGCTCGCTAGATGTTACCGGCGCCGGATAGATAAGGTAGATCCTCAATATAGGAAGAAATTTTGTTATGGCCTATAAAACACCGGCAAATTTTAAGTCGACGTCAGACAACCTAATAATCTTAATGCATTGGATTACAAAGGGCTTACGGAGGGCGAGTAACTGGGGCTGAGATCCCTTTATTTTTCTTCATAATATTAGATTTTGTGATTATTTTAAAGAAAGGTTCGTACATCAAAGATGCTATTGATCAGTTTATCGAATTACCTGATTGCGAGTATCCAGCCCCGGGAGTTTACGTCCACGCATTTTTATTTTTTGACTTATGCTGTATATGTAACTAGGATAGTAACTGTCTACTCCACTTCAAATTGGTCTACCTATACTCAAGTGTTGTTTACATGTACGCGTCCTCGTGAAATTGGAATGTTTTCGGTTTGAATGGCAATGTCCAGTGAATTATAGGGCTTGTGAAAATTAACATCTTTTCACATTTCTTCATGCCTACACAATAATCCTAAGATTTTCACAGTTTCTGAAGAATACCATATATTGCAATCATACTAATTCTATGAACACTCTCCTATAATTACTTCAAATCAACTACAACAAACTAAATGCCTCCATCGTTGCACTACATTTAAACAACCCATACTATTCGAAACCAGTAACGACACAGCCTAGAAAGAAACAAGATCTCTTAAAGTAGCAGCAGCTTAAATATCATCAGTAAGTCTTTAAAACGCTGTATTTGAACGACTTAAGTCCGCAGTCCTTTGTTTATAGAATCGAAGAATTTCTTTGTGTCGGTCTAGGTGGGGGTACTTGCAATGGCACTGCACTTGCCCCGATCAGGAAGCGCGGAGGAATGCAGTCAGTCGCGTTTGCGGAGCGAGGGGTGTAAGGGCAATGCTCGCTGCAGCCGCCGGCGCAGGCACTGCTCTCGTGCCCATTCAGACTGGGATACTGTATAACTATTTGTATCTACCTTGAAATATTTTTAAGCATAAGTATGCTGTTTACCCATTTGTCCATATCTGTACTATAAATATTCCCTATTTATATCACAGAATCGTTTAAAGTATGTTACTACTTTTAATTGAGCTTCCAAGTTTTTGATGTATAATGTCATACTATATAATGAAAATTATAAACAATTTTCTAA
Organism: Cabera pusaria; assembly: GCA_954871355.1. Taxonomy (NCBI): domain Eukaryota; kingdom Metazoa; phylum Arthropoda; class Insecta; order Lepidoptera; family Geometridae; genus Cabera; species Cabera pusaria. The sequence goes on along the minus strand of OX940891.1, from coordinate 19,974,306 downwards.
AGAAAGTTTTTCTATTAGTTTTTTCTATTTTCTATCAGGTATGTGTCACGAAAATGCCCGTTTTATAAAATTTATGAAAAGTTTAAAGTTACAAAGCTTAAAATCTTTGTTTATATACCGCATGATTGATTTTCTGCTGCTTTATGCGGTGAATCACTTATCAGAAGATGTCTATCGTATCTTATATTTTTGTATTGGACCACACAGTCAGTTTTCTTCAAAATATAAAATGTATACTCTGTAAAAAGTCTTATGAGCTCATACATATGTCGCAACCATATCATATAACTCATTGCTATAGCTTAGCAATCAGCGACCCAAATCTAAATTTGATACACTTAAGGCCATTTTCACCGGTTCCTGATAGCGCTAATATGAAGAAATCAGACAGATTTTTGACAGCTTGTATATGGCGTCATGTGTCAGATAACTATCTAACACATTATCAGGAACCGGTGAAACTGGCCCTAAGTGTAGTGACTAATAAACAGGCTAGGCAAGCAACGAAACGTCATCTATCCAAGTAATTTGCCTAGCTGTTTGATCAAATGGCTAAATATAATTGAGGAATCTAGTTGAACGGCGCTGTTTTACTAAGAGGCTAGGCTTTTAATTGAACGGCTAATTAAGCTAAGCTATTATATAATTATAAAACATTTTTACATAATACCTACATAATGAAAATCACACCCTCTTACACACACCCATTCGCACGCATCTTACACACAGAGAAGATCACAGAAATAATTATGTGTAAGTAAAGTAGTTAAAGAAAGATTTTAATCTCACAAAATGTGCAATCATCATAGCTAGATTTCTGGGGGAGGGCGCTGTAAGCTGCAACACAAGCGAAAGCTTAGTTCGGCGACAGATACCTATAATATTTTGTACCATATATTCTAGCCATCTTATAGATTTTGTATGGATATGTTTCTTGAATAAAGATAATTCTTAATAAAAGCTCAAGTATGTATGTCCGCAGGCAGTGCCTGCTACATATATACTAAATATAACAAGCACCCATCCATCCATTCATCTATACTCAGCAACTAACTCAATTATAAAGTATCTAGATGGCGTTGGAGTAGGTTTCACAGTTCTCCTTGTAAATATTGCCTGTATAGTATGAAATCCTGCATCGCGCAAACGTTATTTTCCGAAATATAAGAACCAGATGCACTTGTATCGTTATCTACCTACCATCTAAGTATTTGAATTATTTACGTAATATTTCGCATTTATAATATTAGTAGGATTTTGAATTATAAGTGTTGGTATTCCAAACATGATAGAGCATAACTTCTGTTACATCTGATAACATAAATGATGGTGTGATGGCATTTTATCGTCAATTGACATCTTTCACGCCACTTTGCACGGAAATCTAAACGTTTCAATGGATAGATGAGCCATGCGTAAAATAAGTAAAATGTTATTTAAATCAAATCAATCGATCAATCTGGATTATAAAATACCTAGCACTACAGGTTTTGACCCAACTACGACAAAACCAAAATAAAGGGTTATATTTTAGCAGTCTACGTACGAATGTTTGTGTTTACGTATGTTGATTCGATTTGATGAATGCGGTGTCATTGATCATCATAAATCGTGTGAGTTTTTTTCTTATTGTGGTTTGAGATTTTCCGTAATGTGGATTCTTTATAACCACACAAACACATTTGAAGAAATTAAAATTAATTTTAAAAATATCGTCAACATTTCCAAAACATATATCTAAACTAAGCAAGTAGAAGTTACAAATAATGTATATCGTAAAATATGATATAAAACGTGAAACATAAAATAATTATTGTAAATAATTTAAAAACCTTTAGAATAAATTATACATACACAGTGGAAGTCCAGTACTCTAACTCCTTGCATCAACTAAGCTACTTTGAGACTCGCGTCGCGCGTCGATGAAACTTAGCGAATGCACGCGCCATTTTATTCACTGGTTCGAATTTTGATCACCAGTACTTTGTAACAAACGCCTTGTAAATGCATACTATAGGAACAGGATCTGTGTGATGCATTACACCTAGTGTAGTGTAGTCCTATCTACTTTATAATGCTACGTTTCTTTTACTTATATGTAATTTTACAAAGTTAAGAATTGCTATTTTTATATAACTCATGATTATATAAGTGGTCACCGTGATTAAATGTTGAATCTCATGAACGTTCCACGTCTCTTCAAAATATTCTACTAGATAAGTGTCTCGGGTTACATAGTTTTTTTCAATTATTCTTATGTACATAAAATCGAAAAAGAAGATCTGGAAAAGAAGAGCCGAAGATCAGGCTCAGTGGCGCATCTTGGGAGAGGCCTACGTCCAGCAGTGGACTGACACCGGCTGACGATGATGATGAAATAAAATCAGCACAGTCCAAATTATTATCGGGATAGCCCGTTTGAAAACTAAGAAGATACCTTAAGGGAGCACCAATACCACCTCAGTGCTCCCAGCCAACCACACATGCCCGTGGTGCATCCAGCTGACCAACAAACGAGGCTCTGGCAACCGACAAATGGACACATGGACAAATGGCGTAGCTAAACACTACAGGCTGGTGAAGGGCAGCAGCGTTAGCGTGAGAAGCTACGTCCTGCGATCGCCAACCCGCCTGCCTGAAATTAGGGCATATCCCTCCCAAAGATGAAAAGCCACATACAAAGTCAAGGCCAAAGCAGTAACTGGAAAAGAAAAGCCGAAAATCGGGCTCAGTGGCGCATCTTGGGAGATTCATACGTCCAGCAGTGGACTGACACCGGCTGATTATGATAATGTTAAAGATTACCCATCAATACGCGATGCCTCTCTCACCCTCATACACACATAATTGCTATTTCTAAAAGCGAAGATAGGCAGGTTAAGGCCGAAATTGAACTGCATTCGAATCAATGGGTGGTCTTTGACGTCCCCAGCAGAGATTAACCTGTCGCATAATTTGACAAAGATCTATCGTTTAAAGCGCATTCAGATCACAAAACTACTTTCGCAAACACACCCCTACCGACCGCACAGTAAAACACGTATGAGCTCTCTGACTCGAATGCTCACTCACACATGCAAATGTGTCAACACATTCTCGGGCTTGAAGTGAGATAAGAAGCTCGAATTGAATCTCGAATTCTCGATACTATACTTGAATGCGTTTAAAACGTTTAGCTTTGTTGAATGTAAAGATACTTTCTACTTGAAGAGGCGTTGAGAGCTTCACCTACTGCCGCCCTAAATTATACTTGTACGGTAGCCATTTACATAAGTAGAAGAATAATATTTTAATAGGTGTTTAACTACATCAACATATCAATGATTTTTTTCTAAGTTTGCAAATATCAAATTCATGTCACTAGTATCGTAATATAAGACATAAACCCACACTTAAAGCTTACGCTGCGCTTTTCCGTCAAATAGTCGATTATTGCACGGCGTGAAGTTAGCGGTATAGTGAAAAATGATACTTATATTATAATGCATCTCTGTATTTCGATGTATTTGTTTCTTAAACACACACTGTACAAAATATGAATAAAGAAAACCGTAAATATCCCTACTGTATTGCCCGTGTACAGCGAAATGCGTCACTTCAACACGCTAGTGATGCACATCATGCAATGATACGGCCGCGTCATCGCTTTGAGCCGGCAAGTGGTGCAATTTCACCGGTGTGCGTTCGAGCCACGGAATGCAGTCGTTATACCAATAGCAGTTATACGTGAAATAGCAGAGCTATGCTTTATATGCACACCACTCGAAAGGATTACCCACTAGGTAGCGATTAACTGGCGGTATCGGTTTATTTTCACCGCTCATATTGGGAATGTTTTGGCGGCTCACTTTAATTAAATTTTCATTTGACGACACTGTATCGGGAGTTGATCGCTTGTTTATACTATTTGTGAGTATTAATGATGTTTTGTTTTTTGCAGGTATGTTGGTGGTTTAGATGTTCGCCTGGTTGTAAGTAGTTAGTTATGTTAAAAAATTATAAAAAAGCTAACAAAATTATAGTGAACTAGGTACATAGTTCTAAGTTTGTTTACAGTAATAGATTTTTAAATGCGCTAGATTGATGTATGCATTCTCATATAACTCTTTAAAATGACAAGGCAGCAGAATTTTTTCGCCATAAACTTTGAGAGATTTTCCAGATAAAATTCTATGAAGACAAAATGCAGTAACATTTTAACTCTCAAAGCACAATACGAGTAAGGCTTTCCTTCCGCGCGAGTGGATCACTGCAGTCTTTCGAAACCGAGGACACAACGGTATATAAAACTGTAACTCCACTGAAAAGATAGGCGACGAGGTACACGAAAGCTACGGTTACTATTCGTTCAGCGACACAAGCTAATCGGTATTCGCTTACTCAACACATGCGTACTTCCATATTTCAAATGTTGTATATGTAGGCGTTTTTAAAAACCTTCTGTGGTAAGCGTCCTGAATATAAGCGTTTTTAAAAACAACTTTTATGCAGATATGATGTTTCGACACAAATTGAGATATATATACGGGACATCGGGACATCGTGACTGTCAGAATTTCTAAACATCCTATTTTTTATCTCTACTGAAAAATAAAAATAGATCACGGCGGGACAAGATAGAGGCATATACTTAATCTTGATATAGGATTAATTAGCATAATTAAATGTGTTCGTTCACTTGCACTGTCAACGAAGTTATAAAATGTTGATCCTTACTATTAAACGAGGAAAACTTGAAGGCGTGAAAAGTAACTATTTGTTTGGTACGTAAGCTATGTTTGCTCGCCTAGCTTCATGTGAAATGGCAGCTGAAATAAGGAAAATATAAAATTTAAATTTTGTCGCCGATAGGGACACGTATCCAAATCGGTAGGTATTGATCGCCTACCTGAGACCTAAAGAGCTCCTGAAAGCCCTCTGTTTGCTTAACGTAGCCAGATTTGGGGACCTTGTTTGAAAAGCAGTGGTTATTTTTAGTGGTTCGTAAGTTAAATCATTTTGTACATGGAATATTTTCGTATCTCTTTTTGAGAATAAACCTACATAATCAATAGATTATTTCGAAAGAGACTTTACTTTTGACAGATTGTAGTTATCATACAAATTTATTATACATAAATACAAGTACATACAACATAAAAAAATAAAAGATTTTAGTTCAAACATGACGGGTTTAGAGTTCCTATGGCCACCGTCCGTCTTCTTCATCAAACCAGATTGATGGTACCATAACATTGCATTGTCATCCAATGTAAGTACATATCTCTGCAGTGGGTTAAATATAACTTAAAAGATTTGACTACCCTCACACCGAGACATGTGAAAACATGTAATAAAACAGTTTATTCAGTAATTTACGCTTGTAGTGCTTAAGTCGTTAATATTTGTCGTTGATCATTGAAATGTAAAATTTTAATTACACAGTGAAAAAACTCTACATTTCGGCACTCCGTTCCCAACTGCTGCTGCTTTATTTACTAATATTATACCGTCGTAATCGTAGTGATTATGAAACGGTATACCGTTTCATAATCACTACGATTCACCCTATTCAAATGCAACTCTCTGACACTAAGACTAGATCTGCTACAATATTAATGAACCGCCTTAACTAACGAAGCTACCGTTGTTTGAAGACATTGAAAAATAGCAGTTAGTCTTAAGTTTTTTGACGTGCAGTTTCTCTTACCTGAGTCGGTAGCTTCTTTCACTGCTGTAATATTACGTTTTTGAGAGCTTTTCGAGTTTGACGCCAGAGGTAGCGTGTTTAAATCCACGTCGTGCACCAATGGATTTTAGAATCAAAATTATGTGTGTGCATTTCACAGTGGCCCTCCGGTGAAGGAAAAATGAAGAATGGTAGGACACTATGTAGTGTCCTCGTGGCCAGCTACCACCCTCAAGTTGGAAAGCGTTTGACCACTATCTTACCTGTTGGTAAGTGATGATGCGGTCGAGGATGGTAGGACGCTAGGCCTAGAATGAAATCTGTTGCCAAACATCTAACTAATGTGTTCCAGCAGCTGTCCTGAAAAACTAGTTCCCATTCTAGGGCTAGCGTGCTATCATCTTCGACCGCATCATCACTTATCAACAGGTGAGGTAGTGGTTAAACGCTAGCTATAGGCTAGCGTTAGTCGATGTTTAAAAAAGGTACTAAACCTCTTCCTACGATTGATGACGTAGTAAGAGTTAGTTATACATAAATCTGTGGTATTGGTTGTCAGATAATTAGCACCGACTTCAAATGTCCTGTGATTGATAAGAGTGTTATGTTGCACATTAAGGTTTGTTTCGCTCCATAATATAAGGATCTCCAGCATATCTTGATACCTCTCTAACGATAAAAGAATCGCAAACATTAGTCAAGGCAAGTACCTATGCCGCAGATATGAGATAGACACAAGTAATTAAATGATTTTAAACTTCTAATTATGGCGCTTGCCACTTCTTACTAATATCAGACACTCATATATAGTGAAAACATGGTAAATAGCGATATTATGTATCCAAAATCTCAAACAATGTCGAGTCCCAAAAGCTATAAAACAAAAGACACTCTCCAAAGACTAAACCACAACAAACCACTTTCATTTGCGTAATTCGTCAAACCCAAATACGGGTTGATATATTGCGCGCACACAAATTTACATTTTGCCGGGCAGTTTAAAGCCTATTCAGACGAGAAGATTTTGCGTGCACTTTATAACTTTGCGATGTAAGCCAAGTGGTATAGTACCTACTATAGTATTAGTGTAAGCTGACACTAATGGACAAAAATGAAACAATAAGCAATTTTTAGTTATCTCAATTATTACGTACTCGCAGCATCCACATCTACAAACACATTGCCAAATATTTTATTAAGTATTTTGTTCGCCGTAAATTTTAATAACTAACGGTGAATGTTTAAGGTTAAGTAACTGAACTTTAATACACGTATAGCATGCAATAAATCCAATCAATCGTTTTAATCAAGATATAATATGATTTTTTATAAATGTCACAATAGGAAAAACTACAACTATTAATTTGTGCCTTATTCTGAATTCACTATTAATGGGTACGCATAAGGTATCGATTGTGTGTTCTAGTACCAGAACAGTAGCTTATGTCAGAGGATTTTAGGCGGCTTATAGGGCCACTCAGTCTCTACGAACCTGCTTGCTATCATCGCAAAGCAGCAAAGTCGCAACGTCTGTGTAGTCCTTTATTTCGGTAAAATATCGAGTAGTGCGCGAACCCCAGGTGTGTGCGCAAACGACGCAAGTTTCGCTAATGTGCGGCTTAAATGATGACATTGTTGTGGGACAGACTTAGCCCACTCTACCTGCGACCTTGTACGTACAAAAATGGGACTTTAGATGCTTCTAGTTTGGAAACGACGTATAAAATATACGGGAAATTTACAGTAAATACCAAATATGAGTAAAATATATAGATACATATTTTATCAGACAAAAAAAACACTTTTGATGCAACGGTACCTTTATTAACATGATGAAAAGTAGTAAAAAAAGTTATAATATCTAATCTGATAAATATATCGTTGAATACAGTTCTCGGCTTTGCTTTTAGCATACCTATGATAATTTATATTCGCAGCGAGTGCAATTAATCTCAACATACATTTAATTACAGAATATTTTAATACATTATATATTAGATGGAAAAGGTGTTCTCATTTTTTTATGCACAATGCCACAAATAGACGGTATAATTTTCGATGAGTGACAAATTTCATCGACGAGTCGATTTGCTTTTGACTTAGTCCATTTTGACCGTGGTCGTTTTGTTTAGCACATGACATAAATCGAACTGAGTAAATTATAAAACTACGAAACAAAATCTTTTCATGACCAAGATAATATATGTTACTTTGTCGAATTAATACTTATTAATTACTAAGATAAGTATTGTATCCGTAATAATCTCGAAAGTTTAAACTAAACGTTCCCAAAACATGTTTTAAATTTTATAGATTGAGATTGCAAATCCTTCTAAAAGTCAAAAGTCGTACTCCAAACCACACCTATACATATAAGCGTCAGGAAATGCCTACTGGGAGTAAATTACCAACACCCAAACGTACGGGGCTCGGACGAGTGAAATAAATCTAGTACGGTACGATTTACCGCCGCTCGGTGATTTGTAAGAAAGCCCAGGAGAACGCCAATTTGATTATATGCGAAAATAGGCAGAAGTTTTGCAGTTGAATTATTTTTTTGTAATTTTTGTAGCATATAAGGCTAAACGAGTAAATACAAAATATTGCACGTGAATATTGATAAGTGTAGATATTTGTTGACATTTATTGTGAATGCTGTTAATCTAATACTATAAGAATCTTTGTCCTGACATACTGACTGACTGACTGACTCACTGACAGACAACGCACAGCCTAAACCGCTGGTCGTTGAGACTTGAAATTTGGAGGGTATATTTGTCTTAGTACGTGTGTGTGTGTGGTGTACTAAGAAAGGATTTTTCAAAATTCACCCCTTAAGGGGATGAAATGGGGGTTCAAAGATTGTATGGAGAAACAAGATTAGATAGTATTTTCTATCCAAAACTTCACACAAGTGCTTCAGTACAAAAATAAGTAAATACGTGTTTCAGGTTTTTTTGAAATTCCACCCCTAAGAGGGTGCAATGGGGTAACAAAGTGTGAAAATCAATATTGTTTCGGATTGCGCTGAAATTTGGCATGCAGATAGTTATTACGACGTTAGTTCCCTCTGAGAAAGGATTTTCCAACATTCATCCCTGAAGGGGATGAAACGGGTGTTTAAAGTATGTATGGAAAAACAATATTAGATAGTCTTTTATATTCCAAATTTAACACAAGTACTTAAGTAAGTAAATACGTGTTTCAGGCTTTTTCGAAATTCCACCCCTAAAAGGGTGAAGTGGGGGTAACAAAATCTGAAATCAATATTGTTTCGGATTGCGCTGAAATTTGGCATGCAGATAGTTATTTTGACTTAGGTATCCGCTAAGAAAGAATTTTTCAAAATACACTCTTTAAGGGGATGAAGCGGGGGTTCAAAGTTTGGATAGTCGTTTTATTCCACATTTCATACAAGTACTTCTGTAAATAAATAAGTAAATACGAGTTTCAGACTTTTTCAAAATGCCACCCTAAGATGACAAACTGGGGTAACAAAGTCTAAAAATCAATATTGTTTCGGATCGCGCTGAAATTCAGAATGCAGATAGTTATTATGACGTAGTATAGGTATCCGCTCAGAAATGATTTTCTGAAAATTCCTCCCGGATACGGAACGGGGATTCAAAAAGTACGTGTTGTAGGATTTTTCGAAATGGGGTAGGTAACAAAGTCTGTAAATTTAGGTTTTTAGGGTTTTATAAATATGAATCCCGATTTGCCTTAGTCACGCGATAACATGAAAACGGGTGAACCGATTTGGATAATTCTTATTTGATGTGTTTAATGATAGAATCGTTTTTACAAAAGAAACGTTTTAAGTAAATAAAAGAAGGTTTTAACGCGGGCGAAGCCGCGGGGCACTTCTAGTGTGGTATATTTGTTTACTCAACATTAAATTGTTGGAACACAGTATAATTTACAAAGTTATTTTTGCCGATTTCTATGGACTCTTAAAATTAACTCCAATTGAATTTTCATTACAAATTAAAAATTTCATTACTTCAAGCATTAAAAAAATTTTTTTTTTAGTTGTGACTATTTGAGCGGAAGTGCGATATTTAGATATTAAAAAAAATTGTTTTGGAACCTTTTTTTGTAGTAATTACGTCGTGTTAAAATTATATAATTCATAGATGGAAGCAAATAATAGTTTCTATTTTTATCAGATATCGATTGGTCACTATCTCGCTTGGTGGTAAGCGATGATGTGGTCAAAGACAGCGAACACGCTAGATTAGAATTGTTGGAACTCTCAAGGGCTGTTCACCGTAAGGTTATGGCGGCCACATTTTCTCCTTTTTTGTGGTAAACTACTTTTTGGCAGCAAGTCAGGCAGAACATCGATATTTCGAGGGCCCGGTGGCGTAATCGGGAGAACAGTCGGCTTTGATGCCGTGGTACCAAGTTCAAACCCCGCCGTGCACCAATGGATTTTTCTATCAAAAAAATTATGTGCGCTTCTCACAGTGGGGCCACTGTGAGAAGCGTGAGGTGAAGGAAACGTCGTTAAGAAACCAGCAACCCCCGCATGGTGGTAGGACACTGTCTAGTGTCCGCCTGACCAGCTAACACCCTCAAGTTAGAAAATCTGTCGCCAAAAAGATCCAATGTGTTCCGGCAGCTATCCTTGACAGCCAGTTCCCATTCTAGGTCTAGCGTGCTTACCATCTTCGACCGCATCATCACTTACTAACAGGTGAGATAGTGGTCAAACGCTAGCCTATAAGATATAAAGATATGTAGCTTTTTCCACCTGTGGAAAATATTTGTTGAATATATTACGTAGCTCAAGTGCTTAAATAGATTCTCAGCAACGTTTACCTTTCAATAAACACAAATAAATCATCACTCGAATACAAACATTATAAACTTGAGTCTATTAATTTATCTATTTGCATACTTTTCGAGTACAACATACGAAATATATCAAGCAGAGTTTATTCTGCAGGAATACCTAGACTAAATCATTTTAACCCCCGACAAAATAGAAGGGTGTTATACATTTGACGTGTGTTTCTGTGTGTGTGTCTCTGTCTGTGTATCGTAGCGCCCGTACGGCCCAATCTGAATTATCGCCTCAGTTTAATAACAAAGTGAAAACTATTCTGTTTAGTTTTTACGTTTTAAACATAATTAATATAGTTTAAAAACTAAAACAACCGACTTCTATGCCCCGCGAGTCAATTTCAGTAGCAATTTTGAGACGTTTATCGTCATATCTCTGGAGATACTTCATCAGATCTCGATGAAATTACAATGGGCCCACCTCGAAAACGTACCCTACCGATTACAAAAATAATCATTCGAATCGGTTCACAATGACGGAGTAATCACGTAATATATACACAAAAAAAAGAAAAACAAACCTTTCTTTTTGGAAGTCGGTTGCAAATAAGAAAACTGTACTAATTGCAGATATTTATTTGATTTTGCACAAGTTACATAGAATCTCAAACATTAATTCCGAAATGGTGTTCATGTAGGGTGTGAGTACATGTTTATCACGTAAACTCTTCGAGCATTTACCAAAGGAGATGTTAACGTAGGGTGTACCCCTCTGCTGGCCATATAGCCATTTTTGGCCTTATGAGCGTGCGTAACTACGCTGTATTTTTAATACTGTGTGCGTGTTTCAAGCTAGTGTGCGGGATCGTTAAAGTGAGTGATTTGTGTGTGTGCAATGCGTGTTTACCTCGTCCCCCGTAAGTATCGGCAGAAAAAAATGTTTGCGGATTACAACGTTAACATCTCAATTGGTAAATGCTCGAAGCCTAAACTGTACTCACACCCTACATTCAGTCATAATTTAGTTTTGCTCATGGCATAAATACCCCTGACATATTATGTATAAAAGCATAGGCAAAGATTAAAGAATTTTGGGGGACTATTACTGCTCGCGTCCGTAGGGTTTAGCCCTCGATGTCCTACACGTGTCCCCTGGGTGGCGCCAAAAGAGCAGTACTTTTCAGGTGGTAGGCTTAGGCCGCGGCGTGTTACCACCCACCAGACAAAGCCATGCCGCCAAGCGGTCGCTTTACGGCATGAATGTTTGGTGAAGCCATTATGGGGAACGGGTCGGAAACAGTTGCGTTGCTTATTATAGCTAGTCGTGATACATTGAAGGTCAATTTACCTGGCAGCCAATCTTGGAGAGCAGCGGGATCCGAGGCACGGTTCTCCGCTGGCCGACCGCAGATAGTTGGGGGCCCAAGTAGTGAGCCAGCCACTCATGAAAGGCTGCCCCGCCATCTCGCGAAAAATCCCGGAGGTGCGCCATCGTGCCGGTTGGCGACCGGACGAGAGGACCCGATGGACACCTCTGGGGGGGCTCGGGAATCCCCGCGGTCTCCAGGATTGGTTCCCAATAGGTGAAAAGACCTAATATGTATCACGGGTTGGTAATTAGCGCCTCGTTTCCACTTCCGTTTCCCTTACCTAACTTCACTCCCCACAAAATGAAAGGCAGAAACAGAATAAAGGTTGAACAGCGGAAGCACGTCCTCTCCCTTCAAGTGCACCTCTCAAACATTCGAGGCTTGCACTCCAATATCCTCTCGGTCCACCACCACCTTGAGACCGAAAAACCGCATATTCTGTTCCTCACGGAGACGCAGATCAAATGTCCAGCTGACGCGGCGTACCTTGCCTACCCAGGCTATGTTCTAGAGCATAACTTTAGGGCGAGGGCGGGAGTTTGTATGTATGCCCGCGATGACATTTGCTATCGGCGTCTCCGCAACCTTGAAGACCCTCAACTTTCCGTCATGTGGATTTTGGTGGACACTGGCATAGAGAAAATTCTTTATGCTAGTGTCTACCGTTCGCACAGCGGAGACGAAGAGACAAACAGGCTCACAAACCACCTCAGTGAGGCGGCTGATGTGGCCCAACAGAGGTATCCTTCTGCTCAATTAGTGCTTCTGGGGGATTTCAACGCCCATCATCAAGACTGGCTGTACCCATACCAGAACACAGACCACGCTGGTCGAGAGATGCGAAAGCTTGCTTTAACGCTAGACCTCACTCAGTTGGTCCAGGGAGCAACAAGGATACCGGACGTTGATGGCCATACAGCCAATTGCTTGGACCTTCTGCTGACAACAGAACCAGACCGCTACTCGGTGTCGGTTTCATCACCCTTAGGTAGCTCCGACCACTGTCTGGTGAAGTCTGTATCCGTCTACTCCCCGCCCGATCCCAGCCAAAAAGGCACCCGGCGGGTGTGGCGATACAGGTCAGCAGATTGGGATGAGATGCGTTGTTTTTTCGCGTCTTATCCTTGGCGGCAGGTATGTTTTTCTTCGAGCGATCCCTCAGCTTGCGCGGATGCTGTGACAGAAGTGTTACGTCAGGGTATGGAATATTTTATACCATTTTCTGACGTTCCGGTGTCAAGCAAAGCTCGTCCATGGTTTAATGCCAAATGTAGAGATGCAGAAGCATCAAAACATGAAGCTTACTTAGCCTGGGCTGATGCTCGAACCCGCAAGACTAGAGATGTACGCGAAAAGAAGAAAGCCTTTAACTTAGCCGCCAAGTCCTGCAAAAAGGCTCTCAAGAAGGCTCGCTTCGATCACATACGCCGAACAGGGAACAAACTTGCTTCTTACCCCTCGGGTAGCAAAGCGTTCTGGTCCCTGGCGAAGTCGATCGAAGAGAACTTCTGCCGTCCCTCACTGCCTCCACTACTGAAACCCGATGGATCACTTGCACACTCGGCTGAAGAGAAAGCGAATTTATTTGCTACTCTGTTTGCGGAGTCTTCACGTTTAGATGCTGGCAATGCTGTACCTTCTAGTCTGCCGACTTGCGGGACGTTTATGTCGGAAATCCGCATTCGTCAGACTGAAGTACGCAAAGCGTTGCGCAATCTAGACGTGAACAAAGCTAGTGGTCCAGACGGTATACCAGCTGTAGTCTTGAGGACGTGTGCGCCTGAGTTGGCTCCTATTTTGACACGCCTCTTTCGCTTGTCTATGACGACTGGTCAAGTGCCTAAGTCCTGGAAGCAAGCAAACGTGCAACCCGTGCCGAAAAAGGGTAGTCGTGCAGACCCTGTCAATTACAGGCCTATCTCAGTCACTTCCATACTCTGTAAGACTATGGAACGTGTACTGAACCACAGGCTCCTGGCATACCTAGAAGTGAACGATCTCCTCAGTGACCGACAATACGGGTTTCGCCGAAACCGGTCTACTGGGGATCTTCTAGCGTATGCCACGCACATCTGGAGCGAAGCCATCGAGAACCACGGCGAGGCGCTGGCCGTCTCTCTTGACATCTCGAAGGCTTTCGACAGGGTTTGGCACGATAGCCTTATTAGCAAGCTTCCTTCATACGGCCTGCCCACTGGTTTATGTGTTTGGATAGCAGATTTCTTAAGGGATCGGTCGATTCGAGTGGTCATCGATGGCTGTTCTTCCGACCAATTGGCCATAAATGCCGGAGTCCCTCAAGGATCAGTACTCTCTGCAACACTTTTTCTGCTGCATATTAATGACCTGCTTAAACCCGGTATCTTTGGGTACGCAGATGACAGCACTGTTGTAGAGAGTTACACATCCAACGCACGAACCAGTGCATTACAAATCCAGTCTCATAGAGAAGCGATGGTCGAACGCTTGAACTTTTCTTTGAAGGCAGTCTCTGATTGGGGCGATGCCAATCTGGTCAAGTTCAATGCTGCGAAAACCCAGGCGTGTCTTTTCTCCGCTAAACGGAGCCCATTTCTACTGGCTCCTACTTTCCGGGATGTGTCCGTTCCGATAAGTAACAATCTCGAGCTTCTTGGCATCTCTTTGACACCAACTCTCAATTTCGGCTCTTATATTGAGTCTAGAGCCCAGCTAGCCTCAAAAAAGCTTGGCATTTTGGCTAAGGTGAGACGGTACTTCACACCGGGACAGTTGCTTAATCTTTACCAAGCACAAGTCCGGTCGTGTATGGAGTACTGTTCTCACCTTTGGGATGGTTCTGCTAAATACCAGCTGGAGATACTGGAAGCTATTGAGAGGAGAGCCAAAAAACTCATCAGCGATGACCTATTAGTAAGCAAGAGACTCCAAAGTCTCGCGCATCGCCGCAAAGTCGCTTGTTTATCGGTTTTCTATCGGATACATTTCGGAGAGTGTGCAATGGAACTGCATGATTTGATTCCACCATCCCCATTTTATAATCGGACATCCAGAGACACTAAAAGGCGCCACCGATTTATGGTGGATATACCATCTACCCGAACGAAGCGATTTGCTTCTTCGTTCATCATACGAACCGCTAAGGAATGGAATACCCTGCCTGAGTCCGTGTTTCCGATTAAGTACAATATGGGGGTCTTCAAATCGCGAGTGAATAGGTATCTTCTGGGTAAGCACGCTACATCATCGGTCACATCATCACTTAACATCAGGTGAGATAGTGATCAAGTGCTACCCAGTTCGGTATAAAAAAAAAAAAAAAAAAAAAAAAAGAATAAACCACCAGACCAGGACCAGGTAGCAGACGGTAAAATCAATAGTGTTTCGTTCTTATCACTGCTTATCGTGTTGTGTCCGGACAACATACAAGATAACACGCTACTGATTAAAGATAACGATATAAATGGAAATGTTTTTGTTTTTTTTTCCTGGTGGATGAAAATTAAGCGTAATATACCGAATAGGCAAGCAATTGACCACAGGAAAGGTATTAACGAAATCTAAATAAAAGTTAATTTATGCAGAAATTATACAATCAAAATTAAAATAGCCAAAATAAAGAAGAAAGCATTTAAAAATGCAATTTTACTATATACTAAATGTGATATAATCTCTTTTTCTCAAAATAAATATCTTAAGACTAGTTAAATACAAAAAGCAAGACATCCCTCCAATAATTATATAACACAAACAAATGACATAATAACTATTTTTTAGAGACACTTGCTATTCAAATGCGCTCACCAAAGACGTTCTATGTAAACTGAACTTCCTGAAAGTTCCATCACACGCGTACTCCATACTTCCAGGAATTATTACACAAACAACTGCCACATAACTCCACATTAACATCAATTAAAAGTTTGAACCAAGAATACAAGTATCACCTAACAACCAACCAAGCAAAATTAGGTTGGTGGTAAGTAAATCGACTGGGAACTTCCGAGGGCAAGTGATACAAACACTAAACAGTGTTTAAACACGTGTAAGCTCCTCCGACAGAAACTTAAATCCTCGCGACCACAGAATATGTACACAGGTACGAACAGATGCGACACAGGCGACAAAGCGAGAGTAATTACCTAAAGTTACATTTGTTTAACGAAGGTTGGATGCAGTCTTGTTCAAATCTTATATGTAAAGTTTGGGTGTTGGCTCAAATGTAACTGTTTTCAAGAGAAGTAAATCCAAAGTACTGTTTAATTATTCAGTTACATTTGGCAATATACATAATTATAACAAACTACCTGTTTTATTTCAGTACATTGTCAATCGCTTGTTAACTTACCTCTACTACCGCGTCATCTTGATCTTGGTGTTAGCTTCTAATGCAATGTGTAATAAATATATGAACGAAGTCGTCTAATAGGTATCCACCCGTTTGTTAATCACCTCTGTTAAGTATGTTTCTTTAGAGTCTCTCTAACGGAATGTTGTCTGAAAGAGATCGCTATTAGCGATAAAGCCGCACATTCTTACACAACTTATGGAATTAAAATTGATGCTTTAGCATTGATATTTTACATCAACATATGGTACAATAAAGGAGTTCACCGACGCATTCTTAAACGTTTAACCACGATTATTGACGGTTTTTTCTCTCTATCTCCCTTTCCCTCTCTCTCTATCTCTCTCTGCAGCTCCAACAGCCTTAGAATAACAAAATTAATTACCACAGTTGTACAATTATGGATTGTTAAACTGTACCAATACCCTCTTCCCATTAAGCGGTATCGCACACTATACGTAAAGGAAACGGAACGCCTCCATAGCGGATCAGCAGCGCCGGAAAATTGCCGCGCCTAAGACGTTACCCGCGGAAATGGCAACGTATTTTCAACCTTAACAACCTTATGTCAATGCCATAAGAATGCTTTTTAATAAAAAGCCTGCAATGTAAGTTTGTACAGATCTGTCCTGTTTGAATGTAACCTCTTACATTGGCGCCGCTGGGGCTCTCTCGTAAGCGCAAGGACGATGGGCCGCAAGCACGGCTACGGCAAGTTGTCCAATGTCCCATGTCGGGCGAGGCGATTACTTTACGATGTATGTGCGGCAAGCCTTACGGATAATTGGCCGTTAAATTTCACGCCCAAACGATTAATATAATCAATTTGTTTTAATTTAACGTTTGATTGCACAAATGATTGTGGATTGTTTAATTATGCATTTCCCTTCGGCTGTGGACAAGTTTGTTTTTGATGGACCTACTGTATAGCTTGTTGAGTGAGCTAATGTATAATTTTTCTATATATTATTATGTATTATTTTATAGAATTTGTTATTATTGTATACAAATATAAGAGCAGTATCAATTATTATTATATGTCGAATTTGATCGGTTTATTGTGTAAATTTGCATTCCTTAAAAAGTAAAAACCTTATCTGAATACAAAATGACCTCCAAATCGATAGAGCCGTTACCGAAATATGCAATAAATATCAGCTAGTAATGTATATACGTATAAGAATTTTATCGTTCGAGAAATATGTATTAAGACTATCTGATACCCGCGAATTCGTTCACGTACACCAAGAATTTAGTAGCATATGATCATCCTCATGTTATAAATAGAGTATCTCCTTGTTAAATTTCAGTACGATCAGATCGTCCGTTTAGGCGTGATTAGGCAACAAATAGACAGAGCTACAGAGTGACAGAGTAACAACGTTTTTATAATATTAGTATAGATTTACGGATGATTGTTTTCTCGATTATGAAAGTTATATTAGTTATAACAAGTCATGTTTGCACCACAGGTATAATTTTTGTACAGGTCAACAATATTAGTTTCAGATCACAACAAGGACCGCTTAACCCATTTGTCATATTTAAAAAAAACTATTAAGCCCGCAATACAAACAAGTGCGAACAATGCTGTAACATTTTTAATAATAAATCCATATAGAGTTGTTTTTACGAGCACGTACCGTTGCTTCGAACACCTGTCTGTAATTTAGTCTGATGGTATGCATTTAAAAAATATATGAATTTAAGTGCAACATATAACGAACTTTAATTTGTATTTTGACTGCATTACTGCAAAAGTCCTCCGTAGAACTTTTTGTGAATGAACCATCACACAAATCAACAGTGTATATGAAATAGGTAGGTGATTGTATGTAAAAGTAAATTATTTTAAAGATGCATTACGATGCTAGAGTAACAATAAAGCGTATTTTATTTCTATACTGGAAAAGAAGCCGAAGATCGGGCTCAGTGGCGTGTCTCGTGAGAGAGGCCTATGTCCAGCTGTGGACTGATAGCAGCTGATTATGATGATGATAATTTCTATTCTATTCCAATATATTAGTGCGACTATATATAATATATAGATATATAGTCTATGAGACTATGTATCATATATATATATATATAGTGCGACTATATATATATATATGAATATAATAGTGTGTACTCACTATGGCAAAATCAAAAATATCTACCCTTTATC
Organism: Cabera pusaria; assembly: GCA_954871355.1. NCBI lineage: Eukaryota > Metazoa > Arthropoda > Insecta > Lepidoptera > Geometridae > Cabera > Cabera pusaria. The sequence continues at coordinate 19,955,986 of OX940891.1, read as the reverse complement.
CAACTAACAAACTGGTAAAGTAATGAAAAACCGATCAATATTTGATTTTATGACATCAATTCAACTTTGCTTCGTAAATATGTAGGTACTAAGTAATTGGTAAGAGTAGCTTTCCATAAAATTACTACAATTGACAAATTTTGAGGCATTTGTGAAAAAACAACTACATTCGCATTAATTTTTCAAAAGATGGCGATTTTATTACGCGAAAATTATGAATACCTAGTTATTCTCACTTTTCATCTGATTTATATCTAGTTAAGAATCGATGTAATTGAAAAGTTTCCAGATTGCATTGACTTCGATGAAAAGTCAGCCCAAGATAATCTCCGACGTAATATTTTACTCCTTTTTAAATCACCTAAAATTATACTAAAACCGTCACTTAAAACGCCTATTAACTAAATGTTCCGATCTTTAGTGGCATGTAAAATGTTGTATTATTATTGATACCGTGTAGATTGTTCCATGCCTATAATTTAATGGATTTCAACACGAGAAACAATCGTTAGGACGAGCACGTCAAATGTCAACATTATAACGTCACATGTCCGCTGAAGGAAACTATCACTAAGTAGATGGTTGAGATAACGCTGATACCGCGTCCGCACCAGACGATTTTTGTTCTTCAACTTTCTAGGGATGAAGGTACTTTTCTTTTGATTCTAAGTACGTACCGTTTAAAAGAATACGTCTCAATACTCAATTATTTGTCTCGGAAGAACATTTAGGCTGGTATTAATATAAGGTTTAGAATTAAACTATTTGATTGGTTAATCAAGCGCGGTTTAAGCAATAGGAAAGTATCGAATGAATTGAATGAATTGAATGAATTGAATGAATTGAATGAATTGAATGAATTGAATGAATTGAATGAATTGAATGAATTGAATGAATTGAATGAATTGAATGAATGAATGAATGAATGAAAGAAATTCGACTGAGTATTTGTTGTAACTCGTAACGTGATTCCCTAGGAAGTTGGACAACAAAATTCGCCGGATCTGAACCTGGTATTAGAGTGTTTATACCATGGATATATGGAAACTAAACTGACATAATCTTCACTGAACAATAACTACCACACAATAAGTTATGAGCGCCCTGTAACGCTCTCTTGTTACCGACTTCAAAAAGGAGTAAGTTCTCAGTCGGTCTTCTTGTTTTTTTTTACCGAATTGAAAAAGTAGGAAGTTTTCAGTTCGTCTTCATTTTTTTAAGTATGCTAACTGATTACTCTGTCTATTGTGGACTGATTTTCAAAATATCTTTTTTATTCGACAGAGTATGACGTGGTGGTCCCATTGTAATTATTTGAGATCCCATTGAAATGTCAGTGAGATATATTGGAGAAAACTGATTGAGCGGAAATGTGCCTTCGCTTATATTATGTCCAGTTTAATATCTCTTTAATCACAGAGATTAGACTGCTTTGTTTATGAACAAACAATATCAGTCCCCAAAGTTAGGAGTCTTAACTTCTTAAGGCCATCAATACATTCAGTTAAGCTTTCCTTACCCAATTAATTAGCTAGCTGTTATGAAGATCAAAGACTCGGTTTGCGATCGGCGTTAAGCCGACCTATTGAACTCGGTAGCGAGACTGACAGTTTAAGTTTCTGCCGATCCCTCTAATACAATGCCGTGTTACTTCTGTCAATCAAGTACCTATCTCATTTCGTCTAACCCAACAGCTTAATATCCAATTTAAACAAACGTGACGCTTATATTAAACGTCATAAAGACTATTGTTAAGTGTAGTACGAAAGCAGTTATGGCGTTGTCGATGATATAGAAAGTTTATCCGTTTATTAGTGATCCTCGCTGAATAAATTGATGTGGTCTTTGTAATAGTGTTTAGTGAGGATTAAATGTTAAGGTACGTTTTGGCTTTCTGCAGGCTGGTCGCGTCCTAAGGATAATATTGGCGAATCTGTTACTTGAGGTTGAGGAGCGAATGTTAAACAGAGCTGAAGCTATCGGATTCCTCTAATATTTGGACGGAGTTGGACGTGAACGTCTGAGAAGTCTATTTATATTCTGGTTCTACTCTACCCCAATAGAGATACTGTATTCTACAAATGAATCCAAAGGATCATAAGACTATATGGATTGGAAAAAATATGATTTAAATTAAGTTTAATTAAATCAATCTAATAATAGTACAATACATTGTAGTAAATATGTAGTCCACTACATATTTAATGAAGAGTGACAAAGTGAATAACAAAGCAGACATCCCCAGAAAAAATCGTAATAAGTCGGCAGTGAGACAAAAGAGCCACTAGACTGCAACAACGCAACGAATATTTTTTAATATCTTTAATATTAGCGTCACAATCACAGCCACTTCATAAAAAGCTTAACTAATTACCCAAATCGCGATAAAAAGATTTACCCAACTCCCGAACGTTTAACCGAATCCTCTCCCCAAGCAAATTGGCTAGAATCCACTGTTTATTTAAACGGATAAGTAGGTACGTTAATTATCAACCAGTTTTGTTTGAACTTAGAAGGATTTGTTTGTTCACCGAGGACGTCTCGCTTCTATAAATATTTCCCCAGGCAACTGTGTAATTTGTTTTTTCTTCGCATTACATCTGCACGTTTATTGTAGAATATTCTAGTGTTTCCTAGAGCTTAATCGCTAGCATTAACAGGATAAACATACTTAGCGGGTACTTGTGAACAGAATCAGATGACAATCGGTTAGTTAGGGGTTTGTTTAATTGCAATTTAACGTTAATTCCAATTACAAACGATTGTGGTAATCTAATGCTGGTAGTGATTGAATTAAATCGAAGAAACAAATGAACGGCCGCAGCCGGTCTGTTATATTTGATACAATGAGGATAAATGTCAAAGCTTAGATAAGTAGGGTAAGAGAATTTATTTAAGCCACTCAATTAGTATTTGGTCCATATCTAGTCTCACTAGCTACAAAGTAAGTGTTCCTCTTATAAGAATGCCTCTTCTTACACACAGGCAAGATGCCTAAAAAATATTTTAGTCCGTCATAATGACGAAGATATAGAGCGTTAAAATTCCGCGTGACGTCACGGCTCAGTACACTTTTTTACCGGTTCGTGACGTCACGAGCCCCCACTCCCGAACTTTGACGCTCTTTATCTTTGTCAATTTCTATTGATTTTTTAAATATAAAAATATGTGTCCAATTTTTTTTTATAATCCAACTGACGGAACGACTAATTAGAATTATTATTTGTTTACCCAGGCATTATACCTAACATTGGCGTAGCACCTTCTTCTCTACGGCGTAGTAATGTTGAAATAATAATGTTTATATGTTTGGTATTTAATTATAGGCAAAAGTGATCTGTCGTACTCAGCATATATACTTAACCCTTCATGATGTTGCAGTCAAATGCCTTACAAAGTTATCATCAACACATATGACGTAGATCAACTGTGATCAATGATGGCCCAAGATAATTATGAAATTAAATAAGTAGACTATGGAATGATGAGACAGATGTTCCTATATTGCACAGAGACTAACCGAACCACGGATTAGACAAAGGAGGTTGGATTGGCAATGTGGGCGGGGCAGGCGCGCCACTAGTATGATTAGACAATCATAGATTCATAGAACCACGCGATCATACTTTTTAGTGGCTCGTGGTTTGCGTCGCAGCGCGGAGGTGCGCTAAAATCGTCTCAAAATGCCGTGTTGTGCGATTATTACGTGTAAATTAAAGAGTCAGACATCAAGTATTAAACAAGGAGGAATTTCTTTTCATCGGTAAGCATAAAATCTTCGTATTATAGATATTTTTGTCCAAAAACTATTTTTAATTATGAAATTCTTTGTTCAAACGACAACATACCCAGAGAACAGATAACTATACATTGCTGGTAAAGTACGAATATTTCTACCTCGAGACGCAGTTTACGCGCAATGGATTGCAAAGCGAGCGAAATCACCACGCCTCTCCGACTCGTTATATTCACGTTCGCGTCGGTCGCCGGCTAGTGCTTGCACGGCTGATTGCGCGTGTGATTGTGTGTAACTTATAGAGTCTCGAAGTAATGTGCGTAACAATTGCAGTAGTGTGCGAAGCAATTGCAGCCCCGTGTTCTATGTGTAATTTGTTTATTAGTTTGCGTAATTCGTGTATCTATTTGTATTGTTTATGTTGTGGAATCGTTTGGTGGGAGTAACGCGGCGACGCTGGTTTTCAAACAAAAGTGTGATTATTGCCAATCCAACCTCCTTTGTCTAATCCGTGAACCGAACAACGCAACCATTTTGATATACCTAGTTAAACATAAACAATACGAGTTCGCTCTCTCTCTAATGATAAGGCTTCTGTATGAACATGCAATCTCCCAAAATGTACGCACAAACGCTTGTCCAAAATGAGGTGGAGCCACGGTCGGTTCAGCTCTAATCACGAGCGATTATAGTTGTTTGGATAGCCGTCACAATGACGCATAGACGAAATTTGTCTATGCATAGCCGGCTTTGGCGGTTTTAGAGTTAATAAATGTCTGCTTTGTATTGTTTGAAGAATATTATCAATCAATCATACTGCGGGTCGGTCGATCTACTTGAGGTTCGCTCAGTTGAGCATAATTTAGTTTATCTATTAGTTCGATAATTCAGCATAGAGTGGCTATTAGTGTCAGTATTTAGCAGTTGTATTTAAAATTTAATACATCTATTGAGGATCTATCAAGCGCAATGTGTATGGTAAAAAATCGATTGCCACCTCAAAATATTATTAGTGGTTTATGTACTTCAGTTAAACATAACGTAAATACATACATACATTCATAGAGCTAAAACAAAAGCTTATCATAGGTATTGCCGTAGTAGAGTAAAACCCCAAAACATGTAAATACCTCTAGTAACTTCTGTATTCCATTTGCACCGGTCATCCAATATCAAATGAATGGAAATACACAATGATATTGAAACAAGCTTATTTTATTTACCCCTTTTATTTGACCGCCATTTATAAACTGGTGGTGCGTTATTTACTTACCTTCAACGGAGACACTTTAAAAATTATACAATTCAACCCTTACTTGGTTTCAAGTACCCAATTTAAGCTCGTTCTCGAAGCCTCTCTGAATAAAATAACCTCAATGTAACCTATATGAATACATACTCTAAAAGTACTATCCTTTTAAAGGAAAATCGATATTCTCCGAAATTTCGTATCCGAACCGCTCAAGAAACTTTGTAAAGGATTATTGGCGAAATTAAGTGCTACGATAACCCAGTTAGCTTAAATAGTTTCCAAATAATACGAGCTTACGACGTTACAATGACTAAAAGCGGATATGACAATGATAAAATGTAACAAGGCAGAGTGGAAAAGATGTCTTGTTATATATTGAAGACTTTGATATTATAATGATACCTAATGAAGCTATTCCGTTGAGTTAAACTTATCATCTAATATATAAAATTCTCGTGTCACAGTTTTTGTTGCCATACTCCTCCGAAACGGCTTGACCGATTTTGATTAATTTTTTGTGCTTATCCGGTATCTATGAGAATCGGCCAACATCTATTTTTCATCCCCCTAAATGTTAGGGGTAGTCCACCCCTAAATTTTTTATTTTATTTTTGAGACAAAATTTTTAATTTCTATTTTTTTATGATACAACAAACAAAAATACATACAATCCTCAATTTTCACCCTTCTACGATCAACCCTTATTTTTTAATAGCCATTTATTTATATGGCAAAACAACGTTTGCCGGGTCAGCTAGTATCTATATATATATCATAGTACATTACAGCGAGAAAAGAAAAAGGAAAGCATAGATAAAGTCTTTTTCAGCAACTATCCTTTAGAGCCAGTTCCCATTCTAGGCCTAGAGTGCCAACCGCATCATTATTAATCAACAGGTGGGATAGTAGTCAAATTTTAGCCTATATGATATACACAAAATAACTGGTTAATAATCGATTTTATTGTAGGTTAGGTACCAAATATCTTGTCGAATACTTCAATGATATATAAGGTACGTATTGTAACCTCTAAGGCTCTAATCTACAATCATAGATTATCCCCTTATCTGTGAAAAAGAATAAGTATTCATTTATATTTTCCACCGTTCCGGTCCGGAATTAAGCAAGAAAACTCTCCTGAATGGCATGTGGCTAATATAGAAAAGTCCATACCTTTTCCAATCCAGTCTATCGCATTGTTCAGACTCCAATATCATGTTCGCTTTGTGAAAACATGCTTTTTTGATTATTTTTTATTCTGCTTTACATTTCCCGCTTTAGATTTTTAGTATGTATTGAATATTTTTTGGAATTGTTTTTGCTACGCTTGAATATTTCCATTATTAGAATTTCTATGAGAGAAGGTGTTTTTTTTATTGGTTTTTTTTCTAGAGCGTACTTTTAGCGCCCGCAGCTTTTTCCCGCCCGCGAATCATATATAGGTCCTATTCTATTCTGCTGGCTGAATAAAAAATAATATTATGACCTCTGCCCCCGCGCGTTTGCCCGTGTTCGGATTACATACACCGCGCGCCATACAGATGATCTCACTCACACACGTTCTAATGGATTTTTCTGTCGAAAAATGTATGTGCGCTTTTCACAGTGGCCCTCTGGTGAAGGTAAACATCGTTAAGAAACCAACCCCCGCACGGTGGTAGGACACTATCTAGTGTCCGCCTGGCCAGCTACCACCCTCAAGTTAGAAAATCTGTCACCAAACATCTAATTGTTCCGGCAGCTATCTTTGAGAGCCAGTTCCCATTCGTGAGATAGTGGTCAAATGCCTATATGATATTTAAAAAAAAACCTATCTGAACCCGCCTCCAAAATGTGACCCTTGTACACTGATATTCTCTCATTATGTACTTATTTGTCTGTAAGTACACAATGAGAGTATTATTTGTCTTAAAGTGCGTAACTCTATAACATTTCTGCATTTTTACTGACATCAAATACGATAAAGCATAATAAATGGGGGTGCTCCAATCTTTTAACTGGTAACCCTTCATACTACGCCAAATGCAATTTGATACTTGCCCAAAAGCCAAATAAAGCGATTAAAAATAATTAAGGTTGCATACTTTTTAATTATTTTATTTGTCACTGTAAATATAGGGAAAAAATACAGGGAAATTGTATAATTTTAGTGTTTATTTTCTTTGATTATATATCTATTTAATTGTCATGAATTATGAATTAAATTTAGTGTTGTGACACATTCATATTCTAAGTTCTATTTTGTTCAATTTCTGCTCTTTTTTTGACTAGCTGTATGCTTATTAAGTACCTATTACGTACCCAATACCATGATTAACTTCACCATATAAATCGAAGCCCCAAGAGACATCGATACGATACTCGTAAAGGCGTCAAGTGACGCGCATTACGTGCTACGTCAAGCGTGTACTAAGCTCGGATCACGACGTAAGTTCACGCAATCTGCCTCTATCTGTTTTGATACCCTTGTTTACCATTTATAAGGACGTTTTGGCATTTTATGGAATAAAATTGGTTTGTCACATTTTTAAGTAGGATCTGAGACGCAGTGGTGTGATCAATTTTATATATTGGCGCAATATTCAATGATAGTTTTTACCGTTTTTTCGTTTCTTTGCTGATTACTTAATAAGACCGACATCATCATCACTTAACATCGGGCAAAATAGGGGTCAAGCGCTACCCATTGTCATATAAAAAAAAGAAATGAAGTTTGTATATTAATTGGTGAAGATAAAATCGAATACTAACAAAAGAAGACGAACCTCGGAACAATGACTAAACATTGTTCCGAGAGACGAACAATAGGAGATTTCACTCTCTCACTTCTTTCTATTTATAAAAAAATATTTTAAATTATGCTATATTATAGTGACTGTTTGTAATATCACTAATATTCACTTTTGGGTATGGTTTGGTTTATACTTATACCTAATAGAAGTAGGTCTATTACATTTTGATCATTTTAAAGAAATAAACTCTGCGTAAACGCTACGGTATACGATCCAGTTGCTTATCTTGAAATAAATAAAGAAATAACATAAAGAGTAAGACAAAACATATATAATTTATATCATAAATTGGTTTTTTAACCTTTACTTATTATAGCACATATGGACGAGAGCATATTTCATTGCGAGGTTCATCTGATCTCTAAAACTCTAATGTAAAACTTTATAATCAAAGAGACTACGAGCTGTGAAACTTCTCAACAACAATGTGCAAAAACAAATTTTAATTAAACAAACATGCGCTGTGCTCAGCCAATTTTCGATGTCTGTCATCATATTATAAAACTATAGCTAGTTGAGAATGTTGAGATTTTCTCAACTTCAGGTATAAGAGCTTGCGATGCGATGCCTCTGGCAGATCACGAGTTACTGCAACTTGATGCAACTTGAACTCGCATCGTCATGGCATAAACGGAACATAACCTTGTATTAACTTAACTAATTAGCCAGAGATCTGTTTGCTTAGTGAGTTCGTGAGTTGCAATGTGCGAGTCGCTGATTGAAATGTTCCTTCATAGACCTTTAAACTTACAAAGTGCTGAGGTCAAAATCAAATTATTCTTGACTACTCACTCATATATCGTGCAAGGCAATCCCATTATCTGTCTTATTATGACATAGTATCAACTTTTTTCTGCAATTATTTATTAATGGATTTTGTTCTGAAATCTAAATTGAATAGGTTTAACGTTGCCGTCCGTCGAGCCGGAACAAGGGATATTTATTGCAATACTCCAAAGCTGAGGATTTACATTGCCAGAAGTACTTCCGACAAGATTTTACGAACGTTAAAGAAACTCCTTTGTAAATTATTAAACTCATTTCTAAGAAGTATATAATGAAAACCTTAATATTTATTCAACGTTGAAATCCTCGCACAAAGCTTTCGAAATAATTTAAGCACCGAAAACATTCTTGTAATAGAATAACTAATGATCGAAATATTAAAAAGGCTTAGTCTACAGAGGCACCTTATGTTCGGTTCATTACCTACTCGACGTCGACTTACGTCATGCAATGTTCCAAACTTAATAAACTTTAAACAATACCCGGGAAGATGCGTTGTCAGAACTTGGAAACTCCGAGTGAAATAACCGACCGGCAAACTTGTACCCTATTAAGATACACATTTTGTCTATTTAATAACATGCCTCCGGTGAGCGCGGCTATGTGAACACCGCGGATTGAACAACTTCGGAATCCCTCGAAGATCAAAACAAAAAGGACATCCATCAACATAGTTTGCGACAAAGACGGCTTCAATTTCATTAAATCTCAGAGCAACAAACTTTTCATCGGCACAAAATTACCAACTAAGGATTAGTTTCCACGTCTTCAAAGAAGACATTCTTGCGGTACATAAAATGTTGGAATTAAAGAGGTTCAGAAGATTGCGGAGAAGTCTCCACGAAATGGGGCAGATCTATCGGCCTTTGATCGCCGGATACTTGCACACTTCTACTGTAAATTTTTTACGAAACTTACCTTTGTTAGTGCAACTTGTTTGACCGCCTCTTTCTTTGTTTCGATGAAAGTATTTTGTACAGTAAATGAGGAAACATTTTGATTGGCGCTATAGCGAGCTGTAAGGGACCGATAAAGTTTTGGGTCGTATTTTGACGCAACAAACCTTTTAAACAAATTACACGCTAGGCGAGTCTACTTTGGCCTTCACTATTTCAGTCGGAAAGTCATGTATATACAATACATTTATGTACTGGTGTCTTAATTATGTCTAAAGGAAGAAAGCAGAGTATTATTTTCCGCCATGTTATGGCGAGTATTTTTAAATTGGTCCATAAAACGAAGCTTCGTAGGCGCAGGTGAGAATTTAATAAAAAAATAACGTCCACTTTAGTATGAATTATCTTGTTAAGTCTCTTTTTATAAGCTTAATTTTTATGCATGTTTGTATACAATATTTTTTTTTATATTTCTTTTACACATTTTGGTTGTCAAAATGTAGAAACAAATTATGATGATGATTGAAAAACAATAATTTAAGATCGTTTAAAAAACTCAAAGAATCGATTTCAAACGTCGCGCTCTAGTCAAAGTAGCCAGTAGTTGTAGTAACTATTACATAATCTGTGCCAGTAGTTAGTAGTAAGTCGTCGAGAGACTGCGTCGTAATACAAATTTTGATATATTAAAAACGGATCGGCCGATTTCGTTAAAATTTAAATGGGACCACCTGGGAAGGGTACCCTTTGAAACCAGAAAAGAATTTTCTAAATCGGTTCAGACATCTTCGAGTAACCGGTGAACATAAAAAGGAAGGTTCCGACGAATTGAAAACCTCCTCCTTTTTGTGTAGTCGGTTAAAAAGTACTAGATTATAGCAACAGTGCCAATATATCTCAATCGAAGCATTATATTGCGTCACGTATGGATTGAGTAACAATACTTATTCAAGTTAAGTAAATACGAGCTTTAGTTTACATTTTCAAGTAGTTGTTGAGGAAATGAATCTTAAAATAGCCGAGCAATGAACGTAAATAATTACCCAGAGTTCAGTTCAGCGTAAATTCAACACGTGTTCAATGCAATGAACACGGCACGCCTAGTAAAAATAGGATTGCCGACACGGGACAATTATTCCATAGCTAATAAGTAATATTTGTTTATTTTTATTTATTTATCTATTTATTTTATAGGCTTGCGTTTGACCACTATTTGAACATCACCAGGCGGTGATGTGGTCAAAAACGGTGAACACGCTAAGCCTAGAATGTTCTGACTCTCAACAATATTATTTTTAGTTTAAGTACCTTATTGTTAACTGAGGTAGTCTTAGGATACGCCAAGAAACACATTGAATTTGTATGATCCTCTTACTTTTTGTTGAGACACCGCTGTTTTGTCCGTTCTATAAAAGCTTTCTTAACGACATAATCCTACTTAAATCCATACTCCACTTAATATAAAGTACCAGAAACGTAAAACTAAATGCTATCTTATAATCTTGTGCTACTCCTGCTTAAGTCGGGAAATGCTTCTTGCTTAACTTAGTTTTCTTTCTAGAAACTAAGTTTTTCAGAACGTTTTAACGAATCTTTGGAGAGATTTACTTTCAAAATATTTTACGCGATGTTTTAAATTAATTCTTGTTTATAAATCTAAAAATCTTTGCATAATTTTGCTGTGCTTGCTTCAAAATATACAGTTAAAAATTTCTATATTTTTTTAAAGCTAAAAGCTATAATATATTTAAGCATGATTCAAACTATCTCATACCAGAAAGCAATTCATTTTTAGGGTTCCGTTTCTCAAAAGTAACCCTTATAAGATCATTTTCTTGTCCGTCTGTCCGTCTGTATGTCTGTCTGTATGTCCGTCTGTATGTCTGTCTGTCTGTCTGTCCGTGTGTTACCACCGATTTTTTCAAGAACGGGTAGACCTAGCAAGTTGAAATTTATACCAGATACTGAGGTCTATAGACCCTATTAGGTGTATAAAAATCAAGGTTCTGAGTCAACACGATAAAAAGATATGGGCCAATTTAGATTTTCGCGAAAACTTGCAAGTACCAAAATTTACCTTAATTTTAAAATCAAGCACACAGCACAAATAAAGGAAAAATTCCAAAAAATAAAAAATGTTAAAAATTAAAGGGTTTTTCCCATACATACATAGTTTACGCCAATTAAGATAGGCTTATGAGTTATATGAGCGCTCATACAATTTAGAGGTCTAGGTTAATTAGTACCTACCAACGTTGGTACGGAAGCCTCGGTGGGCGAGTTCAACTCGACTTGGCCGGTTTTATTATAAATCCTATGCGGCCTTTGCAATGTTCCGAATGAGCTTTTTGTAGTTGAGGTAGTACAGTATATTTGATATTTCAGAAAATACAATTCGAGTCACGCACACATCCAACCACGCGTTCTTTATATAACATCGGGCGGACTAACTATGCCTGCAATCTTTATATTACAACTGAAAGCTTTACAGGAATTTTTGCGTCACAAACAATCATAAATATAAGTTTAAAAACTATATTTTTGTCTTTTTATATCGCCCTATGATTGGCTAGCCGCCGTACACGTAGCACAATCTGAATTTACGAGTGAAAAATCACTTATTATTTCAGAACTCTATTAGTTTGACTGCTCTATCTTTATTATGTAAGTATGTTATTCTATAATATCGTGAGTTTAAATTTAATGTAGGAACCTAAAATCACATCATCATAATTCGTACCATCCTGAACACGTTAGTTGCCTTTAAATAAATGAATAAGTACATTGTAAGCTCGGTACGTTAAGACCAGATTAGCAATTTTTGGCTTTCGATAAACTTTTTTGCCAGTTAGTTGTATGCCAAGCGCATTACTTTAGCTACTGTTATCATTTTCACCCTATGCTCTGCGTGTGCCGTAATCTCATCCATTCGTTGCACGTCCACTGTTTATTAACATATCGACCATAAAACGGGCAGGAGCGAAACACTGTCGATTTTTTCCGACTTTCCGGCGCAGACGACTATTCATCGGATTTTGCAGCATATTTTTGTAGGCAGTTCAGTTTACGTTAGATGCTTTGGTGCCTTCTTTTTGTAGTATAACGTTTTTAAGTCAAGTAAACACATAAAAAACATATTATTACTATTCTAGGCTTAGCGTGTTAGCCATCTTCGAGCACATCAATTTTTACCACCAGACGAGATAGTTAGTATATATTATATACATTTTATCATTGCCTTACTTATCAACTTAAAAAAATGATTATAGTACACAAACACATATTCCACCGCAAGTTATATTGTTACGTCTATTGTTTTAGGTCTGATTAAAATAAATTTAATTATTTAGAAAATTAAACAATAGACGAAAATTTGCTTCATTACATTCACCTAACTAACATCTCATTATACATAGGTATATAAAATGTAGTAAAATAGATACAAAATTAATAAACGACTGTACTGATATTGGGAGCGGCATAAGTATATTCGTACGAATATTGCATATCAGAGCTACTAAATATCCCTACACCAATATACGAAGATTTATCACAGCGGTTACGCAAACATCGCCATACAAGAAGAAACGTATGTAAAAATACGACAAAACCTATATCGACAGGAATGAATAACATGCGATTTCAATGTTTGTGCTTGCTTGTTTGTTTAGCATACACAGACGAAGAACGCGGGATCTCCAGTATCCGACGTACAAATACCAGGGAAAATGAAAATAAATAAAAACATGGATGAAAAGCCACCGAGATGAGTTAAACGGTGAGATTCAGTGCTATGCTCTTGCAAAGCTAAGCTACTTGAAGCGTGGGTGTAGATCTCTAGGATTCTTGTCTAAGTTATGAGATTAAAATGCTTCTACTCTATAAGTATCAGGGTAGGTTGTCTCAACAACGATAACAAGGCTTTCTGCTTTCTGTTCTCTCACTCTAGGCAGCCTACTTAAATCATGCAAAGATAGTAAGCGACGGTTTCTACATACATATCACGACTACTCTAGGAGGCTGATGTTGTTTATAATAACCATTTTACCTTTAAAAATTACATCACATACGATTTTGATTTCAAATGTGGAAGAAACCGATCGATCGCCGATTCAAAACTGTATAAAGAAACGTCAATGCCTACTACATTCACGATAAAATTAACTAAATACGAAAATAACTACTACTACTATGTACATAATTCGTTGAACGCTCGAAAGTGACTCTATGTGAGAAAAGTTTCTGAATGTGGTAATTTTGAAAATCTTGATATCGCGCATCTCTATATTTTGTTATTTGTAGTCGTGAAACTAAGTGTGTAGTGAAAAGTAAGTGATGCAGACTTCATACGCCTAATTATAACAGTACAAGTACAATCGTGATGAATAAACATTGGTCTTTGGAGTTATTTATTATGTTTCATGCTAAAATCATAATTCTGTTTCTTCAAATGATAAGTTTAATATCCCAAAATTTTGAAATTGCTCACTGCTGTTCGAACCAAGTTGACTTTCATTAAGCAGCGACACAGAAAAATGAATCTGTCTAAATGCGAAAGGGGGACAAAAGATTAATTGAAAATCAATACGCGGACACACTTTGCAAATCTATCGAATGGTATTCGGTTTGCTTTGAAATGATAACAGGAGTGATATTGATTACTGTGCAAATGTTCATAAAATATTTTTTTATTGCGAAAAATTGCTTGAAAAACGTGAGCTTTGAAAGTTTTGAGTATTCTGGAACTTGAATATTTTGAATGTAACTAAGGCGATACAGTTATCCTATTTACATTATGTAGATATGTGGAAATCCGTTCAACTGTTCAGTTATTCATCACTTTATAATTACGTAGTAGCGTGATTCTTCAGAAAATGTTGTGTTCGATAGTATAACATATCCAAAAAGAACTTTTTATGATGCTTTCATGCCGATGTTTTGATTAATAAAATCATAACCGTTGAAAGAGATATTTACAGGCGATGACTGGAAGCGTACATGCACGTATCAATTAGTTCCATTTCGCCCTTTTAACAAATTCTGGGCCATTAATAGCACAGGTTTATTTGAAAACCATTAGCGGGGAATGGATACCGTTTGGATCATCGGTGAAATGAATGGGTGTCTTTCACATGCCGCTGTAAAGGGTCGGACGTGAATCGGAAATATGACTTGATTTTCAGCCAATTTGAATGGTCAAATCGATAAATGACCCAAATGAATCACGGTGACCGAATCACGACCAAACGTACGTTAATAAAGAAAGTGTATTTTTTACGGTTTATTCCACCGAACTGTTCGAAACAGATAACCTTTTTCGAGCTTAAATCAGATACGAAATCCAAAGCACTTCTCGTCGTCGCGGAGAGCTATTTATTTAGGTCAAACAGGTAGCTGAAGTCTTTTTATCCACAACCGAACGGCAAATAATCCGGCACGTTGCGGTGTCACCGAAAGTTGCCTGATGCCAACAATCAACCTCGCCCCGGCGAATTTTTAATTACTTCTAATCCGATACAAAACCGCCGGGAAGAGCACAATCAGCCTCGGAAGCGCAACACTAAATCAAAACAAACTTCCAACTGGATCCCTTTTACGAACTTTATAAATAACGGCGAACAATCTTTTTCATTAAAAATCTCCATGAGCCCGATTATTAGGGGAGTAAAACGCCTCCGGTGGGTCGGCTAGGAGTTTAAGACTACCCGCCTTAGCCGAAGATTTTCGCGAGGTCAAACTTGGGAATGTTAACAGATAATTACGGCCAAGTTTCAGCTAGCACGAGACATTTAACAGATGCTTTATTCTGGCGCGCGCGGTCGCGATCGCGCGATGAATGTTAATGAGGCCGAAGCTCTCGCGACTCCAGCTTTTATTGCCAACACAATAAGCGCCTATTCGCCGTGGTTAACCGACCGATCCAGGCTTTAGGGAGATTCCCGTTAACACATTTGGACTCGTGTCTAAGGTTAATTAGATTAGTATCCAGCAATTCGCAATGTTATAGGAAAACAGATTTTCGGTTGATCGTTCGGAAGAGTTAAAAGAGTGGGGTTTATTTAATGGTGTCTGGGTTATTGCGGCATCCCTAGACGGTTGTAATAGTAAAGAAGTGACGTTTACTTATGTGCACAGGTAAGAGCGCTGGCTAAAGCTCTGCCAATCCATCATGTTGGCTCTGTGGCTTCTCGGTAAGAGACACCAGAACATCCACATGAGTAGTCGCAGTCATACATCCTTCCGCACGCTGGGGTTACGAGCCAATTAATTTAACACGGAAACGGATATATGTATACCCCCAGGTATGAGTAAAGCGCAAATGGGCTCATCACACGTATAATATATTTCTTGTATGTATAGCTTTTTGTTTGTGTTTTGTTTGTACACACAGAAAGGTGATCGCGTAATTATCTAATCGCCGCGGGGTTTTTTTTTTATGAAGCATACTTGTTATTTAGGGCATCGATTTAATGTGAAACCGTCGGGTAATTTAGGCTATTGATGAGTTTATTATTTAAGTTGTGAAATGTTAAATTCGTTTGATTGCTTCTGTATGACCGAATGCTCTTTGTATTAGAGATATTGTTTATGTCTTCTATATTTATAGAAAAGAATAGAATAAGCTTTAGTTCACTTAAGCAATAACTCTAGGCAAAAAATATTCTTAAAATTAAAGGAGAGTCAGTGATCTTATCGCTTAGCAGATATCCAGACACATAAATATTATCAACGACAACAGACAACATAATATTAATATCGTATCTAACATTTCATGATAGACAAACGTTTGATCATTACTTCTAATAGTGAGAAAATAATTTAATTTAGTAAATAAGGCGTGGCTCACAAATCCAATAAGTTGATCAATATCTACCTAATTAAATTTTCGGATTTCTGATTACACAGGATTAAAAATATATTTTTTCGGTTCTTTTAGTTTTTAAACTTTATTAACTACTTATAATTTTGATTAAAAATATCTTTTTCACATCATTACTGAGCAAAGGCGAAAATAATTATTTTTGAAAACTCAATTAAAGCATTATTTTGTTAACAAACATTATTTACTCCACTTTTGCAGCAAAAGCACACATAAAATGTATGAAAAGTCGTTGATCGCATTACATGCGGTAATTAATTCTCCCAAGGAAACGGAAGGGCATCAGGTCGCGTCATTAGATGCATAATGCAAGACCTGACGCGTGGTGCATTACAATGTGATGACGTTACATTAAGAAAATGTCTTACGCCATTATACAACTCTACTTAGGAGCGTATAGTACAATGTGCATGAGTATTAAACTAGTGTTAGGTGTAGCTTGAGTTTAGTAATTTTTAGATAGTTTAGGGCCAGTTTCACCGGTTCCTGTAGAGGCCCTGATAGAAACTTACGTGCCAGATAAACCACAACTTTGATGTGTTGTATGTCTGTCAGTTGTCGAATAAAACTTATTACCAAATCGGTGAACTTTACCGGTGGCCCTGTGTGTCATCCTTTTAGGATTACACTAGTTTTAATCTCTTTCAATTTATGATTATTTGGTAGATACCTAATTTCTCTTAAAGCGCATAATATTCATTTATTCATTGTTTAACTACACCCATCACCACGTTCTAACATGCCGCCGCAGTACGGGGCTTTTTTCACGACATCACTGAACGACGTCATTCGTCAGGCCCTGGCCACCGTCTACGTGCCGGCTATTTTAGAGCCGTATGGTATCACACGTGACGATGGTGCAAAGCCTGACGGCATGACGTTGATTCCTTGGCGTCGTGGGAAGCCGTTAGTGTGGGATGCAGCAGAGATCTTCAAACGGAGGAAATATGTAGACATCGGTGAGAATTATGCTTTCCTTCTGTTTGGACCACATGACCATTTGGGATTTTGGTGACCCACGGCGATTCTGTTAAGATGCTCTCTAGACTCCTAATAGATTTTCCCCACGGCCAAAGAGCTAACCTCTAAGCTTGAACATAAGTCTTTAGCAATTAAAATAATCATGATCACTCACAATGTGCTGCCTTTAAAACTGCATAGAAAAGCTACATTACGTTTTAGAACAAAATATATTTATACCAGGTAAGATGTAAACGCTATAATAGTCAGTAATAGCTACGACCCTATATATTCAATGTACTCTGTGGCTACGACTAGTAGCTCAAATAAGTATAAAAGCAATTAAAAAATAATTAAATTCTTTGAAATCATGAACAGAGCTTAAAATTAAAGACGTCGGCAAACAGTCCACCCGCAATTGAAATAAAGTTGCTGTTTAAAATTCGTCTTCTAAAAGAAAGCTCTGACACTTCCATGAATATGCATTCACTTATTATCATTCTAAGTATTCTCCATAAATCCCATGCATGCGCACCTACCGTGAACTTTAAGGCTGTGTTTTAGGGAAGCGCTTTCTAGCGTTTGCAAAAACGCTGTTTGGAGTTACGACGTTGTAATATATTGTTCTTGAATTACATAGGAGAGTTACTACTATATTTCATTTTCAAATTATAATTATGATTTGAACGGGAATAAACGTGACGGACATAATGCCATCAGGATCTTGAGAGCGGCGTGCTCACCGTTCCG
This sequence comes from Cabera pusaria, assembly GCA_954871355.1. Lineage (NCBI taxonomy): Eukaryota > Metazoa > Arthropoda > Insecta > Lepidoptera > Geometridae > Cabera > Cabera pusaria. The sequence continues at coordinate 19,937,934 of OX940891.1, read as the reverse complement.
CGGCTCTCTTGCCTCGGACCTAATTTATTTGTATTTGACTATAAAAAGTCTGAAGTCTGGATTACGACGTCACATGTTTTGATCAGCCTTGAAAGTTGATATTATAACTCCTGCAAGACAGACAGTCTTACTGTAAGTAAATACGCCATGGCTAAGCAACACTCAAAAACTAAAAACCTCTAGGCTCATTTACAGCTAACCTATTCTGAGATAAAAGATTATAAACCATGAGAACTTACGAACATCCTAGGTGGTCACGCCAATAAATCTTTACGCTACACGCTCGCTCTGGACACGCGCCCTCAAGAAGGTATTTAAATAGTCTCTTTCAAAAATAAATTTTCCACGTACTAACATGCGCCGTGATTTACTACGATAGCTATTGCTGAGTGAGAGATACCAGACATGAGTTTCTGCGTACCAGGGCGTTTATTGTGCTCCACAATAAACTAGCTTAGATTTGCGCAAGTGATGGGAATACATACATACATACAATCACGCCTTTTTCCCGTTTCCCATGATAATGATGGTATGGTGATGGGAATGATGATATTTTATAAGATAATGCTGTAAGGTTTCTTTGTGTTTCGAAAGTAAAATGTGTATCGAATAATATGCGTCTTTATTTTTCTGTAATTCGAAGACTAAAGGTGCCAGGGAAATTAGACAGCTAGCGTAGGTATAAGAATTACAATTTCACTTAGAGATTTTTTTCCTTGTAGCCAGTGTTTGTGTTGTACTAGTTTGGACTATATATATAATGACTGACCGCGTTTATATTGTACAATCTGCCTTTTTTGTCACCAAAAGTCGTCAGCGTTGGGTTTCACTAGTTAATGCTTAGCGTTGATACGCTCCGAGTAAACTTTACATATAAGCAAAATTCACTATTTTTAACACCATGCAACATAAGACTAATCTGCAGTCTTATCTATGTAATTGCTTTAAATAACGAAAAACCTTTTTTACCTCTACATAGTATTCGTACTTACTCTCAATTTCTTCGCACTCTCAATCGGATGTTAACAAACACAGACCACTTAAATACGTTTTGTATAAAACAGAGTTAACATTATGATCACTATAGACACGCGCTAAGTTTTCATCCAGGACAGAACCACCGGATATTGGAGCACGTAATCTGGGTACAGTGTCTCCACAATTTATCGAACGATGAACGGGTGCCCATTATAACCCTTAACCTCCCCCCTTATTAATATCCACGTAATTTATTGTAAATTGCATTCAGAAGTGTGGTCGTGCGTGAGAAATGGAAGGACGTAGGGTTAAAAATGATATTGATTTGGGACTTAGGATCGTGAGTGGTTAAAGCGAGAGCCGATAATGTGGAGCGTTTTTATGGGTTAAGTAATAATGAGCTATAATAATCGTCGTGGTAATTTTTACTGATGAATCGTAAAACATAGGTTCCCAAATTTACGTACAATTTTGTTGGATTATCTTAATACTCTGCTATGGTTTTCTATGAATAATTCACAAATTTGTATAAGTGTAACAAAAATATTTTAAAAATCATGTTTTTTTTAGGGTTCCGTACCTCAAAAGGAAAAAAGAAACCCTTATAGGATCACTTTGTTGTCCGTCTGTCTGTTTGTCTGTCTGTCTGTCAAGATCCCTTTTTCTTAGGAACGCTTAGACATATCAAATTGAAACTTATATGAAATACTCGGGTCTAAGGTCTCTTTTGGCCGTGAAAAATCAAACTTCGATCAAAAGATATGATCGTTTATGTTGCATATATTCGCATATTTTTCGATTTTACAAGCGAATCAAAATCTATAGACTACTTCCCGTTGACCTAGAATCATAAAATTGTCTTGATGCACTTATATAGGAATATATCTGAAATCCGTAAATATGTAGCTTAATAAAAAAAAGCTATAATTATTATTATTATACTATTAAAAACTTATTATTTGCGATATTTGGTGCAATACATTTTCTTTGTCCTTTAACCTTGTTTGACAAATTTGTACGGAAGCCTCGGTGCGCGAGTCCAACTCGCACTTGGCCGGTTTTTATATCATATAGTCTATGGTACTATCATCTCAGCTGAACTTGAAGTTTCAGTAATAGGGTTCGGTTGGTACTCTTTGGGTACGGAACCCTAAACATCTTGTATTACTTACTTTACCGTGATTTACGAAACCTCAAAGCATTATAGCTCTTATTGGTTTAAATGTTTCTTTTCTGTAAATGATTTACATAAAGGGGTCGTTTATTTATAAATAAATAAAATGCCTCAAATATTAGGTTACTGACTAAATTGTCCTATTTTTAGACGAGAAAATATTTCTTTAGTATTTTCTTATTTTCGCGTGGGTCCCTACCAAGTAGGTACAGAGAATAACTAATAGTACTTAAGTATATATTATTCATTATCTTTGGTAGTATGATCGAGAAACGAAACATTTAAAAACTACGATGATACGTCATAAAATAATTTTCATATGAGGCTAGAATAGATCCCATCACATGTTGTATTCAAGTTCATCGACCCCCAAACTGTGGGTTGTCTTGTCAATTATCTCCGAAAAATGCTGGTGCAGTTTAGGAGCGGCTTTGGCTCGTGAGAAAACCTCGAGATTTGCTCATAAGAATGATCGCAGACCACTCCTTGCCATTTAGATGAAGATCTAACAAGGCACTCATTTGTTTTTGTCGTTGCATACAGGATTTATGTGAAATATGATAACTTTGAAATATTGCAGAATGTGTTTTATTGCAGAATGCATTCGTGTTAGAATGGTGGGTTAAATCTTGACACCTTCAATATAGAACCACTTCTTGACGTTCTATTGTACTTGAATGAAGTATACCTACTTGCTCTAAAAGCTGGAAACTAACCATATTTCCTCGTCTCACTATATCTCAGCTAAATTGACTTACTCCAAAACAACACAATTTAAGCCTACACGATCCAGAACAAGATAATCCACACCAAACGCTAAATTCAATTCCATCACACCGCTTCAATCTAAAGGCAATCCCTCAAGGCAACGTCTTGGCTAACGTAGTTTCTTCGGTGCCAAAACAGCGAAACGCATTCCTTCTCCCGAGAGTCCTCGTTTCTGATGTATATTTGCATGACTAACCGTCCCAAACACGGTAAAGCCGGAGCATGGTCAACAATGGGAACGTTTAGCAATTCGCCCCCATAACGAAGTTACGGAGATTGCGCCTTTAACCCTACGAATCGGGCCACTGTAGATATTGAGCATGAATACCGAGCGCTAAGCGTTTTGTTCAACGAATATCTTTCTTATTTCAGATATTTTTAACCTACTTCATAAAAAAGGAGGAGGTTCTCGATTCGTCTGTATGTTTTTTTTGTGTTACGCGTATACTCCGTTAATTCTGAACTGATTCGAATAATTCTTTTTGTAATCGGTAGGGTACGTTTCCGAGGTGGTCCTATTGTAATTTCATCGAGATCTGATAAGTATATCCAGAGATATGACGATAAACGTCTCAAACTTGCTACTGAAATGAACTCGCGGGGCATTGTAGTCGGTTGTTTTAGTTTTTAAACTATCTTAATTATTAAATTGGTACGTATATATACCGTCTGTAGCTAAGTTGTTTAAAGCACTTGGGCGTGTTAACCAAGAGCCGCGTGTTCGAGTCCCACCGGACGGCGAAATTTTGGATTGTAAATAATAATGCCTTATTGTATGTTATGTTTAAGGTATGAGGTGTGAAGATAAAGAATTTTCTATCTATATAAAAAAAATCTTTGTAATCGCAGATATTTTATCTTTATTAACCGACTTCACAAAAATGGAGGAGGTTCTCAATTCGTCGGAATGTTTTATTATGTATGTCCACCGATTTCACGAAGATGCCTGAACCCATTTGGAAAAATCTATTTTTGTTTCAAAGGGTACCTTTCCTAGGTGGTCCCATTTAAATTTTAACGAAATTTGGTAAGCCCTTTCTAATATATCAACATTTTATTACGATTAGTACGATAGTATTCCTCGATTACATGACACTAGCTAGCTACATGGCTACTTTGACTAGCGCGACGTTTGATGTCGGTTCTTTTAGTTTTATAAACGATCTTAAATATTCACTAAGTTTTTTTATCTGATTTTTTTTACTGAGCAAGTTATTATTGAAGCCTAATATTGACTTTTTTTTTCAGGTGAGTGAATCTTCACTACTTGAGTGCAGCAACGGGCGCTACACAGCGTCCGATACGGTGAGTCCATTTCAAAATTAAAAACTCTGTGTATTTCGATCCCTAATACATTATTAATAAGACTTATGGTAAATAATAAGCCTAATTTTAATCGACTTATAACAATCAACACCAATATTATAAATGCGAAAGTCAATTTGTTTAGTTGTTTGGGACTTTTCACGTTCAAACTGCTGCACCGATTTAGCTGAAATGTTGTACAGGGATAACCAGTACTATGGATTAGGATATCCGCTATGGCTATAGGATAAATGTTAACGCGGGCGAGGTCACGGGGCACAGCTAGAAAATATTATAATTGTTTAAACGTTATTCGAAATATTGAATTTGTTTCATCTTTTTGTAAAGTTGTGCGTGTGTTAAGATAAATACGATTGTTTTTTGACGATTGATTCAATATGTTTATACTAACTACAAAATGTTTTTTGCCCATAGTAGGTTTGGTTAGTTAAGTTTAAATTAAACTATCCATAAATGTACCTACTTACATATTTTTAAAAGATCGTTGATTTTTTATATAAAAGTTATTTTCTTTTGATTTTTCTGTCGTATGATTTCCCTTACACCATAGCACGATTCTGTTTATTTATTTATTAGATAAACATCTACTTTTTTACAAGTATTTGATGGTAGTGTAGGTATTTATTCAGTTACTTAGCATTTGAAAGAAAAAAGTAAGGAGATTTTTTATCTCATTAGAGAAATTTAAGGAAAAATGAGTAAACCAGATGTATATATATAAGAAAGACGATGTTTATATATATAAAATAAGTTTTTGTACATTTTATATTTATAATTAAATAGTGATCGAGGTGAATAGGCTTACTTCTAATGTTATTATCGGCTTTACGACTTCGCCGTATTTTATATTTATTTTCGTCATCAAATTATATACTAATAAGTGTTTTTTTTTTTTCTGAAACTCATACGTAAGTTTTACCTATTTAATTTAGGGTTGCCAAGTAGGTAACATTCAAAATGTGAAGTAATGAAACGCAATCTGATGACCGTACAAATCATAATATTCTGAATGGAAATGATTGTCCGTCTATATACACAAAATCATACATAAGTCATACGTAAGTAAGTATACATTAAATAATATGTACGCGGTACCCCTAATACAAATATTTATGACAATTGTTTGTATGACCGATAATATGTTTTATTATAATTCCAGCCGTGTTCTCGTAATTTGTATAAGATATCTTAAAATAAATTTCACTTAGAATTATTTTACTCAAAGGAGCAGTCAAGTTTACCGAAATGAGGCCATCCAAATCGCTGTCTACGTTTCATGCAATATAAAATATTATTAGGAAAACTTTAAGTATCAAGACGAGAGCAGTTCAAAATCTTAATAAGCAAAAAAGGAAAAGATACGTCAAAAATAAAAAGTCCGGGAGCTAATCAACAAGACTTTTCATACTCGGAAAAGTATCAAAGCGACTCCTACTTGGATAAAAGTTATTCACAATTTTTTATTCCAAGTTTCGCTGATTTCCTTCTCAGGTAAACATCTCATCTTAACACAACTTTTACTTAATAATCAAACCAGATATACAAGTAACGATTGTCTTGAATTTCCTAATTTAATACTTTAAGTTTACCATCTTTACCCATTAGTTTAAACTTCGCTAATTGGCCAATACAACATCTACTTAGAGAATAACGGAATTCTGAATGGAAGATAAATAAACAGATACTTACAACGGATTCGCGGTAGATATAATTACCCATTTTGGTTAACGGCAACAGAGTTACTTTGAAAACAAATAAATCTACCGTTGGCTATCGAGGAACGTAATTCAGGCGCCTTCGAGGTCTCTCTTCAGAGTCGGACGCTTCGGCCGCTCTCTGAGCCCACTCCAAACCCCGCATCTGTTCACGGTTCGGCTCCAAAGACTAATTACGGCCCAGTTTGTACCACCTCACTCTAACATGTTTCCACTGCATCCGTCGGCGAAAAACTTCTAATAAAACTCGAATAAATTTTAAACTCTCCCGCATATCGATTCAGCGTCGAATATTCCCTGCAACCGACATCAGTCCGATACTGTTTCACGCCCAACCCAATTGATACTTAACACTATTCTTTTAAGGTTGAAGTTTCTCCTGCCCGATCCGCGGAAATTCAACCGTTACCACTGAACCGTTCTGGACTCTATTGTTATGGTTATTGAATCCAAGTTGGAACGCGATACGGATAGCCATTTTCGAGCTGGTTAGGTTTCAAGATTCGTACACCTCGAGTTTGTAATTACTAATAACTGTAATTATTTTTCTCTCCGTTTTTTTTATAATTAGAGTCCGTTTATTATTTAAAAAAGAAAAGCGGATTTGTACGAAAAAAATATTAAATTGTGCGAAGTAGATCTTTCTATTATTTTTAATAAATAAACTGTTTATCTCCGAAACGGATGCTACTGTACTTTAACGACTTTGATACTGGTAACCGTCAGATGGTATGCAATGATAAAAACGTAAGTTAACACGACAGGTATCTACACAGCTTAATGGCAGATAGACGGAGATAAGCCCCATGTTTGAAATTCACTCCCGGGAACTCGATGACTATAAATTCCACTTTTGAATTCCATAATTGCATTGCAAAATACAAATTTGGTATTCGAAAACATCAACGAAGTCCGCAAAACAGACGTGTAGGACGCACCGAGTTATGACTGAATAATTAAACAGCAATCAAATATCACCTATTTGGGATTCTGTACTGACGTAACTCGACTGTAATCGTGCTACGAAATATATGAGAAGAAAGAATTTTCATTTAAAAATAGTGCAGCTAGTGAACGGAAGCGAGCTATTCGTCCGCTACGTGTTTACCAATTAGCCGGCTCCAATACGGAGCGCAGAACCATTTTATACCGCTTTTTATCTTCCAAACCATGCCGAAGAATGTTTATTTCCGCTTCCGTTGGAATCACATTCAAGGAACTGTGTGTTGCCGTCCGTCTTTATTTCATCTGAATCTTCGCCGAACGTGAAATATGTTCTAACGAATTCCCGTGTTTGTAATTTCAATTGCGGTCGCAGTCGCCGACTCCTGCCCCATCTGATGTACCTACCTTGTATCCATGTAACCGTGTTATTCACCGACGTGGATTATTTCTGTTGTACGAGAGCCGTGTAGCAGCATGCAGGCAGATAACAGTCTCAATTGCAGAGCGGCACTCGTCGGATCGCCTCACCTCGCGCATGCCGAGCCTCGACGAGTTTTTGAATTTTTAAATTACTCATTGTGCGATGGAATGCTCCCGGTCGCATGGTCGCATACGAGCATACTATGCGCCAATCGAATCTGTATTCTAATCCTTAGCACTATGTTCTAAAATACAACGGCGTCGTGCGACCGTTTACAACCTTTCGAATCACGGCTGGGAATATGCTCGCAAGCCTAGAACGGCGTCCCCTCGAGTGCGATGCTAACGAATGTCGTCCTAAATTTTTGATAGATAGAGTCGAAATGTCTGCGACGCTCGATCGCATACTTGACATTTCTCTTCGGGAGCGTATGGGATCATTCCAGCATACTCCCGCTAATCCGTAACTTGACTCACGGACGCAACACTGTACAGGTTCTCTAGGCATATAATTTGGAAAAGAAAAAACAGAACTCGGTCTGCTATAAGGCCGGCATGTGAATGCATTTCTAGTCTTTAGTCATAAGAATCTTGTGGGAAGATCGTTCACCTGGAATGTGTAGTATAGATAAGTCTAACTATATATGGTGTTAACAAAGGCAAACTCGTAAGTTGTGCCAGTAGTTCGGAACTTTACGAGACTGTTCAATTTCTGCTTTATTCCAGAAACGTCAGTTGACGTTTCATTGCTCTCAATTTCTTACGTGATCTGATTGTGGGTTATCAAATTCAACAATGGAATTTTAGGGGTGCTTGCTTGAAATCTATACTGTTACTTCGATAATTGTGTACAATGTTGTGACACTCGTATTTGTAGAATATTTGAAAAGGGCTATGAATTGAGAATCAACAAAGACAATATGTTTACATACTTGTGCGTTGCTGGGTTAAACATTTCACGGTTTATTTGTGTATAGGTTATGATATAAAAGGCCACAGATTGTTGTTACACTTAAGCAAAAGCCTTTACCTACATTAATTAAGCGTGTTCGCTATTATGATATCATCGCACATATAAGATTTCCCGGCCGCTATCATTGACAAGAACCTGACACCGAACTCTACGTGTTTACACGCGCTCTGCTTATCGCAATCATCACGATGTGACGTCAGCAGACAAAAGATCGATAACTCAATAGGGTTGTATCTGATGCCGCATCTAAAACCCGTCGGTTTAATGTATCCACTTTGAGCATTGTCTCTCACACGAATAATCGTCGAAGTCATCGACAGAACCCGTTCCACTCCGGCGGTGTACCGCGTCGTAGAATGTTATTACCTCGGTACTCGGGAAGCGCCAGCGCAGCCCGAGCTAGACAGAGACGGAAGTTGAAGAAAGTCTAGAGGGGGAAAGAGAAGACCGCCGTGGGAGGAGGCATGGGGTCAGCGAAAGTGCATTGCCACGAACGATGCGCCGAGCTCGATGGGAAAAGTTGTGCTCGTACGTAGAATATGCGCCATCATGGGAAATTTTATGGGAAATATTGTTAAGATGTTGTTCTATTGTTAAGGAAATCATAACGGTGCTGTGCTCTATACATTGTCAACTACACACTGTATTGGAACATGTTTCGGGTAGACATTGTCAAAAAGTTATTAAATAATATTACAGCCGCAGTTTGCAATATAGTGCCAACTAAGCGTTTGCTACACGTTTAAGTGTATTTTCAATGTAGAGAAATAAGCTTTGAATATCAGACAATTTGTATATGTAGCACCAAACCATTATTTTAATATCCCGAAATAGTTTTATTGTTTATTTTTTCCAAGAAGAAGCAAACTTACTTACATCACAAAGCATGCACAAAAGAATTGATACTCACTCATACACGTATTATTATTGTTATACCCTTGTCTACTGTTAGCTTCTCAGAAAATTTGCTGCTTAAAACGAGCTTCAATGAAAATGTGAATTAATATACTAAGAGTCTTGTTAATTCATAATAGAAAGTTGGCTGATACCTGGCGCATAGAAAGCGCACCCTCGCTCCAGTTTCAATTTAAAGAAAAGGTAAAAAATGAAGCGTGTCAAGTGGGGTTCCGTTCTACAGGACAGAGGGCCTGTTGCCTGGCGAACAAAGAGAGCATTTTTCGACATACTTCTCCCATTCTTCAGGAAACGAATCAACTTAGTTACGCACACTCGAACTCGATGGTATTCGTTTGTTTCAATTCGTATCATTAAAATGTATTTTTGGGCATTCTGCACTCGAAATCCACGAGTGACTCTCTTGACGTCCCGAAATCAAAGGGCGAATCCGTCAAAAAGAAGAATTCACAGGCGTGAAGTCAAACAACGTCGTATTATACAGATAGGCATGTGAATCTAATGCGAGGTCGACATATATTAAAATTTAAAAAATCCCTGACCGCGTAAATGCTTCAAAACTTCATCAGACCTGATTTACTATTATAAACATATCTCCACTAGAATACCTAATATAACTAACCTTAGCTAACGATACAATTCAAGCTAACTCTTAGCTAACCTTCATAACTAAGTCTGAGTTGAACGCACTCGAGACGCTTGTCAACAAATCACCAACAACTAATGCTTAAAAACCGTTGAAGAGTCCCTGGTGGTGCGAAGAACAACATTCTGGATTACAGCGCTCTAAGGTTGTAGTTTAATATGCAACGAATTTAATAGTTAATGTTAGAGACGCGGGAGAACTCGTGTGTTGGCAAATTACTCCACTTATTCCCCGAGGTGTGTGTGTATGGACATGGATTTATGTGTGGAGCTGACACAGGTCGGCGTCTGCACACAATCTGATTGTGCGGATCGGTCAGAAGTAAGATTCAAATACTTTTAGTTTTTGAAGTTGAAACGTTTTCAAACTATATCCTGACCTACGATAAAAATATACCACTGACTAACCTATTAACCATGTATACGCTTTGTTTGTAAATTTAGTGAAACGGCATGACTTCCTGAATCACTCAGTGAACTAACAGACTTATAAGTCCCGTATCCGAATAGGTCCTACCAGTTGGTACAGATCTTTAAGTTTTGGATATTTCTAGTAAGAAGGTAAGGAAGGAAGGCATATTGTAAGTATGCTACCAAACTATATGCAAACTCCATAGATATAGAATATGAACACGTAGCTTAATCTTCTTATGCCTAATTCTAGTATGTAGCATATAGATATATATAACTTGAAACATAACTTTAAACTAAAGAGGAAACGCGGTGTGCTAACGAATTATAAGGAAAAATAGGTATTATAATAAAACTATTGTCGTCGCGCTGTGTCCGAACAATCAACAAGAGTGCGATAGGGACAACAGCAACTCACTCATTTTACTTACAACATTTTGACTAAAATAAGGTTTCGTATTCCTCTGTTCCTGATCTGAACTGATCCGATCAAATTATTGCACAACATTTTTACAGATGAATGCATCCGTGCTTTTATGATATTGTCTGGTAGCAGTCTAGATCAGGGCAGTAAAATAGGTTTAATTTTTCAGGTTTTTGAAGGGTCATATTTTTACAATCGGTTGGTCAAAAAAAAACAAATGACAGGAGCGTAGCTACAGCAACCTTGATGAACAAAAATTTGCTCTGGAAGCATTTTCTAGAGAGAAAACAGGGGAATACATTTGTATGGCAAAATGCAACCGCGTTCCCTCTTAACCACGCAACCATCACTTTCCCTAAATCAAAACATATTAAATCGTTTGCAATAACAAAGCTTTCGGTGCTACCGAAAAGTAACTTACCGCCATCAAGGAGAATATCTGCCGCCATAATCTTACGGCGTCCCGGCAGCACTCAGCCCTTGAGAGTCAGAGTATTTTAGGCAAAGAGAATACAATACTACGTAAGAATTCTAGGCTTAGCCTGTCACCATCTTCTAATACAGTCTTACTGACTACATACTAATACTACTATACTTACTATACTACTTACTACTATCCTAATACTACTACATAATCGCTTATCACCAGGCTATAGTGGTCAAAAGCAAGCCTATCATATTTATAAAAAAAGCTTCATTCAATCAAATGAAAGGTGAGATGGCTTTAAGCAATACCGACATAATTATTCCATTAAAATAAACTCATTAAACGGGGCAGTAATGGAGGCTCTAACATTTTACTGTTTACCTATATTTTCGTTGCAGATAACTTAAAAGTATTTTTAAGTCGCATAAAAATTTAATCACTAAGGCAAATTGAAAGAGGGGTCCTTTAACCTTAACGGTCGTATTTTTGGTACTCTATCTTAACTGTCGTCATTTCTGATGTTATTTACAAGTAAAGGGAAGATTATTGTACATGTACTCGTTCGAGTGTAATAGATTTATTATACAGTTAAAAGCACACTGGGCGTTCTACATAAAACTACTCTATTTCTTAATTATTTTACATACTCTTTTGGTTGTTTTTATATTTGAGTTGGCATAATTGAGGTAAAATTATTGATAATGTCGTATTAATTAATTATTCTGTCGCAACTTATAAACATTAATCTTTTAATTATACTAGCGCATTTAAAAATGTTCTTAATTAATTAAATCATAGCAATTTATTTAAACTAGCTTACAGTTTTGTTATATTGTACCAGAATAAGCAAGACGATAGCCTGATGTTTTCAATCTACTGCCAAAAAGAAGGAGGTTCACAATTCGTCTGTAGGTATGTTTTTATTTCTTTTGCTAGTATGTATGTTACGCGATTACTCCGTCAATTGTGACCTGATTCGAATGATTCTTTAATCGGTGGGGTACATTTCCGAGGTGGTCCCATTGCAATTTCATTAAGATTTTATAAGTATCTCCAGAGATATGACGATAAACGTCTCAAACTTGCTACTCAAATTGACTCGCGTAGCATGGAGACGGTTGTTTTAGTTTTTAAAGTATCTTAATTATTATTCTATCATAAACACAGGTACCTTTATGTAAAACTCCAAAAGTTAGGCACAGAATTTCGTATATATACGGCAGCACCACATAGCAATTCATAAGTTAAGTGGTCGTGACATTAAATACCGCCTTGTATTGACTTTGGCGCCCTTTAAAATGTTTCCAATAATCATATTGCTACCTAAGTAATAAATCCATAATTAAATTTAATAACTTAAGTGTTACAAACGTCTTTCCTCGTAAAGTACAGTAGGTACTGCCAATTATGAATTAATTTCACAACAGATTACATATTCTTTCGACAATACTTCTAACAACTTTTTAATTAAAATTCTTTTACGGAAGCCGAAATAAATCTTACGGACTGCTGATAATTTCAATTTCCTATAACGTACATTTTGAATTTGTTCTGTTTGAATTAATGTTCTTCAAGTTCTAATTATACATTCTGGAATATAGGCCGGATACAAATTAGCCTAAATAGGTTAGGTTAGGTACTCAAATGAGTAAGGTTAGTACAACACGTGTCTGTTCTGCATTCCTTTTATCCAAGAAGTCCACTACACATACCATTAAGGTATTAATGTCCAATGCTGTACTCTTACTTTGTTTGTTGACTTCTTGGTAATTGTCCCATTCTCATGTATTCCGGATTTTGTCGGCTACTTCTCTAAATCCATAATGGTATTTTTATCTTTAGTGCACCTCTAGGTTGTTAAGAAAGAAGTTTAGTTTAGGCTGTGCATTGTTTATAAGTCACTTTACTTTAACTTACTATTAATACATCACCAGAAAACTTCAATCCTTTATTTAACCCCCTTAGGACACACATAAGTACTTCTTCAAACATCATGTGTGTGGTTGAGCACTAAACAGTATAGTTATTAGCAAAATTTGATAATATTGAGTTAGAGACACTTCGGTTAATAGTGTTGTGTATCATTCAGCAGTATTCGAATTTTATTAAATAATTGTTAAACACAATCCAAAATTTCATCGTACCGACGGGACTCGAGCCCGCACCCCCCGGATTGTCGTCGGACACGTCCAGGTGCTCTGCCAATTAAGCCACGGTTCGATACATCGATACGACGACATTAGTGGATTGCATTTGTTAACCCAATTATGCATTGGTGGCGCCATCTATGACTACTTATTACGTAAGTTAATCATTCGGAAGAAATCATTACAGTTTTCAAATCCGACGAGAGATGTTGCACTGCGTAAATCAAATATTAATCGGGGGGTGCGGGTTCGAGTCCCGTCGGTACGATGAAATTTTGGATTGTGTTTAACAATTTACAAAAATATAAAGTGTGAGACACTTCAAAGAAACATATTAGTAAATAATATAAATGGTATTTAAAATACTAATGTAACCTCAACATAAATGTCACATATTTTATATTAATTCAATTTGTAATGTAAACGCGTTGCGATAATTTTGCTCATCACCTTATTTAAACGCTCAACACCAGGCAATTTGAGCACAACGTAGAATTTCAAGCGATCGCCTAAGATAAAAGGGCATACCCTCACTTGGCGCACCCTGCGGTTTCAACCCTATTTGTATCTCGTTTCACATGTGTCTACGAATTCGCATTCACCCCTTTCAGAGTTTATATCGCGAGCTGTCATTACAATGTGCCATTTAAAATATTATGCGAAGGTACATGTTACGCGAACGCACGTGTGTTTTTAACTAGCGCGCTTATGAGCGTGCTATTTGAGAGGTTTACTATAGAATACTTATTCGTAGACGGAGATGAGATGAACTATTATAATGACGATTCATAATTTTCAATGGTTACTTTGAAGTGAGGCAAAGATCGTTTAGTTGTGTATAAAAATAAACAAAAATGATTTTCCTCGAAGCCGTCACTAAGATCCTCGAAAGGACGTGATTTTAAAGGATCCGTTTAATCGAAACCAAAAGGATCCTTAGTCTGAGATGTCCCATTTCGCATCCGATGTAGATAAGTAAAGAATTACTCACATAAACATTATCTGCCTACAGCGTCTTTTCAAACTCCAGTCACAAAACGTGGATCCTATTAGTAAATTACGACCGAGTCTTACACGAACATAAAGTCTTGGAAAATGTCGTACTTTTTTTTCAAATACATTTCTGTGTAACCTCGCCAGACCACTCACCGCGATTCCTTTCATAACTATGACAGTTGTCATGCCAGGCTTTTTAAAAAATCCATTCATTTTGACCTCAAGACGCGAGACTTAATAACTGGGGGGGTGGGAGGTAGCCAAAAACGAGTGAGGTTCGCATCATCATTACGATTTAATTTCAAGGGAAAGCGGCCGTGACAAAGTCTACTCTGCCATTATTCCGTTCCACCTCGAAGGATGTTTAATAAACAAATGACGTGGGGCAACGTAATGACGCGACGGGTGCCTACTGCCTTCCCTCTTCCTTAGGAACCCATTTTAAAGTTGGTGTCACTGCGTAAAATTTACGGATGTCGTATCGGATGGTATTGTATAGTTGACTGCTAGACAGGTTGAGATATGCCGAGTTCGGATTTTGAATGCTGGCTGGTAACAATCAAAAGATACACCTATATTTTGAGTAAATATTAGATACAATTTTTGAAAGCACTTTGATATTGCAAATATTGCGACGTAAACTGTTGTAAATCGATTGACGAAAAGAAACATAACCATGTTAGAGCAACTGGACGATTATTTTCTTGCGATGCAAGCTCTAAGGCTCGCATGATGTCATATTTTTATCACTTAGAAAATACGCACATAGAACTACCTCCTTACCAAGTCTCATCTGCTTTGAATTAAACTTTTTTTTGGTCAAATTATAAAGCAAAGTTAAAGGTGGTATCTTCAACAAGCAGTAAGTATTTTGAAAGAATTCGAATAATTAGATAGGCACTCAAAAGATTGGTTCGTTGGAAAGTTGTTAACGCTGGAGATAACAGGAGCCGGCCTACTCGAAGTTCCCTCTCACTAATTTATTCGTCCAAGTTCTTGTCGTTATAGTCGTATCTAACATCATTCGTGGGTTTACACTTTATCCTTTATAATGCCTCTGGCATATGGGCTTGGGTATATTTTATACAGTTTATACTGGAGAATTTATTAGCGAAAACATCTGCTTGCAGAGTTTCATTTAAGAGTTTGGGAGAAGAAACTTTAGACTTATCGTAATTATATGTATGTAAGTGTATGAGATAAATCAAATAATTCACGTGCTTGACATGTTTGTTTTTTGTCAACTACCGGACAGACCTCTCCCACGGCACAAAGTAATAATATCATTAGAAAACTCTATAATCAAAACGTATTTACCATCTGAGATCGGTTAGTAAGAAAAAACAGTATATTTGGAAAAACCTTTACATAATCAATAGTATCTTTCCATTTTCAATAGCTATACATAAAAAAGTGAATCTTATATAAATAGAAGCCAGGTGACGATCTGGCGCAAAATGTGGTGTTACTAATATTTTAAATATAAACCCAAAATAGAACTAAACGCGATTATTTTCCCAGTACTTATATCGCTAATCCATACTACATATTTACTGCTTATCTTGCTGCCACTCCACTGCTTCCTATTATTTATAACTTCAACTGATAAACATATCGATACACAAAACAAGATACTGCGTTAAATAATAATTACCAAAATATATGTCTTCAAAACACCTCACGAAGGCAACAATATAGGACAACATAACGTCACTGGCTGTCAGTGCGAGTCATAACATATATTGTTTACATAACTCACGAAATGGTCCCGATACTACGCAGGCATTAGCGGCTGTCACGGTGTCGCTGTCTTAATGACAGTATTTATAAGGAAAACTCGGCCGTACACGAAAATACAATTTGGTGAAAGGTAAAAAGTTGTCACAGTAACGCGAGTAAAACATTAGACAGGGTTAGGGCTACCAAATCAAACAGGCTCGGATGAGCCTCTTTATATCAAATGTTTGCTGAGCTTTTGTTATTGATTTTATTATTTTAAAATTGTAAATCTTTGGAAGGATTATATTAAGTACTTTATCTTTAACCTAAAAACTAAACTAAAACCTTTTGTAAACTATAAACTTTCACGATTTGAACACATAGTTATAATACGGTAATAGTACGGTATAAATATTGAAATACGGTACGTATCGCGCTTAAAACACATCAGTCGTCTCGTGACCTCGATCAATGCACCTTAGTCGAAACGTCGAGTTAAATAATAACCGGCCAAGTGCGTGTCGGGTCACGCGCAGTGTAGGGTTCCGTAGTAGCCCGTTATTCAATGCAAGTCTTTACCCGTTATAAACAAGCAACTAGGTACTTCGTCTTTGTCACTTTAAAAGATTAATTGTAAGGATTTTGTATTTGGTACAAAATTGTCCAACACCCAAGTTCAACGACTATTATTGCTAAACTAATAAAGTTATCTTAACCGCTATAGTTTTCCTTTAGTGTTGATGAAATGTACTATTATCACGAATTTTTCCAGATTTTTCAAGCCAGCAGCTTAGCTTTTAGAGGCGGGGGGAGGGGGGGGGGGGACCGGGGGTTTGTCTTTGATAATGTCCTTAGTCGTGAGTAAGTGCTTCTTGGTATGATTCTGAGTCTTCAATTTCTTAGTTGCTTCGACGACACCTAGGACAAGATATTGGCAGGTGTTCTCCAAGGCTGATGCGATTGATTATTAATTATTATTAGGTTATTTAACAAACTGTCTATATCAAAATACGTCACACTCTTTACGTTATTTATACTTTTTTGCGTATTCAATCCACTTTTAAAATTCGTAACACATATTTATAAAAAAAAAATAGACAATTTTTGCTTGACAACCCTATTTGCTTCTAAGTTCACGTGATGCTAACGCGCTTTGCTTATAATACACACAAATTACTGAGAAATAATACAGCATTAACGTGTTAATGTATGTTTTTACTCAAGATACATGAAATATTCAGTCCGTAGAACTATTGCTTTTGTTTACACGCACGGCAATCATTTGCCTACGTACTAATCAGTAGGACTGAAAGTGTCGAAGGTTTGAAAGAAGGTTTAATGTGTTTTTAATTGTAGCTAGAGGCAGGTAAATAAAGGAATTATATATATTTTGACATTGTTTTAAAGGTTGAAATCTCAAACTATCATAAAAAAGGCAGACAGATTCGTGCCGAACACCCGAGTGAACGCAAGTTCAGTAATACTAAATGCTTGAGTAATACGCTTCCGCGCTCAGTTTGCTACCAAGCGGCAGCAGAGTTGGACGCTTCTGTGCAGTATTGCTTCGCAGCGTTGCTTACGTAGTAATCATGCCGTATTGACTATGCCGGACTGAGCGCGGAAACTTATTACTCAATAATTTAGTATTACTGAACTTGCGGTCACTCGGGTGTTCGGCACGAATCTGTCTGCCTTTTTTATGATAGTCTTAAGTTGAAATTTAGGAGTGTGCGAATGTGCGATATTTTGTTCGGTACGTTTACATTTTACCTACAAAATATTAATAATATAACAACAACAATTGTTAGTTTAAATACTAGATTGATTAATTCTCAAATTATGTATGTGCGAAACAGTTTTTACTACAAAGCATCTAATATCAAAACCAACACCCAACCAAAGCTAATTTTATGCTTATTCATAATTGTTACTCAGTCGAAAATAACTTAGCTATCAAGCTTGCAGGCGATTCATTTTAATTTTATGGATGATTTAAAATGAGTATCATTTACTTAAATCGGACACAAAATCCGGGAAATCACACCATCGGTGGCGGCATTAATTATCTTGAAAGCATTTATCATTGACTGAGCTTCCACTTCCATTCAAATAAATTTAAACGCGGGTCCATTATTAAAATTCACGGCTCAACTGTTGTGCCAAACGGTAAATCTTCCTGAGATAAGGACCGCTCCGTAATCTAGCATCGATAAAAGCGGCTATTAAAGCAAACAGCGGATTAATGTATGACGTACATGACCCCGGAGGCCTATGGCCAGCAAATCGTGGCCGTCCCCACAAATTTACCCGTAACAAACCACCTCGTGAGAGCCGAAACGAAGATTAATCGCCGGTATACGGGATTACGGTAGTTGCGGACGCAGGTAACAACTACCCTTATTCTGAGCCTAAATTTTAAAGCCGTAAAGTTCAAAATCCAACGATTTCACCATTATTGTAGTGGAACTAGGCCTGCTGGTAACCCAAACTTCTATGTTTAAGAGCGTTATTTCATTATGGTTTAATGCAGGTATTTCGACTGAGGTGAGCTTTAATAAATATTATGCTGAAAGTCCTCGGGAAGTAACTGTTTTTGTCATAAAACTAATGCCTCTATATGGCTATAAACTTACTCCTGTTTGGCAACTGTGTTGCCTGATTACTTTGGGTATTTGGCTTCAAATGAAACCAGCAGACGTAGAATGGTTATGCTTTGACTGTTATGAGCTAAATATCCTGTATTTGAATCAAATTAGTAGATTTCAAAACTTTAATAAGTTTGTAGCTATTAAAAGCTTTTTGGAATATTTTTAACAGGACCGGTGAAACTCCAACCAAAAAGCAACAAAGCATCGAAGAGGTCCGGATCTCATTTAGACAAATCGCTCGTAGCGGTCAAGTCAGATACCAATAACAAGGGCCCACACGTGCTATTGTACTTCATGTCGTCATTAGGCCGCTTCCGTACACCCCTACAACATTACCCAAACTTTTATATCGCCCTTATTCGCACGCGCTAAATCTTGAATTCGCATAGCGGTAACACTTTCAAGTTTGTCGAAATCGGAGTACGAAACCCGAAGACCCAATAATAGACGCAGTAGGATTCTCAATCGAATCGAAACAGATTTTTTGACTCATAAATTGTTGATTTTATATGATGGCTGTTGAAAACGGTATGAATATCGCCTGTATTTTTGGTTGATGAACCGGAGCGTAGTTATTGATTTCGATCGCTTTATTTTGGTCACAGTTATTGATGGCAAACGAGAGGCTTACAAAGTTAGCATGATATAATTTTATTTCTGCATGTTAATAAAGTAACGAAAAACCGTATTGGTAAAGGTGTTTGTTTAATTTCATGATCAGGTTTGTTGATACAATATTTTCGATGAAAACTATACGTTTTCGCTTCTTTATCTCTACGTAATGCGTCTAGTTTAACGCTACATCTACAAGATGAATCTGTTGTTTCATTAATGGGCACCAGAGAACCAAATTCAACCTGATCAAAAGTAAACGTAATGGACTAAGAAATAATCTCTTGTTGTGGGATGAGGAACTGCTGAAATGTAACATAAATCCAAACCTCACAACAACCCATCTATCTCGTCAGCTGGGTTCTTCGAACATTACCAGCTCACATCGAAGAGGACAAAACTAACTGACATTTAGGCAAGTTTAATGGAAAATGTATTCAACTTGGTATTAAAATATACCGTCGCACTGTACAGCAAAGCAAACGGACTCCTGTTACATTTTAAGTCAATTAGTCTAGGGAGCAAGGATCTTGGGAGTCGCATATTTTTTATTTAAAGA
Organism: Cabera pusaria; assembly: GCA_954871355.1. Classification (NCBI taxonomy): domain Eukaryota; kingdom Metazoa; phylum Arthropoda; class Insecta; order Lepidoptera; family Geometridae; genus Cabera; species Cabera pusaria. The sequence continues at coordinate 19,918,132 of OX940891.1, read as the reverse complement.
GAACTTGTTTTTTAGTATTTACTGTTCGTTCTTGTTTATTTAACATTGAGTTAAGTTGAAGAAACGAATTTATTATTATTAGCCAATATTTTTAGTTCTGTTCTACAAACTAATATAACTGATTTATTAATGAGCATTAGTAGCCCACAACAATTCACTACTTGTCGATTGATATCACGTCAGTTACTAGTTTTTAAAATCAATAAATTTAAAATTAACGCGAGTGTTTATAATAAAAAAATAACTACTTAATATTATATTTATCTACTAAGTTAAGTTAGCTAATAACATGATATTTGGTGCCAAACAGTTCAAAAACAAGTTGTTAAGATAGTTGCGCTATAAGAATTAAAGTTTATTAGTACGGACATACCGCAGCGTCCTGCGTACGCGATCTAGGCGGCGATCAGATAGCGCAGTAGTATTTGTACCGACTGGTTCACACCAAACGCGATCAGAGAAAACAATTGAAAAGTACTGAGATCGCGCCCGCAGATCGCAGGACGCCGCGGTGTGGCCGTACCTTAACTAAATTCCGAGTCTGTCTTCCACTTCCTGGCAAGTACGATTCATCGACTGCATCGTCACTCACATCATGAGAGTGCGGCCAAGTACTTATATTACCAAAAAAATATATATTATCGTAGAAAACGAAAAAACCGACTTCACATGCCGCGATAGTCAAATTAGCCAGTAGTCAGTATCAGGTCATCAAGACATACAAATGCATCGATTTCGAGTTTCAGATGTTTATCTCTATATCTCCGGAGATTATTATCTGATCTCGATAAAACTTAAAACGAATTAAACGGGAGGCATAATCTCTCGAACAAAAAAATAATTATTCTAATCGGTTAAGATTTATCAGAGTTCTGAGATAACAAACATAAAAATAAAATAAAAAACAGTCGATTTGAGAACCTCCTCCTTTTTTGAGAAGTCGGTTAAAAAATAGGTAATCCTTTTGAAAAAACCGACAGCTTTATTTTATTCGAAGATCTCTGCAAAGTAAATAAATGAACGAGTTACGCATTAAACTTTCCCTCAAAGATTAATATAATCCATCCCTGAACCATCGCAGCCCACTTAGGTACCTACTTAATTCAGTAGCTGGATAAAACACGCGACAGTCAGTCTCGAGTGCACTGCAAACTGGGACTTGTTGCATTTAAGTTAATTAATCCAGATATCTGGTAAAGTCCGGCTAGCGCTAGATTAGGGTTATGCCGAAATCATAAATCCGTATCAGCAACGTCTTGTACTGAATTATTTTTTTAAATAATTTATCTGAATATAGTATTCTATTATTATAACTATTTTTATCAATACTTATTTTGATGTATGAAGGTATGGAGGATAGGATATATATAAGAGTGGAGACCGCAAATCGGCAAACGTAGCGTAGGACGTCCTGTGACCAGGTGGAGCGACGACATACGCAAAGCGGTGGGCAGTGACTGGAAAAGAAGAGCCGAAGATCGGGCTCAGTGGCGTATCTTGGGAGAGGCCTACGTCCAGCTGTGGACTGAGACCGGCTGATAATGATGATGATGATGAAGGTATATTTTTATATCTATGGGAAAGTTTTATTTTGTGTGGTAGACTTTACTGAAGTGATTGCTAGAATTTTAATATAATCCACAGATTAGTAAGATAAATCGCTAAAACAACTTAATCATATTTTTGTTTGATACTTCAAAGTTATAAATTCTCTTAAAAGACCTGTAAATATGAATTTACTTTTACCAAAGTTGAAAGTTTTTTAAGTAGCAACCCTCATTTCAAGACTCCAGACATCGTGACTTGTTTGTATGTCTTATAAATAATGTTTGACTCTTACTTTTAGTTTTCGTATTAGTACATATTTTGTTTCTAGTTTTGATTTCATAATGCTGAAATTATTTTCATAATAGATTAAATAAAACAATGCTTAATAGACTTGTAAAGACAGTTCAAGAAATTCCGCCTTTGACATAAATATACATCATCAAATTAAGTGCAGTAAAGTTTTGTATGATATTCAGAAATTGAGACTTTGAAAACCATTCTTCTTTACTTATGTTAAGATGTTTTTAATTAAATATAAACTATACTAAAGTACATAGACTACAACATTGGTTTTGAGAAGCCTCGCAAGAAACCTATTCAAGTATATAAATCAATTTTCTGAAAATGCGTGTCAGGTTCGATCAGGGAAAATTGGCGCTATGAAATAAATAATAATCTATAAACTCTCAGCTTGTCTGAGGCCGAAATCCTTGCGTGCGACAACCACCCTAATCCCTTCTTAGCTGAGTCGAGGATTCGAGCGCTTTTCATACAAACTGCCTCTTTGATTCTGCTTGCCTGGTACTTTTGTAATCAATGCGAGTATGAATATATTTCCTTACCCTTGCTTGTAGAATTTGGGTTGCATGAAATACATTTCTCAAAAAAAAATTAATAACCGTGCCCCTTGGTTGGTTGTTTAAAGTATTTTTTTTAATACATTAAATTTAAAAACAAGACAACTGGAACGAGCCCAAACAAGATGGGTTTATCATGTGTAGTTTAGGAGTTCCTATGGACACCTTCTGACACCAAGTTCGTCTTTTTTTATGATAAAAGGTAACAGAACGTGCACGATGCTCGCCTGATGGTAATTAATGACGTCTACCCATTAAAGATAGAGGAGCATGTAAAATTCTGGATAGATAGAATTTTGCACGCTGCAAAACACGACGGGTTTATCATGTATAGTTTAGGAGTTCCTAAGGCCACCTTCCAGCTCCATCATCAGACGAGCTCGATGGTACCATATTATTGCATTGTGATGCGATATGCAATATTTCTGCTTAATCAAACATTGGGACTTCACAATGTTTGATTCAGCAGAATTTGGCCTAAGCAGGCCAAATTTAACTTGCAAAATTTGATTGCAGAAACCGGGATAAGTAAAACTAAATAACTAAAGTTCGTAACATCAATTCGACGAAAAAATAAAATAGAATAGAAAAAATATAATTAACTTAATATTTTACAATAATTTTATACCTGAGTTTGAGCTACCTTCAAATAGAACTTAGACATTTGAAATGCAAGATTTCCTAAAATATAAGTGTTATTTCATGCACTCATTTGCTTACGCATCTAAAATTATATTATTACATAATCACTTTAGAATAGAATAGAATAGAATAACTCTTTATTGAACACCATTCAGAAAACATTAAAAAACTTAAGTAAACATTCACAAATAAGTGTTACAAAAGGCGGTCTTATCGCTGAGAGCGATCTCTTCCAGACAACCTTTGGGTAATGAGGATTTGTTTAATGAACATGGCGGGGTAAATATGGTGTTAAATACCTTAACTAAAATAAATAAGCAAATACATAAACACTACACTGCAAATACATATAATACATAAATAATATATTTATCAATAAACAATACATATACTATATAAATAAATATAACAAGGAGAGAGAACAAAAAATCAGTAGGTAGCAATTTAATCTTACGAGAGATAGTGAGCTTTGACACGTTCTTTGAATGTAGTAATGGTCTGGCAACGTCTTACTTCAACTGGTAGCGCATTCCAGAGCCTTACAGCTTGTACTGCGAACGATTTATCGTAGAACGAGCTATGATGACTAGGCATCAACAATGTATGAGTCTCTAATCGGATGAGTACAATATAAGTTAACTAATAATTTTAAAAGCTAAGTGGAAATCTAAAATATTAATTGTTATGTATCAATACAATGTGCCTAAAGAAATCTAGACTAATAGTCGACAACCGAAGAAAATTAATTAAAGCTGCCTCACATACATAGTTGAAGTGTTACCAATTCTAAACAATTTACGTAAAAGGCAAATGCTAAAGATTCGAGAACACAACTGATAAGTTAAAAGCTTTTGGGTTGAAGCCGCTTAGTCGTATTACATAATTCCACTTAATACCAAACTATGGAGAAGGGATACAAGATCCAAATTCCCTGCCAACGAGTTCGGCGAACATGCGAGTGTACCTATTAATTTATTTCTGTCTGCTACTACACTTACAGTTACCGCCAAAGCGTGTATATATCACAATAATCTTATATTGGTTAAAATATCGTATCCATCGTAGTGCTTATTAATCCTATTAATATTGTTATTGTATATTGTTTTTAATTCGCCCATATACTGAATAAATGCTTTGACTTTTTGACTTTGGACTATTATTATATATTAATATAAAGTTAACATTTTAAGATATTAGATGACGAAGCAAGTGCATCTGACATCGCGGAGAAAATATCGTTTGCGCGATGCAGTATCTCATACATTGGCGGAATATTTACAAGTGTGTGTGTGAACTGTGCATCCTACTCAGGCGCCATCTATATGTTTTTGTGTTAAGTAAAGTTGGTGAATATAGATGAATGTTTGTTACTCCTTCACGCAGTTCACGCAAAAACTTCTGAACGGATTCGGATTAAATTTGGTATACAGATACATTATAACCTGGATTAACACATAGGATTTTTTAACGCAGACGAAGCCACGGGATTAAATAATTATGTATGAAAGTACTTATATTTATTTTCATTTCAAAACTGTACGTAAATATATTAATATACATAAATGTTCGAATATAGCTAAATTAATAAATTTTTAGATATTTATTAGATATTTTGAAGTACTAAATAGAATCGACAAAGGATTTAGTCTCAGTATAAACTGATTGTAAGTTGAAAAGATGAATACAGTTTTAAACACATTGGGTGTGTCTGATGATCTTTCTTTTGTGGCCTAGCATTATTCTTATGTAAGAAAAACTAAAAAAAACACCAGTGTCTATTGAGTTTTTGATAAACTGTGATGCAATAATAAGGCGACAGTGCAAAAAAAAATTAGAGCATGCTATGTAAAACAGCTTGTAGGTTTAAACGCCTGTATATCACCAAAAAAGATGCGTTAAACAAGATCGTTTTCTCAGAATCTTTCAATTTATTCATTGAAGAGATTAATTAATTGTTGCTACTAGAAAAGCAGCTTTATCTTCGAAATAAGTCAGCAACATTATGCCTGCTAGGGTTTTATGTTACGGTCTTGTTACAAAATTACAAAGGATTGTTTAATTTTGTAATTACTAAGCCGGAAAATAATAATTATTTACTTTGATAAATGAAGCTAATGAAAGTTACCTTCTATTTGCTGTAATGTAATTAGTATTAAGTAAACGCTTTAATTACCTGCTTATAAAGTTTGGAATTGTTTTGATACATCGACGGATTTAATTATGGAAGATAATTATTTTATGCTCAGGAACGTTTATGTTGCAATACTACTGTGCCTCTATTACCTCTCTACCTTTGAGAAAAAGATCTTATAAGTAATTGGGAGCATAAGTAACAAGGAACAAGAATCTACTTTTTAACATTATATTAAAATTTAAGCTATGGTTATTGTTTAAGATATAATTATATCTAATGAATTCCTTTATCTGTTGTTTTATATTAATCATAAATCATAAAATAAAACTGGCCAAGTGCGAGTCAGCATCGCGTATTATCGCACACTTAGGGAGGGTTCCGTACAATACGAAACATAACAGAGTTTCAACCTCATATATTTGATTAATTGATATTACCAAGAATATTTGGTTTGGTCGCTATCTAGAAAGACGGGGCTCGTTTACTAGCGCCATATATGTCATTTTGCCGAAACTAATTAGATAGATGGCGTTTAAAAACACGTTTTTCGTATGGGGACCCCCTTAAATTTTTAACTTTATTTTGTTTTTTGTTTTTGTTGTTCTAGCGGCAACAGAAATACACCATCTGTGAAAATTTCAACTGTCTAACTATCACGGTTAATGAGCTATAGCCTGGTGACAGATGGACAGACAGACAGACAGACAGACAGACAGACGGACAGCGGAGTCTTAGTAATAGGGTCCCGTTTTACCCTTTGGGTACGGAACCCTAAAAACCGAACAAGTTGAGTTAGACAAGCCTTCCGAGGCTTTCGTACAAACTTCTCAGACTAGGTTAAAGGACAAACTTAACTTACTAGTTCTATCCATAGAAAATGTATTGCACCAACTACAAATAATAAGTTTGCTATAGTAAATTTACCTTTTTTTGTCAGTTAACTACATAGTTATAGTTTTCAGATTTATTTATTTATAACTGCTTCAGGACCTTGCTTCTTGCCAAATTTCATGATTCTAGGTCAACGGGAAGTACCCTATAGGTTTTCGACCCAAAACCTATAGGGTACTTCCGGTTGACCTAGAATTGTCAATTTTGGTTAAAAGCAAGGTCTTACAGCACAAGTAAAGGAAAAGTTCCGATAAATAAAAAAAGTTGAAAATTAAGGTAAGTTTTTGGTACTTACAAGTTTTCGCCGAAATCTAAATTTGCCCATATCTTTTTATCGTGTTGAATCAGGACAATGATTTTGATACACCTTATAGGGACTATAGACCTCAGTATCTATTATAAATTTCAACTTGCTATGCCCACTCGTTCCTGAGAAAATCGGTGGTGACACACGGACAGACAGACAGACAGACAGACAAGAAAGTGATCTTATAAGGGTTCCATTTTTTACCTTTTGAGGTACGAAACCCTAAAAAAGTTATCATGTTAAAATTAATATTTATAGACTTTTTCTTAATCATATAGCGAATATTTTATTCTAGTTTTCTGCAACTCTATCATTTCATATTATTATGAGGTGTAAGCGCGTCACAAACAAAGTTAGTGACACTACTTACCACTACTTACCTTATGCTCCTTAAAAAAACAAAAAATGATCAATTTTTCGAAAGTCGGGTGCCAAGTTCACATAGGTCCATCGAGCTGACCTGCTGATGGAGCCGGGCTGTAGGGGCAGGAACTCACTATTGGCAAATGGTAGGATAGGAACAAAAGGTGTAGAATCAATATCAACACTAATTATTATAAATGTGAAAGAATATATATTTGTTCATTTGGGATTTCTTCACGGTCAAACGGCTAAACCGATTTAGTGAAATTATGCACTGGGATAGCCAGTATTATGGATATAGGATACATTTTAACGCGGCTGAAGCCGCTAGGCAGAGCTAGTTTAAGTATAATTTTAAAATTCTTACAACAAAAACAAAAATCTACTTCTATGTAAAAATCTGTTTTGCGTACATATTGGTTAACACCCATACCCAACCCCACATTTCTAAGCTATAAAACGTTGTGATTGTTGGCAAGCATGACGTCAAGAATGCGTGCCTCACACGTGACGTACGACCGGCAATTAGCAACATCCAAGTTACCGTAGATAGGGTAAACTAATTAGTTTATATTGCATAATATTATGTCGTGAGAACTTTAATTTATAGAGGAGTAGTAATGTTGGAGTTGTAGGGTTTATGAGATCATTTTAATCAGTTATGTTTTGTTAGTAAATATGTAGTAGATTGTGGTGTGCTATGTATGTTTCTTCTAATTTGATTAAACCTGTGTCGATATACTCGATATGCTATATCAAATTTAATTTAATCAAACTGAGATTTTTGTACCACGTTAACCTCTAGACAACATTTATAATAAGATCGTTTAAAAAAAAACAAAAAAGAACCAACTTCAATGCGCCAAATTAATTTTCAGTAACAATTTTGTGGTTTTAATATCTCTGGAGATACTTATCAGACCTCGATAAAATTGCCATGGTATCACACTTGAGATATCTCCTTTCCAACAAAAAAAGAATAATCAAAATTAATTCATAAACGACGAAGTTATCCGCGAACAAAAATTAACAAAATATATATATATATATATATATATATACGGTCGAATTGGGAAACCTAGTCCTTTTTTTGAAGTCCGATAAAAAGTGTCGATAATTCAGTTTTCACCAATGAAACCAAAAATCACGTACGTTCTTAAACATATGTATATGGAAATTTTTACTGTCTCTAACCTCAGCGTAACTCACACATTAATTAAAAACCGACCAAATAACTCAAGTAAATGAAGCTTAAAACCTCATCAAGGAGTGCAAACTATTCAACGTCGACAATTATCCACGTTTCAAAAAGAACTCTTTCTACTTCGCACGAAATGTTCCACAAAAGTATCCAACCTCGCAATTAACACAATTCAACTTTGTCGTGACGGTTTTGAGATAAAAGTGGGGAAAAGTAATGGATTGAAGACAAACTTGCCGTGAAAAATTTTAGTCAATGGTGAAGATAATTCAGACGCAATAGCCGTGTTTGGGAACTCGTTGAATTTTATTATGAATAGCCTTTGACAAAATGTTTGATTAATGAAAAATAGGGAGCTTTTAGTTGACTGTTTTATATGAATAGCACTCTATGACGCCACGTATGCGTATTTAAGTTATAAGTTACTTATAACGTTTTTTTTTTTAATTTGGTACAGACTATCACTAGACATCTACAAATCAATATTATCTGATACAATGCGGTCTATGATGAAATAAAATGAAAAAGGGTAGTGAGACGAGGCGCTGGATTAGGCTTTGCTAGAAAATAGTCTTAAAATATTTATCTAATTAGCGAATTGGGTTGTATCAAAAAGAAAGGCAAAGTACTCGTATAACTAAACATTGTTGATCCTATTTAAAAACTTTGTTTAATTGTCTACCTACCTTCCTTGATTCGGTCTCTCTTAAGTAAACCGTGATTTGTTTCTATGAATATTTATTACTTGATCTGAAAACAATGATTGTATTGAAATTCAATGTCCCAATTAATTGAAATGTTTTTGTTTTCGAAATATCTGTTTATTTTTTATGACAATTTCCACTTGTAATCCGTTTATGGTGAGCTCCGACCAGGCTGCGCTGTTATGGATCTTTTCAGATAACAATATTTTAAAAAAAGTTGCGGTGAAAAAACACTGTCAGAAATCTGGCCTAGTCAAACAATGAATTAGATCTGACCAGACGAGGTGGTACAGGTATATTATTTATAGACCATCGGGCACCAGACCAGCCTTAGAACTTAAGAAAAAAAGTACCTACTTGATATAATATGGGTATAACCTTGGTACCACACAAAGAAACAAACCAAAAAAGAATAAAGAAACCCTTTGTTTTAATTGATAGAATAAATTGTGCCATGATTGAGACTTAAGATCATCAAGACCTCAATCTCCTCGACAAAAAATAAAGCCAATTGCATTGTTTTCAATTATATAATTCAATATCCATCTCTTGTTTCGCCAAACAAAACTCCTCGCTGCGCCAACAAGTAACGCAATAATAATTCAACGGGGCAAAAGTACTAAAAGCTCTTGGTGGAGCGCGATATTTAAATTTGCCGCTGCGGCAACTTTGCCGCCGGCGACAATTCAATTACATCTAATAGCCTCTGATTCATGTTTGTATTGTTAATTAGTTGTCTACTCAAGTTTTGTCAGTCCTCACTTAGCGCCCGCCGCCAACGGTTTTGTTAAATAAATTGTTCTTCGGCTGCGGTTGAACATCAAGGCTTTTGTTCGCGCCTTATTTGATGCATGTATTTTGTGTTTTGGCGTGGCTCCAATTAAATTCATGTAAACGTACATTTGTTGACAACACAATCGCAAAGTAAACTAAAAGTTTAAGGGAGGCTTTAAAGGGAGCAAGTCTTGAAGTTCTAATCATCGTTAAATTTATTATAGGCATGTGCTTTTCTTATCGTCATCCAATAAATTAGTATCCCTTCGCGTGTTATCAAAATTGCAATAAAATAGTCCGTTAATAAACATTAAAAGTCAAACTATTGGACCTGACAAAACTAACAAGTGTAACTGCGGCAGCCGTAAGGAAAACCGCAAATCGACGAAATATCAAAGGGTTGCCCGCGGGGTAACATTGCGAAAACACGGCCGACGAAGTTATGTAAGTCCTACCGTCGGAACAGAAATAAGCATTCGGTCCAATAGAAGAAAACTTGTAAATCCCGGGCAACCGCAAGGTACACGCGACGGAGAATTGGGGGGCTCAGGCTGAGATTTCTTGCTGTCCTCTAAATAGTGGTTAGTTAACGGAGACAACTTAACTAGGGATAACATGTTTCGGGTCTGTTTCTCTACCTGCATGGGATTTTTACGGCTTGCGGGCACGAAAGTTACAGGAAAGATATCCTTCGCCGCAGGCGTACAGATTTAATGCAATGGTTACAACGTATTGTTCGCATGGAAAAGCTGGTGAAGGTATTCACAATAATGTCAAAGTAAATAATGAAGTACATGGTCACATCCATAGAAGAAATCTTCAACTCATGATTGTAGGCGCTGCTCTGCCCATAAGTTAGATGCGCAATAAAGTTTTCCGCAGCCATACATTGTTTATTTCCATTTTATTCCAATCACATACCACTGTAATGGCTATTTCGACAACATGGTATCTCTATACGCTCTCAAACATTGTTATTTGTTACAAGTTAATCCACCAATTTTTCAGTGAAGCGCGCAAAAGGTTGCTCGAAATGCTCTTACCATGTATCGATAGTTTTACCGCCTGCTGTAAAACGGCTTTAAATTCAATTCTACCGATGCAGCAGAGCTTTTTTATTGCCTTTAATCAATGTATAACGTACCTTAAAGGCCATTGGAGTGCGTCCGATGGCAAAACAATGCAGGTTTGTACGTGTAGAGCCCTCGATCGGAACGGAACATAATAGGGACTCCAGTGTCGAACACTACTCCCGTTAAGTGGATAGGGAAGCTGTGGGCGGTATTTATCGATATATTTAGTAGCCGTTTTCTGTTAAATGCACATCACTAGATCAGTATCATAGTATTTAAGCTATATTTTGTAAATTGTTTGTGATTGTTGTAAATTTTATCGTTAAAGGTTTTTACTGTAATCAAATCCTGGGCAAAAATCTGAAATCTAAACAAAGCTAATTATTTTGTGAAAACGAAATGAAGAATACAATAAATCTCTGATAGAAAAACTTTCTTACGTTCTTTATTCAATTAATTAAGTTAAGTAATAGTAAGCAAAACATAATATTGTATCATATAGTTTTCTTTAAATATTATTAATTTCTTTTTGACATTTTTTTATGTAATAATTATAGTAATTACTCTGTATATTATATTACGTCTCTTCATTTTTCAGATATCGTTTTAAATAGGTAGGTAATACCTTTAACTTTAAAGGTACTTAAGGTTAAAGGTACTACCTATTTAAAACCATAAATTATACTATATCTTCAAATGAAGTGACTCATATAATAATGATCGAACTTTACTTGATATTTCGTTTGATCATAATATATTATAGTTAGTAGCGGTAGTATTATTATTATGTTAGTCGATAAAACCATCTCTTTGTGCTACTAGTGCATACATGTGTAAGCTCGATTCAAAATAATTATCACTGCTGCTGTATAACTGGTAGAAAGTGCTTATAGCTTCAAGTTTTACTTTTTGAACTTTTTTTGTGCAATAAAGTATTTACAAACAAACAAACACAAAACAAACACAACTGCTATTTTCTTACTGCAAAAGAAATGCTATATACATAAACGTAGTAGATACGACTTAGCCAGGCAATCTCAATCGAGAATAAGACGAAATAGTAAACCAATAACCATACTCGAGGACAATATAGAATTTACAAACAAACAAACACAAAACAAACACAACTGCTATTTTCTTACTGCACAAGAAATGCTATATACATAAACGTAGTAGATACGACTTAGCCAGGCAATCTCAATCGAGAAAAAGACGAAGGAGTAAACCAATAACCATACTCGAGGACAATATAGAATTAACAAACAAACAAACACAAAACAAACACAACTGCTATTTTCTTACTGCAAAAGAAATGCTATATACATAAACGTAGTAGATACGACTTAGCCAGGCAATCTCAATCGAGAAAAAGGCGAAGGAGTAAACCAATAACCATACTCGAGGACAATATAGAACTATCGGCATTGTGCTCGGGCCGGGCAACCTGTTGCGCCAACTATTTTATTAGCAAGCATGTCGGCGGGCCATTCTTTACTACGCGTATAACGTACCCGTCGTTTAGTCGCTTACTGTACTGACTCAGTACTACTGAGTAGTGCACAGTGATTGGTCGGTCATAACATAACGCAGGCAACGCGTTTTACGCGCATACGACGGTTTAATTTACCTTATAGCATTTTGCTTCAATTGTTTATCGCTGGCACACGGAATTTCTTGCGATATTTTTTGCCGACTGCGTAAAGTTAACAGAAAGAATATCTTTAGAGTTTGTGGTGGTGTTTTTTTTTTTGTGATATGAAATTAGATATTGTCACTTTTGAGGTAGGTGATTGTTTATGTTTTGTTAATTGAAATATTTTCGAGTTATGTTCTTAACGGTTGTTATTTTTTGAAACTACATTTATTTATTTTAAAACAAGCGCTTGCGCAAATACAGAGCTTTACAATTATTTAATAAATTAAAAAGGTACTTAAATAAACATTCTATTACAATTTAATTACAAAAACACCAGGCATATTGTTCGAGTTTCTTTATTTGTTTTGTTTGTAGGTACCTACATATTTTATTACAAAGTAAAACTTTTGAAACCAGTATTTCTTGATACGTATACGGTATACTCACTTCACAACTCTACTCTGTAGTTGTACTATATATTGTAGGCTATGGCAATGAAGGTATGCAGCCGCAAAAAAAGGCTTTACTTTACTTAAAATACCTAATAAAAACTTCTGTTTCAAACATCCAAAATTCAGTCTCTTAATATTTTGCATTTTACTTTGGGTTTGGTACAATGCTTGTTTCTGTATTTTGCAGGCCCTATCTGGCATTTAAATTTTGATCACAGTATTGCTGTACTTTACAGTATTCACGTAAATACACAATGAACTGCATCACGAACGTACATCTAAGTCAAGCCAGTAAAAAAGTACAATGTGTCTAATCCGTTCACCGTAATCCCAAATGTGTTAAAAATGCAAATTGTGACGTGTTGCTCCTGAGCTCAAAACTGCATTGTTCTTGTCCCCCTCTCGTATGTCAAGATTGTCATCCAGATAGACGCCAATACGGCCGGTGCATAAATTGAAGGCTTTGCAGCCGCAACGCTGTACGGAATTTCCCTCAGGGCTTTCGGCGGAAAAAAACCGACAACAGGCGCCAGACGTTGGGGTAGACTTCGTTTAACTTTGTAAATAAAACTAGGACGAGAGAAAAGAATTGTGAAATCTGCTGTGAATCTTAAACTCGGTGCTATTGTCTCTTACAGTTTTTATAGCTTTCAACGGGGAGGAAGCTAGAAAAATGTTAACCAAGTCCGGATATTAAGTTTACTCGTGCACTGGATATGAATAAGCGCAATTTTTTTCGTTTTATTGTTGAATGGCGTATAAACCTATAAACGGATAAAGAAATAACGTTTGTATATACCTTGTATATTATACAATAAAACAATATATAATTATACGCTCGCTAAAAGGAGCGTATTACGCCCTCCAGCTAGACGCAGCGATGATACACGCAAGCTGATTGCCAGCGTTTGGAAACAAAGAGCTGAAGATCGAGCTTAGCGGCGTGCCATAGGAGAAGCCTATGTCCAACAGTAGACGAATACTAGCTGGTGCTTGGCGACAAAATGGTAGTTTTTCTGTTCGCGACTCGCGGCAAATAAAATCTACCTAAAAATCCGCGTTCATCCCATGCCAATACTTCATCTATAATTCAATATTCGCTATTACCTCGGACGACTATTTACAATTGTAATTTACGCAGCTAATTCGTTCGTACACGTGAATGAATAATGTCGGATTTGCATTGGGATTTGAAATTTTCATTCGGAATTCTGAAACTCTATTAGGTGCATATTCTATCTTGCATATTTTAACGGATCGAATGGAAAAGTGGCATTGAGTTTTTATCCGGCGCATAATTTTCGCTAATTTTAAATAAGCGTGTCTTTTAGTACATATTCATTGATTTGAAGTGCATATTATGTATTATGAGTTCATTAAATGTAACAAAACAAACTTTGGATACGGAAAATAACATCTTGCTTGTTTCACATTTTGGAATTTGTTAAGTGCTGTTTTTTTACTTTTTTGATCGTGGCATGAGATTTTTAAAACTGCAATTTCTATGAAATTAAAATAGTAGTAGTACCAACTGTATAAGCAGTGCAGGGCTGAAACTTTTTACTCGTTAATAAACGAGAGCCAGCCCATTTTCACAACGTCTTTACCATCCTCGACCACAGACCACATCATCGCTTATCATTAGGCGAGATAGTAGTCAAACGATATTAATTTAAAGAAAATATTATGTGCTCCGTACATAAAACCAAACTTCTGCATAATACGGTCTTACATCGTAAAATATATACCTTTTTATTTCAACCGACTTCTATAATGGAGTTAGAACTTTCATATTATTTATCTATATATTGTGAAGATCTGGCATTTATCTACAAATATAAGGCTATAAACAACTTGTAACTTGTACTGAAACTGACTCGTGAGGCATGTAAAGTCGGTTTTTTTAGTTTTTAAACTATTTTAATTATTACGAATCAAAACCGCTGGGAGATCTTGAACTCTGCTTAGATAACCGTCGTTAGTTATGCGTTCAACGTGCTACTTAAACTCACCTAGACCCACACTTACATTACGTCAAAATTTCATACCATAGAACTTAGCGCCGCGATTGTTACTGCTAGGGCTGTCCAAAATGATTCACAAAGGCATGGTACAGTTGAAGTTTATTATGTTACAATTTATTATATTACAGCGTATTCAGGTTGCATACAAAATTTCTTAGAAATGTAATAATAAAAAATAAAATAAATAAGAAAATAGAAATAGGGCTGAAAGGTTTACTCCTAAAAAACAAAGTAAACATACTGAGTCAAGTAAACACCATATTTTTTCTGCAATTTTCTATTTGAATTTGAAACGATTTTCTTTATTTTTAGGCTTCCGTGCCTATAGGTTACCAAGGGAACCCTATTACTGAGACTTCGCTGTCCGTCCGTCCGTCTGTCGTTTATTTTTAGTATTAGGTAATCATTATAAATAATAAACGTTAAATATATTTCTCTAGATAGACGTTTACGCGATTGTAGGTAACCCTGTATTTCAACCCGCGCTAGCACGCGACTTGCCGTGACACACAACGTTTTTTCATCCTACGAAAGCCCCTACTTATAAAATAATTTCAACGGACCACTGAGTCGCTTCTTTCTCTTTTTTCGCTCGCACATCTATATCCAGAGACGCGTATAAAACATGCTAATTGACAAGTAAGCATAATCTACGGTAGTTTTTCAGGCGTATCGCACTTTTTGCGGCGAAGTCGAGTAAATTAAAGTCGCTGGTTGTGTGCTAGTTGAAGTAGAAATATGGTATTTAGCTTTTTATTCGCATAGTCAATATGCAAGTAGGATTCGCTTGGAATAGTAAGGCATACATGTCTATTTAATTAACTACTAGTCATATACCGTAGTATAATTTCCATACACTATTTTAATTCCACAATTTTATCATAATAAACATACTATAGAGGCTTTAGTATTTTGCACAAAACGTAAAATAACTCCGCATCTTTGGTAAGAGAAGCCTTAAGTAATTTAGCCTAGTAAGACTCAATAGAAAAACATTTTCCTCGTACTGAAGTAAGGCATAAATGTCTATTTAATTAACTTCTAGTCATATACCGTATTGGTTACTACTACTAGTCATATATATATGACTTAGTACTAGTAATAGATATATCTACTGTAGTATAAGTTCCATACACTTTTTTAATCCCACAAATGTATTATAATAAAAATACTATATAAAGAAGCATTATTACACACAATCCAAAATTTCATCGAACCGACGGGACTCAAACCCAGGTGCATATTTCTGACCAATTAAGCCATGGTGCGATACTATCGATACGACGAAATTTAAAAACGAATGAAATTTGTTGGATTGTCTGTAATAATGTAGAAAAATATAAAGTGTGTAAAGGTACGGACACACCGCGGCATCCTGCGTGCGCGATCTAGGTAGACCTTAACACTTCAAGAAACATAATATTTGATACTATAGAGGCTTTGGTATTTTTCACAAAACGTAAAATACTTCCGCATCCTTGGTAAGAGTTAGTAGATTTCATTACAAAACAATTAAAGCCTTAAAATCATGTAGATTATAACCACAATTTGCCTAAGTAAGACTCAATAGCAAAACATTTTCCTCGTACTGAAGCGTCCGACCTTAAAGCTCGCATTATATCTCCGACATGATCTAACGCCACATTTTTTGCTCGAAAATCTCAATATCCCTCTAAAGTTACCGACTAGACAATCTCGTAACTTTATATTAAGTTAGGAATCGTTTAAGACTACCGAGAGCTCAGACATCGGGGTATCGATGCTTTCTTATTTAAGCCAACTTTCCTGACTTAGAATTCAATAAAGGCGGCCAAAGGAATTTACTTCTCTTTGACTAAATAGCTTAAGAGATTAATTAAGATAAACTTTGTGAGGATCCGGTTAATGTTCCAGAGTAAACAGTTCGGTTCAAATAAGTTTTTGCTGGCATATCAAATAAGTTGTCGGTGCATAGTTGCTGGAGTTTAGTGAAAAGTGCCCCGTAGTGTTAATGCTGAATTATTGAGTATAACAACCGACTTCCAAAAAGAAGGAGGATCTCAATTCGTCTGTATGTCTTTTTTTATTTTTTTTGTGTGTGTATGTTACGCGATTACTCCGTCAATTGTGAACCGATTCAAATGATTCTTTCTGTAATCGGTACGGTACTTTTTCGAGATGGTCCCATTGTAAATTCATCGAGATCTGATAAGTATCTCTAGAGATATGACGATAAACGTCTCAAACTTGCTACTGAAATTAACTCGCGAGGCATTGAAGTCGGTTGTTTTTGTTTTTAAACTATCTTAATTATTATTTGAAAAAAAAAGCTTGTAGTACGAAAGGTTTAAATATTTTAATTAAATTATAAATAATTGAATTTTATTAAAAAAGTAAAAAAATATTTATTTATAATATTGAAATATCTGACTGAACTAGATGTCATTTTCATTGACATAAATAGAAAAATTGTAAATTTTGTAGCTTTGTTATTCGCGTATTCATATCGTAATAAGTTACTGATTTAAAGTTAGTGTTATTTTAATGCTAATCAATGAGCAAAATACACATTAATTAACAAAAATGTTTTTACATAATCATTTTCTTTACGTGTTCTACTTACTGTTTCGATTAATTGGTTAATGATGAATACAATTAAACTGTAATTCAATTACTAAAACGAAAATTAGCGCAGCTTGAAAAATCAAGTAGGTAAAAGATATCACAAAAGCCACAAACAAATTAAGTTACATAAAAAGTTATTCTACCATTATACCACGCCTTATTTCTTTAGAAAAGCCTTATAAACTGCTCGTCGACAATTCAAGTACTATCTGCAGAAAATAACAATTTAATTTAACCGCCACTAAAACAAAATTCGAAATTCCACAGAGGGAAGATTTAAAAAGCAGGTGGCCAAGGATTACTAAGAGATAGGGTCACGTAGAGAGGATGACAATGCAATTGTCGCATGCACTGGCTACATGCTAACTGTCCAACCCCAGCAGCTATGGCTCGTGTAATCTATTTACGTGGAATCATATAGGTTACGCATTAAATTGCTTTAAACTCCCTGTAAAAATATATGATAGCAAGATAGCCAAAATTCAAACGGTACAATTACGGTTACTATCAAAAAATGTATGTACGCAATCATAGTGTAAACAATTTTGGGGAAAAGTTTTTAGTTTACTTCAAAAATCAACCTGGTCGTTCTTATCAATCAGGCTGATTTAGATGGTAGTGTGATACATATACATAAGTGCTGTAAAATCCTGTTAGTTCTAAATATATGCATGTAGATAGATAATATTTAACATGTTATCATAAGTATTGGGGCTTTATACATAGATCGGGCTCTACAAATAAAACACGCTAAAAACTCATTAATGCTTTGGGTGATGTTTACAGAGATGAGGCTGTTCGTAATTTTCCAAAGCAAATATTACGTTTATACTTCATCAGCCTAAGGTATACTTTGATTTTGTGGGAAATATATGCCGAGCTTTACCTCCGCGTATACGAACAGATTGTTCGTATGATTTGTGTTGTTGTTTTATTTGGTTTCATAAAATTGTAAAACCTTAAACCTTAAGTATATTTAAAATGAATTTTCTGGTTTGTATCTGTATAGAGGCAGAGTTGTTTATTTTCAACCGACTTCCAAAAAAGAGGAGATTCTCAATTCGTCTGTTTGTTTTTTTAAAATTATTGTTACGCGATTACTCTATCAAGACAGAACTGATTCAAATTAATATTTTTTCATGGATAGGGTACATTTCCACGATGATCTTATTATACAATTCCTTAAGATCTCATGAGTATCTCCATAGATATGGCAATAAACATCTCAAACTTGCTACTGAAACTGACTCACGCGGCATGTGAAGTCGGTTTTTTTCGTTTTGTAAACGGTCTTAAATTATTTTAATAGATTTAAAGAAAGTCAAATTTGGGCGGTTGAAATATGAAACATGTGAAATTGAACTGTCAAACTGAACGTTACATTGGGAGGTTAATTAGGGACAAGGGATAATTGATAATTCGTCAAGTGAAAACCTTGTACCTCCGTGTCCAGGGTTGGTTAAACTGAGGTTTATTTCTCAGATGCCAGATAAATATCAATGATTATTTATTATATTTACATGGCCCCAAGTTAAGCAGCAGCAGAAATGTAATCAAAGAGCACAATACACATTCCTGTCTGCCGACGTTGTGACAGACTTCCCGCCTTGTATTTAATTAAGCATACATATTTCGATCTCTGTTTCTGTTTACTGTTGATATTTTTAGGCGTTTGAGTTATATATTCCGGATTGATGGAAGTGTGAAATCGTTTGCGATTGTTTTCTTAATTATGCTAATAATTTGTTTATGTATGTTTCAATCTATATCTTTAAAAGTACGGCCACACCGCGGCGCCCTGCGATCTGCGGGTGCGATCTCAGTACTTTTCAATTGTTTTCTGATCGCGTTTGGTGTGAACCAGTCAGTACAAATACTACTGCGCTATCTGATTGCCGCCTAGATCGCGCAGGCAGGACGCCGCGGTGTGGTCGTACCTAAAGTATTAATTACTCTCTTGTATACTCTTTTTTATGAATGTTTGCGTTAATCCCGATCTCGAAACAATCCGTCTATAATGTAACTAATGCGAAAGTTTGTGCATGTGTGCGAGTTAGTTACCTTTGTTACTCCTCACCGCTGATAAATCTGGATGAATTCTGATGAAATGTGGGACGGAGACAGCTAATAATCTTTAACCTCATTGACGTAACAGGTAGCAGGGTCTAGATTTGTGAAATCCGTTAGACCTGCAGAGTAAATAGCACAACATAATGGAATAAATACATTTAAATATGATTTTATTTTATGTAACTCGTAAATTAATAGCGTTATTTACCGTTTTATAATTTATTAAAACCGTGTATTAAACTTCTACAATGTTTCAATGAAATTTCATCGGAAGCAAGTAACGGATGCTTTCATCGCTTTAATAGAGTTGACGCTAGTTTAACTTCGGAAACTTATAAACTCTTGAATCTATAATTCCGATACGATTAAGTGTTTTCCCATACGTGATATACTTTCCTACAATCCAAGAATCTATTTTTTAAACTGATTAAAAGAAAATGTTTTTAATAAAGACTTCGCGGTGATATTTTTATTTTATTGAAGTGAAGTATTATTATAATAGTATTTTTTTATGAGACAGCTTACATTATTTTAATAAGTAAGGTGTCGTTAGATTTATGTCTTATCGTGTGACGGTCAAAATAGTGTAAAACAATATATTCAGCAAACTGAAGTGTAGTGGACCAGCCCTATTAGCTGACGGTTGCCGTAACCGTTGGGATAAACAAGTTCTTGAGCAGAGACCGCATTTCGGCAAGCGTAGCGTCGGACGCCCTCAGACTAAGCGGAGCGACGATATTTGCTAGGTAGTTCTCAGTATCGGCGTGCAGTAGGCCTTTGACCAGCAGTTGACTAGTATCGGCTGATGATGATGATACATATATTTTTAAAAATAACAAATAATATTTTAAAAAACCTTTTTAAACACAAGCTTTTACTAACCTCGGGCCAGAGTAAGTCACGACAAATCCAACACGCTCAAACACGACGGGTGTAACATGTGTAGTTTAGGAGTTCCTATGGCCACCATCCGTCTCCATCATCAGACCAGCTCGATGATACCATAATATTGCATTTTCACACGATATACACATGTATGCAAAATTTCAGCTCAATCGGTAACCGGGAAGTGGATCAAATTTAATTTGCAAAATTTCATTACAAACATCGGGACAGGTAAAACTAAATAAAAGCTTATAACAAGTAATACCATATATATATATATATATATATATTTATATTTATTTAATTCGTTTACGGTTAAAAATCAATTTTGTATTGTGTATCTTTAGTACACTTGTTCTGCTGTAAAATAGGTAACCTTTTATTTTCCTTAGCACGTACAGTCTTGTGTTCTAAAGGCTGCTGTGGTAAACTGTTACTTTTTCTGTAACTTTCCTAAATAACATACTAGTAATAAATGTATCGTCGAGGGCATAATCTGCATAATTGGTCCTAGGATGTAATCCACGTGAAGAGGAAAGCAATTTTCTGCGTCATTTCCTGTGAATTGCCCGTGCATGGCCATAGCATAGCTATCGGTACCTATAGTTAACTTTTACGTTTAATTGATACCAACGGTTGGTTTTATTTACCTCGTGTGGGTGCACTTAATGTCAGATTAAATCGGAGTGCATTGTTTTTGTTGCATATTGCCAGTAGTGGGTCGGATTTTTATGGAAGTTTAGTCGTTTTTACAATATTTTATATTGTTTCACCTGTCCCGGTGTCTGCAATCAAATCTAGCAAGTTAATTTGATCTACTACCCGGTGCTTGATTAAGCTATAATTTTGCATACACATGTACACACATCTAATGACAATACAATTTTATTGTATCATCGAGCTCGTCTGATGATGGAGCCGGTAGGTGGCCTGAGGAACTCTTAATCTACAAATGATACGCACGTCGTGTTTGGGCTCGTTGTATATGTCTTGCCACATACTCTTATCTTAGATGAATTAAAAGGCCTATAATGAATTAAATTGTTAAACACAATCCAAAATTTCATCGTACCGACGGGACTTGAACCCGCAACCTCCGGAATAACATGTTCCGGTAAAATAGTTTGTTTAATATTTGTTTATTTTTCTTAGTTTTTTTCTCTTTTTATTTGTTTACATTTTATACTTAATTTTACGTTCGTTCGTACTACGTATATTTTGTCATTAACTTTTACCTAATCATTACGGAAGGCATGTTTTCATAGGTTCAGTAAATTTAAATTCTATCGCTCGCTATGTATGAAAAAACTATAGGCCTTTTTTGTAAACCATCTATCGGCGATAAAATGAGAATTGAAAGGAATACATGCCAAAATCCTTTATCTCGATTGAAAGTAAACCTGACCCGACCCACACGTTCCCAACCACCTGAACAAGTAAACCAATTTACTTATAAAATCTAAGTCTAAAAATACCCACAATGGGAATCAATGTGACCCGACTCTCCATAACAATCGAGCCTTGAAATTGCCGACTCGGTCCGATACCAATAACCTCGGCTCATTATGCAGATGGCCCTTCTATGCACTAAACATCTTCGAATGTACCCCTTTACTGCATCTCGGAAGCTTGTGGTTTTTCCTGTACATTGCGGGTTAGGTTAGGTTAGTTTTACCTTGACGGCTCAATGTATGACGGCAGAATAAATAAAATATTCACATTTTACACTCAAATAGAAAATGTAAGTTTTTTTACGTATTAAGAATGTAGTGCATATTCAAAACGCTCATAATGTACCTAGTTACCTACAGTGGGTTTGTTGACATCATTCGTAATTAATCAAAAAAATCTTTTCTCGAAATCTTTTCTACAAAGTTTAAGAGGTGTCATATTTTATAAATAGTGATAAAATATAGATAAAAGTAGCAAAGTCTCAAACAAGTTTAACGGGATGACATTTTACTATTATTATGAGTGACGGCCCGACCTTGCTATTATTAAATTAATTTATCATCTCACTCCTTTAGACATAATGTTCGAGAAAATTATAAAGACCGGTAATAATTACAAGTTATTACAGTTACAAAAGTTACCCAGTAATTTACGATTCAAATTTCCCATTAATTTTACTGTATAATTAGATGTTAATATTTAAGCAAAATCTTTTTACGGTCATAACTTTTTTAAAACCCATTAGAAGTTAACTTTAAATAAATCTTTCATTGTGAGAAAATAAAAATATACTCAACCGTTAAAAAGAAGTTACAGACTTGCCTCGACTTCGATCATATTTTGTTACTAATGAAACGTAATCTGTCCCAGAGATTACGGAATTAACTAAGCTTATATATACGCTATAGTACTCTAAAAACATTGGGCGTATCGTTTTCCCCGTTGACATGACTCCCAATTACCCGTCGATTGATGGCAACTCAAATCGCGACCTGTGCCAGATCAAATTTCGACCACTTCTCACCCCCACTCTCCCCCTCGTTTCTACCTTTTCTTCCCGTCTCAAGTCAGACGTATTTGACAGATTTGGCCCGAAACCCGAAAGATTTTATTGGCCGGTTATTATTTTATTTTATGGGGCATCCACTCTTATTTCATAGGCACTAAGACGAAGTTACAGTTTTTGTCGCCCGATTATTGGGGCAAATCTCTGATGGCCTCTAACGTTTTTTATTGAATCGGATTCGGTGTAGATGGCTTATGTGATTGTCGTAAACGACGTGTGATACGAATTCGAGACGAATTTATTTACTAACTCGCGATGTAAAAGAAGCATACGAGTGCTTTCAAGGTAGACTATAAACTATCTCAGCTCTCGCTATTATTCAAGTGGAAACACATAAATAAACGTAGAAAAATACGCGGCGAGGTTCTCGGAGCGTATCTTACAAACCGTTCAATGATATTGAATCGGATGAAAATAAGAACTAAAGTGGTGTGTCCTGTGGAGTTTTCGATCAAAGAAAATTACGCTAGGCGTGGACCGAGACGAAGGCGCTTGGTCTTTTCACCGGAGCCGTTGGAGCGCTCTATAAAATCCTGTTCCTCACAACATATCGTTCTTTCCTCCCCAAATTGCGGCTGTCCCGACGCGGCGGACACGTCCAGGTAATAACGCAATAAACCACTGAGGGCTTCCCACTGGAAAAGCGATCGAGTTTTCCTTCAACCTTTCGAAAACGAGTTGTGTCTCGACTTTCGTGGCGAGTAGGCGGGTTGTTTGAAAATTGTGCTTTATTTGTCTAGGGATTGAGTTGGTATTCCTGCATTTGTGTTGGGTTTATGGTGAGCGGTGTGCAATCGGTCAGGTCGGCTGACCGCGTAGCCGTTTTTCGTGGTGCGCCCGCTACCAGCGGCCATCAGTGTAATTGAAAACTTGATGCGCACTTGTGCAGAACACCAGTTTACAAATAAATCTTTTTCAGCTTAAGATTTATACCCTGTTTTGAATACTGAAACTGGATTCTTGTTACGTTTAATGAATTTATTGGTTTTTGCATTGGTTACTCGATCCAATGTATTTTAATTTAATCAGCACGGACTTTGCTTTACATTTAGACTTATTGATCCTATGACTACAAATTTAATAAACTGAAATAAAACGAATTCAATTATTACGCGTTGTGATATTGTATTTATGAGTGTAGTCTTTATTAATGTTTTAATTAATACTAATAATTATAATATTATAATAACCTAATTAACTGTTTTTAGGGTTCCGTAGCCGAATGGCAAAAAACGGAACCCTTATAGATTCGTCATGTCTGTCTGTCTGTCTATCCGTCCGTATGTCACAGCAATTTTATTCCGAAACTGTTAGGACTACAGAATTGAAACTTGGTAGGTAGATGTATTCTGTGAACCGCTTTCCGATTTTTATACAAAAATAAAAAATATAAAAGTTAAAGGGGGGGCATCCTATAAATGGAACTGAAACAAAAACAATTTTTTTCTTCAAACCTATACGTGTGGTGTGTCTATGGATATCTTCAAAAATGTAATAAATCAAAAATGTAAATGTATGTCAAAAATGTAATAATAAAAAATGGATGTCTTCAAAAATGACATTGAGGTTCCTAAAATATTTTTTTCTCAAAGTCAATCATTCGAAAGATAGGCGCGTCTAAAGTGGTAAAATGTGTGTCCCCCCCCCCCCCCCCCCTCTAACTTTTAAAGTATGGGAGTGAAAAATCTAAAAGTAATATATGCTGTAGATCTCAATAAAAACTAACAACGAAAATTGGTTTGACCGATATACAGTCAGCAGTTTTAGAGATATGGCGACCGCAAAGATAACTTTGTTTTTCATACAAATACTATGAAAAACAAAGTTAATTTCGAGTTGCGAAAAATCATAGTTATGGAATACTTAACTGTGTTACGGAACCCTACGAGTGCGAGTCCGACTTGCACTTGGCCAGTTTATTTTTTATTGTTAATATATTTTAATATCTGAAAGGCTAGCGTTCGACAACTATCTCGCCTGGTGGTAAGCGTTTTATGTAGCTTATATGTTGATAATAAGGTATTTATTACTTCTAATATTTGGAACATTAACAGAAAAATGCGCAACGAGTAATTCGAACGTTGAGCAAAGGCACAAGTACTATTGTTGTTCGAATTTCAGCATTTCTGAGCACAAAACAAACCATTGGCGAGTCGTGTTCTCCTTTTTTCCTGCAGTCTGCGTCTGGTCTGACCCATTAAGTAATCTCCTTAGTACGAAAGCAGTGGCTAATGCACCTTAGGCGAATTTAGTGCTTCACGATGCTGGACCTAAAAGACTAATGGCTAAACCTAAGACTTGTTGATTTTTTCCACATTTTAAGTATCTAGCATTAAATTTTAATATTATTTAAGTTTTTCATTTTTAAATTGATTAGCCGTAAAATGGATTATAATATCATCTTAATGTAGAGAATATATATTAATTTAATAACTATTTCTAAATAATAACACAATCAATAATGTTATATAATATTTCAAAATAAAAACACAGATACTAATAACACAATATTGCATTTAATATACAGAAAGGTATTAAACATAAAGGTATTGTTTACGATAATTTACACATTAGGTTTAAATCAACCAATTAACAACGTATTTCAAAATATTACGATATATCGTATTAAAACATAATATTTACATGACGGTACACTAAATACTGCAAAATCAAAGAATGAAACGTGTAATATAATCAAAACTCAACAAAAATCAAGCTTCGGCGAACAGTCTTTGCTCAACTAAATAAACCTCGATCCAAACATAATAGTCGCCTAAGAAAAGCGGATTTTAATTAACGTTACCGCTTTGTCAACTGTTCCTTTTAATTTTGATGAATAAAGAAAATTATTTATTTGGCAGCGTTAGCGTTCGCTGTGATTTATACCTTGAGTTAGAGACATTTATGAGTGCTCAGTGAATAAGGTTTATGGAGAATATTTAGACGCGATTTTATTTATTTAATATTAAATAGAGATTATTTACAAAGTTTATTGATAAAATAGTGAAAGTATAGAATATGAAAGATTATGATCGAATGGGGATTATTTTTTCTTTTGGTAATCACATCATACATCACCACCAGGCTAGTGTGGCTTATGGCCAAATTATATTTGAATTGGTCGAGAAGGAGCTTAAGTGAAAGTGGGCTAGTGCGAGTTGGATTTTGAACTTATAAGGATTTTTAAGTCACATCTTTAATGTTTGAAACCCTAAAACTTGTATAATATTCGAGATAAGGACATACAATTATTTACAGAAAATTATAAAATAAAAGTATCTTAATTATAAATTGCCGCCTATTATACCCACTAATGATTGTTGTCGACTGTCTCGACCTAGGTTTCATGCCGCATGTCCGCATAAAAGTATCTTAAGGTACGACATTGAACTTAACCAGCTCAATCCGCTTATTCGCATAAAACATTCACAGTTAAGGTACTGATTTGTCGACTACAAACGGTTTAAAGGCATCGCCTGCCCTAAGGGAAATATCTTTTCATAATTTGTTCAGTTTGACGGCTTCGTTTAACGCTCATACTGCCATGACGTATTAATGAAACAAATGTGACGTCATCATTTTTGTTAGTATCGTTTATAATAAAGATGTAATTATTTTGAAATTGTTAATTATTTAAACACAAATATGAGCTTTTATATTTAAATGATTGTTTTGTTTGATCCAATTGAAACCTCCTTTAATTATAATGCTTAAAATAAATACGATAGATACTAAAAAAGTGTGTGTCGCCTAATTGCGATATATTCATTAACTATCTAATTTTGTAAGTACCTACATTTTTTTTATTTCAGAAACTGACTAAATTAATTACATTAGTACCAAAAAATGCGATTTTTATAATAACAAAACAATTAAATTTTAATGAATTCAATTGCAATGTTATGATTATTATGTTATGTTATCGAATAAAATGTTGTATGAAATTTCAAGTAAAACGACACTAATAGTAGGTTAATATAGATTTAACATAAATAATCTGTAAGTTCATTCGCTAAATTATTTTAGGCATTGTAATAAAAGAAGGTAACACGTTTCTTCTATATATTTTTTTTCCATACGTTTATGACTGTTTTTTATTATTATTTTTTTTTTGTTGTATGTAAGTGATTATAATAATAATATAATAATTATGATAATAATATGTTTTCTTTTTCTTTACAGGTATGTTACTGATCCTCTAAATAAAGCAGTGAGTGGTAAGATTGTTAAAATCTTATTAGGTTTATTATAATGTGTTTATTTATTATAATGTGCCTATAATGTGGTATAAAATGAATATAATTTAAATTGTTAACTAATATCATTTAAAGAGTATAACTGTCGTAGAATAGAAGCAAAATAAACCAAAATTAACTGCCAGAAAGGTAAAAACAAATCGATGCCTAAAGAAGGATTACAAGTATGTATTAAATGATTATTATTTTAATTATTGTATTTCAACCAAAGGAAAGATTTATTTCCATATAAAACAATATTTACAAATAGTAAATATGTACAACTTAAAACTAAATTAAGATAAAAACGATTTCAACTGATATAAATAAGTAAAATGTATTTAATGTATTTACATCAATATTAAATTGTAAAATTATATTCGTAGACCTTACGTAGCCGCTACGGCGTAGTATCTACGGCGTAGACTTTCGTAGCCCCCATCCATAGTAAATCTTTTAATCTCTTTACAATGGGTCCGACATCATAAATTTGACATCTGTGACTTTTTTATTACGATATTCGAAAACGTGTCCCTCCCCACGGTATGATAAAATCGGATTTTATGGACGCGCCGACCGTCAGTTCATTATTTTATTCCGTGTTGTATCGATTAAATTGATGTATAAATCACAGAATCAATGTGGACATTGAATTTCTGAGTACTTGTACAAGGTATTAGTGTTGTTTTTTCACCTGATCTTACAATATTATGGTAATATGGAATTCAAATTTTATTTGAAATTGATTACAAAATGTCATGAGAACACTATTTCTTTCTTTTCTTTTTTATTTGAGTACTTATCTATACTAATATTATAAAGAGAAAACATTTGTATTTTTGTATGTTTGTAATGATTTGGCTCAAAACTACTGAACCGATTTAAAAAATTCTTTCACTAATACATAGAATGGACTTTCGGAATGAAAATAGGCTATATATTATCCCGTTTAAATCAAAGATACATTCGTGGAGACCTAATTTGCAACCTAAGACGGCAAAAAAAAAACACGTTTCTTACGAACGCTGCTTAATTGAACATAGATAGAAGAATATTTTCTATGCAAGAGTTGTACAACTTAATAAGACATACAAAAAAGTCCGCGACAGCATATGTCTATCTCTTAAGGTTGACTCACAGTAACCATTTTAATCTTAAATATTTTGTTAAAAAATATTACGTAACTTCCAAGGCTATTTTCAAGTATATAGTATCAATCTTTATCCAAATAATTACGTTAATTAGCTTGGCCACATATTATAGATTCAAATTGTCCTTTACAGTTTATAATTCAAATGAAAACTCTAGAAGATATCACGAATTTCAGAAACACGCATCAGCAAAATTAATAAAATATTTGCAGGGACACCACAGATTAGGTCATAGTTACTGCGAAAATATTATTTTAAACTTAGCGATGCTGTATATCCCCACCGATCACAATCAATTTGAAGTCAATATAGTATAATAATATGATCTATTGTATAAAATAATATTCATCTATATATATAATAATATAATATTTTAAACCACCCCGACTGATCTATGTATAATCTTTTCATTAAAAGCATTCCAATGACTCTAAACACGACATTTAAAATCTGAGCTGTAAGTTGGTGAGGATTTGAGTATTCTGTAGAGTCCAGGAGATGTCCGCATCAGGTCAATGCTTCCATGTTCTTACAATATCGTTGAAGAAAAAGATTTTCGAATTGATCAGACCTATGAAAGTTGATTTCATAGCGCAATTAACTAGAAAAAAGCTCATAGTTTTATAACGATTGAACGAATTTTCATGAATGAAAGCTAAGAACACTCTCGATGAAGACATCTATCAAACAAAAAAAACCTATCAATAATAAAAACAAAATCGGTTCATCCGGTTAGGTGCTAAGATGCTACAGACAGACACACAGATACACACGTTAAACGTATATTACCCCTACATTTTGCATCGGGGAACGCCGTAAGGTTACGGCGGCAGATGTTCTCCTTGGTGGTAAGCTACTTTTTGGTAGATTTAATGATCCCACTACCACTGTACGAAAACTCATGATTCATGAATGCACATAAAACTTTCATTGGTAGGTATATATGGTAGGGTAACTATCCTTTACGCCAAAGGGCCGTCCAATATCACTACGTAAGTATTATAAAACAAACTTCATCACTGCGTCTGTCTGTCTGTTCGCAAAAATCTCAATAGCTACTGAACGGATTATCATGCGGTTTTCACCAATAGCCAGAGTGTTTATGAGCAAGGTGCATAATTCGTTAAGGTTTTGTGTAAATTGGATGAAATATGACGATGATTGTTATATATGTTCATATTTTTTATTCGATGCAACAAACTGATGCAAATTTTGTAGGCATATATGTTCTACCCGTGCGAAGCCGGGGCGGGCTGCTAGTGTAACTTATAAAATAAAACTTGTCACTTAATGTTCATAGGTTATATTAGTGATCATAATATAAGCTTTATTAAATTGGTCTAGATGAAATCTGAAAAAAAAAGCAAAACAAATGCGATCAACTGATTAAGAAAATCTTAATGATAGAAGGTCAAAATGAATAGAAATGTTTGCGTCGTTTCTATTCATTTTAAATTAAACTGTAAGTAGTTTAGATTATGGAAACATTTTCTGATTAAGACCATTGACCATTTGAAAATTATGTCTTTCACAAAGCAACAGATGCCAAAAAATCGAACAAAAGACCTCGAAAATTCAAACGTAGCATGAACAAGTAATATCTCTTATCTATTGTTACGTAAACATTTCTAAGATATTTTAAGTGCATGAAAAAAAATACCGTTTTCAATGGACAAAGCCCGCCTTATATTGTGATTTCAATACATTTTCCTTTGCAAGTGATCCTATTTTATAGGAGGGGCCTTCCGATGAATAGATAATATCCATCCAGCTAACTGTAGGCCTATCATGAATTGGCAACTTTTTCGTCGGAAAATGTTTTGGAAAAAATACGTAATATTTGGTCGTATTTCGTGAAGAGATTTTGAGATAAGAAAACTTTCTGTCTTTAGTCCTTTGTCAATTGTGGGCTTCTGTTTTTTTTAATATTATTTGCTGGTTTTCGGTACCTATAAGGTTAGTTTGTTTTGAGATTTTTTAGCGGCATTGTGTAAAATTTCTTCCGCATGAAACAACGAACTGACGCAGCGAAAAAAGCCTAAATTATGACTAGGGACAGGTTCACCAAATTTTAATGAAAAACCAAGGTGGTCTTAAGTTAAACTATAAATTATAAAGGGTGAAAATTTGATGAATCTCCACCCTAAGTCCATTCATCAATGTGTATGGATGATAAAAATGTCAATAATTACATTATTTAGAGCTTTACAAGATGCCACTGATCTTTCGTTGATCACTATGTTATAGCATTGTACTAAATGACAGTATATAACCAATTTTTCGACAAAGACGCGACATAGACAAAGCTTCTTGGGGACGACCTTTTTGCCCTATCAGACCTTATCATAGCCATCGCAAATTAACGATCGGGGCCGCCATCTTAACATATTAGCACGGGTTAATCGGGATGTGAGAGGGAACTGATTACGTTTTCGTGTTTGGTTTCAAGCTCAAAATACACTTATTACTGCAGGATTAGATTAATGTAATGTTTTAATAATCAGATAATATAATTTAAGATCGTTTAAAAAAGAAAAAAAAAACGGGTTCAAATGCCTACGCTAGTATGCGCATTAACCGACTTCACAAAAAAGGAGGAGGTTCTCAATTCGTATGTATGTTTTCAGTAGCAGTTAATTGCAAGTAGCTTTTTATCTCCATAATTCTCGAGGTACTCAGACAGATTTCTTAATCTTTTTCTTAATCTTCTTCTTAATCTTAATCAGATTATTATGTTAAAACTAAATAACAATAATTATGTGTTAATTAAATTTGTTAAGTTTAAATTATCAAATATTTTAAATTACTAAATCTTAAATTAATATTCTGCGGACTGTGTGTTGCTGGGACACCGTATGGACATATCTGCAGATTTTCTCCATGATGGTGGTAACCTACTTTTTAGTAGGAAGTCAGTCGGAACATCGATACAATGCGGCAATAGCCCAATGGATAGGGTGTCGGACTGGCGATCGAGAGGTCGTGAGTTCGGTCCCCACCCCACCCATTGCACTATTGACGTGAACCCACTCCAGACACAAGCATATTAAGCTTAGTTGGAGGGGTTAACAAGAATACTAGTAATGTGCGACCCACATTGCCAGTAATCTTTAAAAAAAAAAAAAAAAAAAAAAAAAAAAAAAAAAAAAAAAAAAAAAAAAAAAATGCTCCTATCACGTGATACTTAGTACGTACTACACTTGTGCAAACTCACGCAGTCTAAGATGTAGCTACGATCGAGTGAAATGGTGGCAAGAACAGGGGATCGGCAATGAGCACCGATGTAGGTATATAAGCTTTAATACTGATCATTCCATTGGTGTCTGCTCCGCATTGAAATATATCATAGCATTATGTGAAAAGTGCTTAAATGAATTATCATATAAGCAAAGTTTAGAATTTAAGTATTAACTTAAATTCTAAATTTAAAAACCACCCTCCACTGATCTATGTATAATCTGTTCAATGCGACCATAACAATGAACCCAAACACGACATATCTGGATGGAGTTGGTGAGGAGTTGAGTATTCTGCTGATTCCAGGAGAGACGAAGAAGAGAGATAATCAAACCAAGTTACGTAAAAAATCAGAAATTTCAAAATAAAACTCGTAACATAAATAACAATACAAACTACAACATTAGCTCTGAATATGTACTAAGATGTTCGTAACGAGAAGTAACGTTGATATCGTTAACGCCCATAAACCGTTATAACACTACGTCTAACGTTACCTAGTAACATAAGTTTACCGAAAATACTCTCTTGGTTATTACTACACTACTCTTATGTTGACTATAACATTCTACTGTGGTTTTTCTTGACTTTGAGTATTCTAAAAGATATTGATATACCTAGATGTGCTAATGCATAGTGTATTTAGACAGTGTCAAAGTATGGAATATTTCAAGGATTCGTAGATTTGAGTCTTAAAGGCGAGTCAAAGTCACCTTCAAGTCAATTTCAGATCTTAGTCCAGTCCAAGTCCATACCCTCAATTATGATGTTTTATGAATTTACTGAAAGCTTTCAGTGGAATTTTAGTGTGAACGTAAAGTGGCATGTTTTTCGACATTGTGTTCCCTACACTTGGACACATTCAACCGGTTAATAAGCCACATTTATCATACATTAAAACGGTAAAACACAAGTATGTAATGAGAGCCCATACAATTTTTTACGTTCCCGCTAATACTCCCTTTGCTACTTATGTTTCTGTAATGCTTCTTTTCGGTGTTCTAACGGACCTTTTTGTCAGATGTAAATTTTGGACATTATTCAAAATTGACATCTTTGTAATTCATTTTATGCTTCGCTAGTTTCAAGCATTTCCCGTAAAACTGATATATTTATTAATTTAGATATGGCTGCCTGTCTTCCTAATAAGTAAATTAATCCAGAAAATAATATAAGCAAATAAATGAAGACTAACATTTTCTTATTCTCTATTCAATATGTATTATTTTATTTATATTAACCAACTTTATAATAAAGGAGGAGGTTCTCAATTCGGCTGTATGATTTTTTTTTGTGTGTATGTTACGCGATTACATCGTCAATTCTGAACCGATTCGAATGATATAATCGGTAGGATACGTTTCCGAGGTGGTCCCATTGTAATTTCATCGAGATCTGATAATTATCTCCAGAGATATGACGATAAACGTCTCAAACTTGCTACTGAAATTGACTCGCGGGACATTGAAGTCGGTTGTTTTAGTTTTTAAACTATCTTAATTATCTTTAATCGCCTATACAAAGATCCAAGTTCAAGTTCTTGGATATCATAAACCGCAAAGAAAGCATTGAGATAAATTACTAAAGGAAATAATTGAAGACTAACATTGTCTAATCCTCTATTTAATATTTACTTCTTTATTACTACTTGTTTTTCTTTAATCGCCTATATATAGATCTAAGATTAAGTTCTTGGATATCATAAACTGTAAAGAAAGCATTGAGATTATTGAAGTCAATTAAAGAAAGTGTAACTAGATAGTTGGAAAGGCCTTTTAATTTATTAATAGTGACATAGTTAAAGGCAAATCATACCTACATCCCTAGAGTATACATCATACCATCGATAATAGAATTATAGTGTCTCTTGTAGAATTAAAATGTATATTTAACGAGTATACAGATGACACAGCACCAACCCACTTCGCTATATTATTACGTAGTGATGAAGAGATTTCTTCCCTTCCCTTAACTCGAGCATTTTTATGCTCATCCTTACAACTTTTGCAATCCACTTATACCAAGCAAGCGCTGAGTAAACACAAAAAGTTTTTCGCGTTTAATCTTCACGTTTTTCGGATATTCATTGAAATTTTGCGCTCCTGAGTTGTTTTAAATAATCCTTAGAACGTTATTTTTTATGCGACTTTAGTAATACTTTCTTACGCGTTCGTGTTTCGAGTCACACGTGAAAAGTTTGAAGGGCTCGTGATTTTCAATTTATTAGTACTTGTTTGACTTTTCAATGCCTGACTCTTAAGTAAAATATGTTCTGGCTGTAAATTGGTCTAGGTTACATTATATGGGCAATATTTTGAACTTTCAATGACTGATAAATTGAATTGTAGGTAAATAATGTTTTTAAACTTTTGTTATATTTTAATTTTCAAAATCTATAAAAATTATAACAAATATCACTACAGTTTCTGTATTCCTGCGGTTAAGCTGTTTAGTATCTCATGTCACTTCTCAGTTGCAAAATTGTCATAGCAAACAGACTTCGCTAATAAGTTTGTAGTAAAGAGTGAGGCGTTCGCAGACGCAAACGTAGCAATTTATATTATTCAAACCAGAGCAATGAATATGAAATAATCCGCATTGTGCACAAGACGTTTAAGATTTTAAGCACAATACCGACTTAGGTGCATAAATTATAACATACGAGAAGGGTTGGGGAGACCGAAATGTAAAATTGTTCATTCCGGAGCTCGTTTCACGAAGAATTTTGATAAATAGCTGAGTGAAATAATTTGCCTCATCTTGTAACGATTCACTCGTACATAGCAGTACTCTGACACGTAGGGAATTCTTATCTTACCAACCCAGCACTTTGATTATGAAGGAAAGGAATATTTAAAGAAGACTTCGCTTGCTTTGTTGTTCCTCGACGCATGTGCAAAATTAATGTTTGAAATATGAGAGCATTACCAGTCGGGACGCTTTGTATTTCTGTTCATACTATTTGACTGTGTCGACTCAAAGAGAAAGCATTCATACCTACTATGATAATATGCCTATACTTATCTGACGTTAGATTTGCGAAGTTAAATATTTTTTATGATTTCAGCCGCTCAAGATAAGTATTAAATATGTTAGTATTATTCTATGAACGATCATAACGTATACACATACTATATTTCAATCAAATAACATTAAATGTTTCGTTACTGTATTAAATGATATTTAATGATCACAGCACATATTGATTAAAATAATTTATGATCGTATAAAAAACTAAAAGAACCGACTTCAAATTTTCAGTACTAATATTGAGGTGTCATTAGATCAAACAACACAACATAACAAACGTTACCTCTGTGTAATATTAGTATTAGATATACCATCCGATTGGATACATTTCTGAGTATGCAGACCAACGTTCAGTGAGACCTCTAACAAACTTATTCCGGTCATTGAAATCAGGCTGATTCGATCGCATCTCCTTCTCGTTCTATCACTTATTCATCAGGTCATGAATACCTAAGTCAATTTACGTGTAAGCTAAGGACGCCTAATGATATTGCAATAGCAATAATGCGTCCGTGAGAGATAGTGGGTACCTGACAGGCTTATAATAATAGGCTTTGGATGAATGATATTGGTATGTTTGTTGACTTCATACCACTGCAAGTGTGTAACATTTTTATCCCCCGACGCCAAAAAAGGTGTGTAAACTTATAAGTTAGACGTGTGTATCTGTGTTTATGTATAAATATTATAAACTAGAAGTGCCTCACGGCTTCGCTCGCGTTACAGACTTCTTTTATTTACTCAAAACAATTATTTTGTAAAAACTTTTCTATCATAAAAGACATCAAATAAGTTAAAGCCAAATCGGTTCAAACTTAGAACCCCCGTTTCATCCCCTTGAAGAGTGAATTTTGAAAAATCTTTTCTTAACGGATACTAACATCAAAACAACTATCTGCATGTCAAATTTTTACTGAAGCACTTGTGTGAAGTTTCGAATAGGAAAAAATATCTAATCTTGTTTCTCCTTACAAACTTTGAACCCCCGTTTCATCCCTTAAGGGGTGAATTTAGGAAAATCATTTCTCAGAGGGAACCAAAGTCGTAATAACTATCTGCATGCCAAATTTCAGTGCAATCCGAAACAATATTGATTTTCAGACTTTGTTACCCCATTTCACCCTCTTAGGGGTGGAATTTCAAAAAGCCTGAAACACGTATTTAGTTATTTTTTTTACCTGAAGCACTTGTGTAAAGTTTCAAATAGAAAATACTATCTAATCTTGTTTCTCCATACAAACTTTGAACCCCCATTTCATCCCCTAAAGGGGTACATTTTGGAAAATCCTTTCTTAGTACACGTTTACGTACTAACACAAATATACCCTCCAAATTTCAAGTGTCTACAACCAGCGGTTTAGGCTGTGTGTTGTCTGTCAGTCAGTCAGTATGTCAGGACAAAGATTCTTATAGTATTAGAAGATAGATTATCCCATGATTATCCCTTCAAATAATCATATATCATTTTTGTTTTTGTTTTGATTTGGCTCTACACGATAACTGTATTTAGCCAGTGTCAAGCATTAAAACTCTTCAAGTTTTTGTAAATTCAAGTTACAAAGTAGGGTCAAAGTCACATTTCAGGTCAAGTCGAAGACTAAACTGTAGTCCAAGTCATACCCTCAGTAAAGATGTGGAGTTTTAGTAATGATATCTACCGGCTGTAATTCACTTACCTTTAGGCGAATTTTTTCGAGCGAATCCGTCGCTCTTCCTCGGGAGTGAGGTCACGCGGTGAGATCGCGATGTTCACTCTGGATGTTCAATGTGGAGTTTACTGAAGGTATTCAGTGGAATTTTGGTGAGAACGCAAATAGAATGTTTTTCAACATTGTGCTTTTTTTTTATATCATATAGGCTAGTGTTTGACTACTATCTCACCTGGTGGTAAGTGATAATGCGGTCAAGGATGGTAGCACGTAGCACGCTAGACCTAGAATGGGAACTGGCTCTCAAGGATAACTGCCGGAACACATTAGATGTTTGGCGACATATTTCCTTACTTGTGGGTGGTAGCTGGCAAGGCAGACACTAGACACTGTCCAACCACCATGCGAGGGTTGGAGGCTTCTTAACAATGTTTTACCTTCACCGAAGGGCCACTGTAAAAAGCGCACATACATTTTTCAATAAAAAAATCCATTGGTGCACGGCTAGGATTGAATTCGGTACTTCTGGCATCAAAGCTGACAATACTCCCACTACACCACTGGGCCCTCCTGTTTCATTACACTCGAACACATTTACCGGCACTTAATGGTTAATAATCCACATTTAATACACATTACCCCGCGGTCCTCGCAGAAGAACACAAGTTTTGAAAAAATACAATGAGATTACACTCACTTTTCCACGTTCCCGCCAAAACTCCAATTGGTATATAATGTATAATCATATTTTTTCTTCTTGTAACCTACTGGCCAGTATCCGCTCTAATCTACAAAGAGTTCACTAATCGTAAAGTTTATTCTTACGTTTGGGAATAGTTCGGGCCAGCTAAGTACTGTACACGCGAATGCGAACCGTATTTTCTAATAGATCAGTGTAATTCCGTTTTTATAGACCATGTATTGAATGTTATGGCTTAGGCGTTGGCATAAAAAAGTAATGTAATAGCTTACATGATATTGATATCTTCTTTTTGTGTGTTGGTGGATAATTTCATGAAATGTTGCAGCAATAGTTACATTATTGCAATTTGAAAGTGAAAGTGAAAGTGACAACGTTTATTAATGACACTTAGGTATTAAAAAAAGATACAAAATAAAAGTACAAAAACTTAAGATTTATGCGTATAAATCTTTGACAAAAGTGTCACTAATTGGCCCCACCTCAGCATAACTGTTGGTCTAATGACCAACGCTGGTCTTCCGGTGATGCCGGTCGGCGACGTCACGTTACAGGCTAACAGGTAACAGTAATAACATACATACAGGCTACAGGTACAGGTACATAAAACAGTAAAAAAATAATATGAAATAGAAGTTTTAGTAGATGCACGTCGTAATGTCAAGTCAAAGTCAAATTGAAGTAATAGTCCTTTCCAAGTCACACAGTCAGACACCCTCGGTAAATAAGTAGACTTTACTGAAAGCTATTCCTTTTTTTTTTTTGTTAACGCAAATGTTTTGCGCAATGTGCTATTTCCCTACTCTCGTGCACGTTCCTCGGCACCTAATAGATTATAATCTACATTTATTACACATCAACTTGCTCGCAGAAGAATACAAATTACAAGTTTTAGGATAAATGCATGAGTGCACACCATTTCACGTCCCCGTCAAAACCTTCCAGTAGTCTGAGAAACTTAGATGGAAAATTAAAAAGATCTGACATTAAAATAACAATAATACAATACATAAATAATTTGAATTTATAATGTAGGTTAACCAACAATTTATTTTGTTAGATAGAAATCTGTATAAAATCAATTAATTAATTCATACATGCCGTTTAAAACACATTAAAAATATGAGACGAATTGAGAACCTCCTGTTTTCCAAAAAGGTAAAAATATTTCAAAAAAATAGTACATTACATTTATTATTATCATTATAAGAAAATAAACAGGCCAAATGCAAGTTGGACTCGCACATCGTAGGGTTCCGATTTCGTAATGCAATACAATATTTTAAGAGATTGAGCAAAAAAAAATTGAGCTAAAAAACGTTCCTTGTATACACCCCTCAACTTTTATAATAACATAATTTCAATCTGATTGTTTTGTTGTGAAAGCAACCTTCATTTTTTTTAGTCTTATTATGGCTCGAAACGATTAGTGTATTTAGCCAATGTCAATTATTATTAATATTCTACAAGTTTTTGAGATTTCAAGTCATAAAGATGGGTCAAAGTCACATTTCAAGTAAAGTTGAAGTCACAGTCTAGTCCAAGTCATACTCTCAGTAAAAATGTGTATTTTCAGTGGAATTTTGGTGAGAACGCAAATAGATTATGTTTAAACATTGCGCCTACTCTGCACACATTCAGCGGCACTGAATAGTTAATAATCCACATTTATATCATATTAACTCGCGGAAGAACACAAGTTTTAGGAAAAAATACAATGAGAGCACACACATTCACAATTCACAAAAACTTAAAGAATATTACTAGCTAAATACACTAATCGCGTGGAGCCATAATGAAACAAAAAAAAGTTATATGCGTACCTTTCGCACCATAAGTTAACCAATAAGTTTCTAATACGTAGGTTAGAATAGACACGTAACCGTGTGCTCGAGCATTGCACAAGCTACTGACGGGACAGTTGCGTCGGCAATCATAATCTAATCCCAGTCTTTGACGCTGTTACAAGATCACCTTAATTGACGGCCGCTTCAGATATTTGCATCTGTAATAATCTGTATGAACGGCTGTGTTTAATAATTTTTATTACAACTTGTAGGCCATAGTCAATGTGTAAGCAACATTAGAAAAACACATACGTTGATGTGTTATTGTTTTTTTTATGCAAAAGATAAATAAATATACATAAGTATGTGATGTTTTCTCAACTGGTTTTAACTTACTTAATTAATGAATTGAAATGAATTTATTTGATAAAAAATGTATAATGTGATTATATAATAAGTTCTTATTTATTTTTATTATGACATTGCCATTTTATTACATTATTTTATTATTTTTCTATTACAATTAATATATATTTTTACGTATGGTCTCCGTCCACTGGACCCAAAATAAAGATATATTTTATTACTCACAATGTTAAGTACACATTATTGCACTATTGACGTGAACTCACTCCAGAGACAAGTTTAATTAGCTTTGTTGGAAGGATTAACAAGACCACTTAGTAATGTGCAACTCACATTGCTAGTACTTCGGAGTAAAAAAATAAACTGGCCAAGTGCAAGTCGGACTTGCACTCGTAGGGTTCCGATTCCGTACCACACTACAATATTTTATAAAATCGAGCAAAAAATGCTGAAAGAAATCACGTTTCTTGTAATAAATTGACAAATCGATCTAGCTAGGTTTTCATTTTCAGGAAAAGTTGATTTATCCCTGTTTTCAGGTAATGAAAAACTCCTACAATATAATTAGAATATGAAGGTAAATTTCGCCATTGCTACATTGTTACGATAGCTCGGTGGGAGATCGTTCGGATGGCGATCAAAAGGATCCCGGTTCGAGTCCAGACGTGATGATTAATTTTTTCCATGTTTGTTCTTTTGTAAGAAGACTATTATTGGGAGCCAAAAAATTACATAAAACACGATTTACAAAAAAAAAATTGTTAGCAAAGCTCGGCCATCCAGATATTATTATATTATATTACCGTGTCAAATCCAAACAATTATTAAAACAGGAGCCGCGTCCTTATTCAGTACAACGCCATCTTACGAACACTAACGCCAACTAAGACCTGATTTCACCAAAGTAGAATAACTCTTCTCGTCTCGAAGATACGATTATCGAAGGAATATAAAGAAGATTATTATGTCTAAACATTCACACCTCTCGCTCTTCCACTCTGGCGACAGTTGACTCGCAATAGAATATTGATAGTGAATTGGTCTAAACAGAATTTTCTCGTATTTCGATTCTCGCACTCAAAACCGTTCAATCCGATTTGTACGATACTCGTATGAATTTGAAAAATGTCATACGAGATCGTGTTTATACAAGTCGAGACTCTCATAAGCAAGAATCTGCTTACTATACTTTTGTTGTGTAAAAGAACTTAGGCAATTATCGCCTAGCGATAAGTCATATGCGAATCTCGTATGACATAATCGTAGGCGGGATTTTAGTTCTTGCCTGCATGTAAACATTTTGATACGATTGTGTTATAGCGATTAGTGCTTGTGATAGTAGCGTATGGTTTCTCGTAAGGAAACGTACGAGAAACTCTCCCCGTCTAAATGGGCCTTAATTGCTTTACTGACACAGTACTTCTACTCGCCAATAGATGTCGGTAAGAGTCATATTTTAAGTTGATTATCA
Organism: Cabera pusaria; assembly: GCA_954871355.1. Lineage (NCBI taxonomy): Eukaryota > Metazoa > Arthropoda > Insecta > Lepidoptera > Geometridae > Cabera > Cabera pusaria. Next base: position 19,877,823 of record OX940891.1, on the reverse strand, counting down.
ATAAAGTTGATTATTGAAAACACGAATAAAACTCCTAGCTAGATCGATTTATCGCCCCCGAAATCTCCTTTAGGTGTACTAAATTTTATTTAATCGTTGGAGCCGCTTCCGAGATTCAGATTAAGGTAACGACGATAGCGCCATCCTTGATGCTAGGTAGATGGCGCTGCGCTATCGTAAAAAACTTTTTTAAAACTTTTCTTTAATTTTTAACTTTGTTCTGTTCTTAGTATTTGTTGTTATAGCGGCAACAGAAATACATCATCTGTGAAAATTTCAACCGTCTAACTATCACGGTTCATCAGATGCAGCCTGGTGACAGACGGACAGACGGACAGACCGACAGACAGACAGACAGACAGACAGACAGACAGACAGACAGACAGACAGACAGACAGACAGACAGACAGACAGACAGACAGACAGACAGACAGACAGACAGACGGACAGCGGAGTCTCAGTAATAGGGTTCCGTTGGTGCCTTTTGGGTTCGGAACCCTAAAAATAACAACTATCCCAAATTTTTCGTAAAAGTTTCATCACGTCCATGTGATTTCCGACAAATTTGACCTGACTTAACCCCTATAACTGAAGATTAGTTCCTAAATGGAACACAAAGCTCCAATTTCAAAAGCGCTGCTGCCTGTCAAACGCGCAACGTGTCAATGTTCTCACACCTGATTTAACAAACCAAGTCGCCCCTCTCAAAATCACAGATGAACACATTGGAATCGATCCGTCATCCCCAAACAATACCAGATTTACTTGCACAAGGTATAAAAGTTTAGAATGAAACACCGACTGCTTGCTAGAGTTCAAAATAAAAATACACGTATTCCTACTGAGGGGACAAAACGTCAACGGCACGTAGCCTGCGTGGCAAAGCGAAAGGAGATCTGAAGAGGTTGTGCCGTGAAATTTGTCGTTTGACACCTCCGCTCCACCGGGCTGAACGCGTGCGTCGGCGTTTCCGCTGCGATTATATGCGAATACACACGCCGCCATGTGGAAACTGGCTTTAAGAGTAAACACAATCATGTTGTGATCTAATAAATCTCAATGTAAACTAAATTACATCTTCACGTTTTGATGCCGTGACACGTAGCGTTTCTACATTATTTGATCTTACATTTAGTACTTACTTACTTGCTCATTGTTATACATTCATCAGTCACATCAGACACTAAAACAAAAACAGTGTTTTTTTTTAATACTGGCTAAATGTTAAGTGTCTCTCAAGCCAATTAAAAATAATTTCATATGTCAAAAAACAGGGTAGTTTGTACTTTATGGCCGGTACACGCAACTAAAAAAAAATAGTATCAAACTCTTCTTTATGCGGTGTGTGCGTCCTTGGTCTTATCTTTTTCTTGTAATTTATTTCTCCATTACTTTAGTGATTTCATTCTTTTGTTTCTATCTTTAGATTCTATTCATATCTTTTTGCTGTTTACTTACTAAAAGAAAGTGCAAAATGGTGTTCAGTCTACGTGAAATGTTATCACGCCTGAGGTACATTCATGATGAACGAGAACATGGAGATAATCAGGTAAATAGTGTTACTTAGAATAATAGTGCCACGTCTGAAAAATTTCACTCGTATTTGTTTCACTTTAATACTGGCATTCAATTGTGTGCATATACTTCCTTATATTTTTATGACGGCAGCACAGAATAATGAATAACGGCAGTAAGTAATTGGCTTATTTTTCGGTGGTGTTCGATCGTTCTCTATGATTGCATCTGATGGAAATGATTTAATCATATGGAAATTTTGAAGACTGTGAGACAATACGTCTTAATGTTTTAAGAACTAGTTGGCATATAAAAATGACGAAGGACTTTTAAATTCGTTTTCGTAAAAAAACCGACCAAGTCGAGTTGGATTGGACTCGCCCACCGAGGCTTCCGTCACAGAACGGTTAATAATACTACGTAGAATTGCTTTCGTACCAACTTCTCACACTAGGTCAAAGTACAAACTTAACTTTGCAGTTCGAGCTTAGGCCGATGCCTAGACACTGTTCATGCATCAACCGCAAATAATAAGCTTGTAATCGTAATTTCGTTTTTTGTCTTAAAACTACATATTTACGGTTTTAGGATTTTTCCATAACTTGCTTCTTGTCAAATTTCGTAATTCTAGGTCAACAGGATGTACCCTATAGGTTTTGATTCCCTTGTAAAATAGCAGAATATACGAAAATATATGCTAAAAACGGTCATATCTTTTGATCGCGTTGACTTGCAAGTTCGATTTTTTAATAGCTGAAAGATACCGTAGACCTCGAGTATTTGATATCAGTTTCAACTTGATACCTCTACGAGTTCTTGAGAAAAAAGGGCTCGACAGACAGACAGAATGAAAACAAAGTGATCTTATAAGGGTTCCTTTTTCCTTATGAGGTATGGAACCCTAAAAAACATTGTCTCCAAAACGTTTCATGAACAAAGGACTTCTTTTACAAAAAGTCGATTACCGACGAATATTTCAAAGTAATAAAGGCGAATATTACATAGATACCTGAACCATTTATCATAAAATCATGACAGGATATTTTCTTCGTTGCGAAGTTATAAAATAGCCGTACAAAACAATATTGCCTCGTAGGTAGGTACAATAAAAGCCCATAACAACGATCAATCAATCAATGGATAAAAGAGGATAGGTATTTCAACTATTGTGTATATGGTATTTTATAATGATCGCAAATTTAGACACGTTGAAAAAAATTGTGTTTATTTTCGTTTTTGTTCAAAATGTGTGGTATAGTTAAAATAAATAAAAAATAGCTTTTTTTATGTTATTATCGGTTTATTCCTGTGTTAAAACATAATCTTTAGGTACAACCCAGCTACTTAAATTATATTACTATAATTTATGAAACATTATTTTGTTAAAATTATGTAAACATTTGATTATTATACTTAAAGTTGCAAGGTTAAAAATCACGGAAAATGATAAACGGATTATATAAAAATATACAATAAACTACTCATACGTAATAAGTATTAAGTAAATAATGCTTTATTATAACTGCACTATCAACATTTTCAATAAAGTTATCCAAACTCACATTAGATTATTGACTGACGAACTTACATATTTCTAGGTCTAGATCTAAAAAAAAGCATTACATTTTGTGAAAATGTTTCATGGAACTTTTTTAAATTCATTCTATAGGTTTTAGTAGCGGATGAAAAGTGCCGACTTGTATTGGTTATAAAATACTTATCCAATACAACAGTAGTAACCATGATATTTATCCAATACAAGTCGACACAAGCCAAGGTAGACCAAGACTTGATTCTAATATTATTTGAATCGAGTCTTGGTCTACCGAGATTTGAACCTGTAGACTGATAAGTATCATCACATCCAAAACTTAATTACTATATACCACCTATTTATAGTTACACATATCAAGATCTATCAATTTAAGCTCCTATATCATCTACAATACCTTCCAGATGCAATTCTCATGTAGAAGGTACAATCCCACTAAGCCTAAGACGACAAGACTTGCCTTGCCATATTCTATTATGCCATCTCTAGGCGGTATTTCATATTGATGCGTTAACAAAATAAATATTCAAAACCTTTGATATCGTTATCTAATACGGTAATATATTTTCCATGCGACTTTTTGTAGTTTACTAAAAAAAGGTTTAGTTTAAATTTATAATTTATTTGTAAAGTACTTTGAAGACGGTTGCACTCGGAGAGAAACATGCCCAGGTGCTCTGACCCGGTCCCAGGTCCCAGGCGGTGCGCGTTTCAATCCCATCGGTACCATGAAATTTTGGATTGTGTGTAACAATGTAAAAAAATACAAAGTATAACACTTTATGAAACATAATATTTGACGTATAAAATGATAAAGTCGTTAAACCCATAATTAACTATATTAGTCATAAACAGTCACATGCGTGAAAAATGTGTTATATATGTTGTATAAATGTGTGTAGAACTTAACTCAAAATATAATACTAATAACATTAGCACTAAACAACTGCATTTATTGTAGAGAACCTAGTATCTAATTAAAGTAAATCTAATTTCTTCTTCATGAATAAATAAATAAAATGAATAAATTTGGGCCCCTAGACAAAATATGCTTCAGTGTTGTTCAGAGTTTTGAACACAGATCATGGGTTATTGGACATGCAGAAGAACACAAGTTGGAGTTAAAATGTTAAATTTTGACTCCAACTTGTGTTCTTCTGCAGTTTTCTTCTTACCCGCCAATACTTCAGCTAACTTTAAACTACAAGTAAGTTACGAGTATATCTAAACGTTTTCCCCACAGTATCGAAACTACTCCCGAACAAATTAGATCAACTAGCTTTCTAAACCACAGTAATCTGTTGATATGGTTCCATGTGCAGTGAAATCGTAGCAGTTTAGATACTGAGACGATATCGGTGTGCATTTGCCATGTCACGGTGCCGACATTAATCACGGAGAAACGCCAACACCTGAGTGGTATACTGCTTCCTAACAATATTAGCAAGTATCACTTTTGTCGAATACCGTGTGTTACCGCGACATGTTGAGTCGTTCTAGTCACGCTTGTTATTTATTAACCGACTCCGAACGAGAAGTTCTCGATTTTACTATTTTTCTTGGTTGACGTCTGATCTTTTTGTAAATCGGTCTTTGATGAATAGTTGTTTATGCAAGCACGACACCTGCCTAATGGTAAGCAATGAACCTGTGGGATGCGTATAGCAAAAACTGTGTCACGCCAAAACAGCTGAATTGCCAGAACTTCGCGGATCACTTGCACTTGCCTGGTACCTTGACATTTATATTTGAATGTTTAAGGTACACATGTCCTGCAATATAACTGAAGGCACTACTGTTCTTCTTTATATTCTGTAAAAGTTAATAATCGGATAACGTGATTCACAGGGAGTCCGCCCTTGAAGTATCAATATTATAGGTGGGACGTTTTTATCAACGAATTCATCCATGCTGTTAATGTTAGAATAGGATGTAAAAGTAAAAATTAATATGACTGCAGTTCCGAACGGAGTGGAATAAGATAGGAGGCAAGGGTGAATTCGTTGATAAAAACGTTGAGTAACCCTCTTCTAAAATATTGGTATATCAAGCCCTGACAGCCTGTATAACGCCTTAATATATTTCAATGACTTACTAACTAGCATAAAATTATTAAAAAACATTTTCAATATTTTAATTATTTACGATTACGTCGAGGTTGTACAATATTTGTTAACTTACGTAAGCATGTTTATAATACATATTCGTTGATATAAATCAGATGGGAATCAAATAAAAAGTACCTTTAATATATCTCCAATTGGCATATCTATCGTTTTGTTTCGACAAAAACCCCCGCAAACATAAATCAAACGGCACAGGATGACCGGAAATTGATACCGCACTGACATCCCTTTAAACATAAATACGTCATCTACCTACAGCTAGGCTTGAGCCATGTATGACTATTGATTTTACTTTTTTGCTAGAATACATTGACTAAAATAGTTTAGATTCTGCCATAAATCGATAAATAGATAAACCTCATTATATTGAGGCCGAGGATGGTAAACACGCTAGGCCTAGAATAGTCTGACTCTCAAGGGCTGTGTGCTGAAAGAACTCCGTAAAATTATGTAGCCAGATTTTCTCTTGGATGGTTGGATTGGTGGTAAGCTACTATTTTAGTTGTGCGACAAAATTTCCATACAACAACCACTTGCTGGTATCAGTGAGAATGAAAAAAAACGCTATCGAGCTGATCTGATGGTCGAGCCGGGGGATAGGGACTGGGAACCCTGTAATGACAAAAAGTTGTTTATTCGAATTTGGTCTTTTTTTTTTTATCATGAGTTTCTCCATTACACATGATGACATAAAGATTACTTATTATTGGAAACGTTTAAAATATTGTCTACTAGAAGTGCCCCGCGGCTTCGCCCGCGTTCTTCTTTTATTTACTTAAAACTTTTATTTTGTACAATCCTTTCTATAATAAAAGACATCAAAGAAGTAAAAGCCAAATCGGTTCAAACTTTAAACCCCCGTTTCATTCCCTTAAAGAGTGAATTTTTAAAAATCTTTTCTTAGCGGATACCTACGTCAAAATAACTATCTGCATGCCAAATTTCAGCGCAATCCGAAACAATATTGATTTCAGACTTTGTTACCTCACTTCACCCTTTTAGGGGTGGCTTTTCGAAAAAGCCTAAAACACGTATTTTTTTATTTATTTACTGAATTACTGGTTTGAAGTTTCGAATAGAAAAAACTATCTAATCTTGTTTCTCCTTACAAACATTGAACCCCCGTTTCATCCCCTTAAGAAGTGAATTTTAGAAAATCATTTCTCAGAGGGAACTATCGTCGTAATAACTATCTGCATGCAAAATTTCAGCGCAATCCGAAATAATATCGATTTTCAGACTTTGTTACCCTGTTTCACCCTCTTAGAGTTGTAATTTCGAAAAAGCCTGAAACACGTATTTACTTATTTATTTAACGAAGCACTTGTGTGAAGTTTCGAATAGAAAATACTATCTAATCTCGTTTTTCCATACAAACTTTGAATCCCCGTTTCATCCCCTTAAAGGGTGAATTTTGGAAAATCCTTTCTTAGTACACCCTTACGTACTAAGATAAATATACCCTCCAAATTTCAAGTCTCTAAGGCCAGCGGTTTAGGCTGTGCGTTGTCTGTCAGTCAGTCAGTCAGTATATCAGGACAAAGATTTTTATAGTATTAGATGTATTGACCAATTTGTACATTATAAAGAGATGCTATAATAGATTACCTGTCTGCTGGGTGGCGAATTAAAAATAACACCCAAAGAAACAAACTGGAGGCAAAAATGAGTTTATCGCAATCCACCTTAATCAGAGAAATGTTATGCGAACCAATTTTAAATTTTAGTAAAACGGAGGGCAGTAAATGTTAATGCACCAACAATATTCCCTGGGACGGGCTATCGTAAAAACTTTACCCGGTAACCGCTACGAAGCCGGTTGCAGCTTGCACTATAAATACCTTATTTCAGCAGTAAGAACATTTTGACTTCTATAAATTTAAACATCAAATAAATTTATTGACATGCAAAAGTTTTTATGGTAAAATTCGTTAAACAATAACAGCATATTCTTATTGTAATTGGTAATTGGGGCGATAAGATCTATACTGTCGTCCCGCTTGGGGTGCATTTCCCCCTGTTAGTGATTATCCAAGCCCAGCCAGATTACCAGATCCCAGCTCCTTATGTATAGTGTTTTTAATATAGATATCTGATGATGTGACAAATCAACTTAAGCAGCTTTTTAACTAATCTTTTGGTGTGTTATGTCCGAGAGGTATATATACTCGTACTTTCATGAAAAGTTTGTATTTAAACTTTTTTCAATTAACTGTTATGAGAAAACTATTAAAACTATGTCCGTTATTCTTTCCCTACTGTCGAACCACATAAATACGGTAACCATCGTGCACTTTAACATTGTTTTAAAAAGTAAATTTCAATAACGCAAGAAGTTCCTCGACACCCGATGTTGATGGCTTAACTCGACGGGTAGATTGATGACTCTGTTTTGCATGAACCTGTCCGTGGACTCGCGGTGAATTTTCACCGGTATTATTAATCACCGTGAATTTTAATAAGTACAGTGGGTAAGGTGCTTTATGAAGTGGCGGAAAACTGAAGAATATATGGCTGCATAGTTTGAATGAAATAAAATTGGGTGAGGCTTTTAGTTTCTGAGTTATAACTGTTAATTTACTAAAGTTAAAAGATTTTAGTTAGTCAATACCATAGACTTTCGCTGACATTTTGTTTTGGACAATAAAACGACAATTCTTCATCTTTCACCGTCCAATGACCCAATAAATTTCACTCACCTCATTATCAAATTGAGTAAAAAAATCCGTTTATGCATAGTCCTAAGATGCATTGTAAATACCTATTGATATAAAATATTAATCCTAAACAGTACAGAATCTGATTATGCATTGGTGGCGCCATCTATGACTACTTATTACGTAAGTTAATCATTCGGAAGAAATCATTACAATTTTCAAATCCGACGAGAGATGCTGCACTGCGTAAATGAAATATTATATTTCTTTGAAGTGTGTGACACTTTAAAGAAACATAGTACAGAAACTGTTCTACCCACTTTTCATGCTGACTAGACAGCCGAGCACTTAACCCTAAACGTCCTAATGCACACCCAAATCCGTTAATCATAATTGCGCGTTCCTGTATCACATACGTAGGCCGATTGATTCCCAATACAGTGTCCGGCTGAACTGAGCATACCGTAACAAACCACATGTTCTATACCTTAGGGTTACCAATGATAATTGCTATTCAGTTCCTGCAAACAAAACGTAGATAATGAGTGAATGAGATTATTTTGATGTCATCATACATTGTCTTATATGTTTGTACATACATATTTGGGTTCTGAACCATACCAAGACGTTACGAAACCGATTCGTTATCGTGAATTATGAATTGAATGACACCCTCACTCATAAAAATCGGATATAACTGTGAAACATACGTCAATGTATAACATACATGTATATGTATGTTATATATATTTACATTATGTTATGTTATATAATTTATTTATTATATGTTTTTCTTAGGTATACCATACCTAGGCTGGTAAAAGAAAATCCCTTTCTTTGGCCTTTGCCGTACTCTGTTAAATTAAGTTATAACAACGATATAACTTTTTTAGGAACATAATAATCAATTTTCTGCATTATTTTAGGGCAATGCATAATTAATTCGTTTTCTACCTAAAACATGGATATTTCTAGACTTGTTATTGAATTTGCATCATTTAATAAAGGCTTGAACTCATCCCCGAATCCGAATAAGTTGAAAATTATTCAAAGTTTTCATTACGTTACACCCTCCAAAACTTTTAAACGCATGGTTATGACATCACGGTATTCAAAGTTTTAACTCCTCTCGCATCGCTTCAATTGATTTCCAATGTGGTAGCTTACAGTCCGATCCAGCTAAATCTGAGAGCCTGTGTTCAGAACGCCACATATTCACTAGTTACGTCCAGTAATTGGTATTCAGTGCTGGACGCCCCTGTGGCGGAAATTAAAAATGATTGTATTGCCCTGCATACGCATACCCAGGTGGGTTCGGTCACCTATACGTATTACTTTGGTTTGTTTTGTTTTATTGTGATTATTCTTTAACATAGTGATTTGAAGTAGACTTAACGGTTTGTCTATTCATAGATTAACTTAATTTTATTATTTATAATTTATTGAACGTTTTTATGCTCACTTCAGGCCGAGCGTTTGACCACTATCTCACCTGTTGGTTAGTGATGATGCGGCGAGGATGGTAACACGCTAGGCCTAGACGTAACTGGTTCTCAAGGACAGATTTCAGAACACATTAGATGGTTTGGCGACAGATTTTCCAATTGACCAGGCGGACATTGCCTACCACCATGCCGGGGGTTTGGAGATTTCTTAACGATGTTTTTCCCTCACCGGAGGGCTACTGTGAAATATGCTCATACATATTTCGGTAGAATAATCTATTGTTGGTGGGGATTTGAAGTATTTGAACACACTACGTGTGCCGTTAATGCCGACCATTCTCCCACTGCGCCACTGGGCCCTCTAATATACCTCTTATTAATTATTTCATTAAATAATGAAGATCCTCTATTATCTTAAATCCATCAAAGCCTTAGTAAAATTATAATCTAATTAAATTATAGTGATACCTATTCCGATTAAAACTTTCAAAAACGTTGTGAAGAGTTCAGCAAACAAAACTTTATTTTCTACGAAACGTCTGTCTAGGGGTGAAAATGTATTTCGATTTACGCACAAACTAAACTAATTAATTAAAACCTATTTTCAGATTTGTTTATCTTGCTGCTTTACTTCGAAAGTGATGGCCCACATCAGATAGGATTGACTACAAAGGGCGTTGATTTCTGATAAACATTCGAGTTCACTGGTCATGTCTGTAGTGGCATGCGAGCACATAATAATTATTCTTATTTTTATACATACTTTATTTATAGAGCATATCGTAACTATTCTTAACTTATTTACATGAATTAGGAATAATTATTTCATCCATAGCTGAATAATTCGTGGGCAATTTAAATGACTTAATCAATGTATGTAATATCTTTCGAACATCAGTTTGTAATTACTTTTGTACCTTCACGATGGGTTTTTCACATATAAGATTATCAAAACAAGTACAAAGCTCAGACATTTTTGAGTAATATGCGATACGGACAATATTTATGTTAACTTTCAGCCACAATCGAACAGTAAAATCAAAGAACAACCCTAAATGAACCGATGACGATTACCAATCAACGCCTTCATAATTGCGCAGTTAATATTTACACAGACTGAAAGTTTAAACATGTGAATTGCACACTTTTCCACCAATTAATGTTTTTGAGTTAAAAACTGACAACAAAGGCTCTGTCGTCGGGAATCGCGTAAATGTTTGTTCGACACATCGGCTGTATGCATCAATTAAAAATATATTATTCGCGGGTTCACTTCCGTTTGGCTACAGCGCTATTTTGAATTTTTAAATGTTCACGTTCAGCTTCTCGTTTCCTTTTTATCAATATGTACGCACTTCGGCTTCTAAGTTTATTATTTATTTTAGTTCTTTTGCTAATCTACCTAATACGGCACTACCACTTTGTGAGGTATTATATGAGGCCATGAACTTAAATAATTTTCGGCTCCAAGTGCAGTGTCCAGTGAAAATGTAAAACTTACTAGATGTCTCAATAGACGTAGTAGAAATAAGTGCCATAAAAAGTATAAAGGATCAACGAAAATGTATATCCCATTATTAGAGGCACACACACACATGATCATATGGAATCGTACTTGGAAGATAGTAGTAAAATGAGAAGCTAGACAACAGCTAGGTAGACTTAAATTTTAATGTGGGCCGCCGCTCGTCGAGAAACTCGACGCAACATCACGACTAGACTTACCGAACAATTCGGACACGACAAAATTGGCTATCGCGGAACATCACATCTTGCGGACACGAACCACTTTTTACCCACGAAGGAACGGAGACTGTATATGCGTTTGGGGTGAGAGGATGTTTGTTTGTTTGTTTGTGTGTGCAAATCCATGTTGCCATTTTTCTCCAAAACTATCCGATATATATAATAGTATATAATATATATAGTATATAATAGTCCGATTTTGATGCAGTTTTCAGTTATGGGTTTGGGTGTAATTGGTGCATGTTTTTAGATTGGTGTTACGGTGACAACTCACCAGGGGGCGTTGCAGTATCATTTGTTGATGCTAATCGATATTGCCATTTTTCTCCAAAACTAGTTCGATTTTGTCTTTAAAACGGTTTGTAATTAATCAGTGGTGGTTCTTAAATAGATGTTATGACGTTAAATTTCTAAAGGAAATTGTCGTGGATGTTTATTTAAAATTTTAATGTTGTTACTTGTTCATACCGAGACGCGACGCGACGCGTCACGAGGTGACGATGCTTATGGTTTCGCGCCGCACAGCGAAAAGCCGCACGCCGCAGCGAGACGCGCAGCCGAATTATCTCAATGAAATATGTATAATATGTGTAGTAAATGCTATTTTATATTACGCGGCTTTTTGCTGCGCCGCGCGGTGCAGCTCGTAGCCGCGCGGCGCAACCCGACGTTGCCGAACTACTAAGTAATTAAATGTGTATCTTTTTGAGTAGTAAATAAAGTTACTTTTTGTATCAATTTCTTAAAAAGTGTGCGCCGCGTCTCGTCGCGTCGCGTTGCGGTCTGAGCTGAACCTAATTCTCAAGCTTAATTTGTATTAAGCAGTATTATTGTAATAATGTTGTATTATTTGTAATGTCTTTTTTGGCAAAATTTTTGAATTAGATCCAACAGTAGTAAATCATATTGGTACAAAGAAGCAAAAAACTTTAATAACAAAAGCTAAATATAAATATATGCAACTACTATTCTAAAATCTTTTTTCCTTGTTTTCCAGTTAATTTCATGTCGAAGCTCGCATTTATAATAATTCCTTCTCTTCGGTCAAATGAACATTTGTATTTGAACAACTTTTTATCCTCGCCGTTTAACTTCAGCCGGATGCGTTTTATTTGCATATGAATATGAAAGCTCATGTGACTTTTTTATTTTTACCATATGCGTTAAACTACCGATATAGGTCTATCTATCACAGTCAATTTGCCGAATACCTCGTATTGGTTCTCGGTATACAGGCATTGGAGGTACCCTCAAAACTAACCAATTAATTTTAAAACTCGTTTTGAAATTAGACTGCAGCGAATTGAACTCACATTACTATTACTATAACTTAAATTAAGTTATAAACAAAATTAGGCAAACAAATCAATGGAACAAATTTAAGAAATAGATTTTACTTGACTTGAAATTTTAAAAATAAAAACATGGTACCTAATTACCTTCTTATCTATATGATCTGACATATCAACTAACCAACATAGATTGGCACTTGAAACACCATAAAAATGCATACATACCTCTATCTTAACCCAACATAAGACTATTTGTTGTAATTATACTGTAAGGTGTGTTAAGTTGAGGTGAAACTGTTCACTTGATTCTAACAGAATTCATTTGTACATAGTGTACTAGCTGTGCCCCGCGGCTTCACCCGCATTAAAATGTATCCTACAGCCTAATCCATAATACTGGCTATCCCTGTGCATAATTTCACCTAAATCGATCCAGCCGTTTGACCGTGACGAAGTCCCAAATTAATAAACAAATATACAAACTGACTTTCGCATTTGTAATATTGGTTTTGATACAAAATTAGTCTACTAAAAACACTGACCGTTTCACAGCCTTAATACCTAGATCAACATTCTAAAATCAAATCACAATGTAGCTTCGCATAAAAACATAGCAATGTTAAAAGCTTGCATGCTTACGGTTACATTTAATGTCATTACATTATGTAGATGCGCATATCCTGACCGTCATTAAAACTCCATGAATATTTTCGCGAGAACATTATGTCAGTTGGTCATGACCACCTGTGCTCGCCCTTGTCAAAGTTTGTAAGAACGCTGTACTAGTATTGTGTTGGTACCGCAACTCGTGCTAGTTGCACGATACAACAAAAGTGGCTTTCTGGTGCCTCTAGTGGTATTGGGCGTTACTAGATTGATTTGATCTTTTGTATCAAAAACTTAAAATAAATGTTACAACATTGAAACTGGCTAAATAAATACACAGTACTCATGCCAATAGGTATACCAAAGATGGTATTTTCCGATATTACGTCATAGTTATTTTAGACAGAATTTATATGCATCTGGTAACATGGTAAAAACCCAGTATGAAATACTCAAACCTAATATATTTTTATGTCCTGTTATAACTAACAGACCCGCTCATACGTGCGTGCTTAATTCCGCTCAAATTAGTTTGGAGCTTAGTAACTGCGTTGAACTTTGTAACACTTACCATTAATTTTGTTTCTGACAGTACTGGTTTCTCGAACCTAAATCATGTGAGCAAGGGCAAGGAGCAATGGAGCGTAGGTACCACGGGAGTATAATATTCTACCTTCGTTTGACAATTTCTTGGGTTTTAGTAGCTTCATAGCTTGTAAAATATAAAATTGATGAAAATTGACCTCTACGGTTGCGGTAATCCAGGATCAATAAAGATCTCTCGCTGTAACGCTCGACGGGTCATCTCATGCGCATAGAGGAAAAACACATGTCTAAAGAGTTGAATATTGAGTTTCCTGTCATTCCAGCACTGTTGCTTTGACTGTGCACTGCACGGTGAAATGCAACGACGAGGTCGTTGCAGTTCTTGTCTTACTTTTATGACTGTAAAAAGAAAGATCTCAATAAATAAGCGGCAAAATCATCAAATGCTTTAATTCAAATCTTTATTTTTGCTTACTTTCGATATTGCTTTCTTTATTAGAAGCTTTTACCTAACTTGGCGTATATGTATGGGTATAGATGTATGTTTGTATTGGTCAAATCTCGGAAGCTAAATTAGAACCACTTTTCGACGTCCAATTGGACACAAATTTGATATAGTTGCGTATCCTCAGTGAAAGAAACTGTAATACTGTGGTACCATCGAGCTGACCTATCTCAAAACTTCTTTTCAGTCTGCAATCGATATAATTATTTAAACCAAGATCTATGACGGAATGCAGACCCATCCAAATGAATCCAACTCAACGGTTTACTTCAGCACATTTTCGCCGAGTACAAAAATAAACTATTCAAATAGAATTTCACGTGCAAAGAGCGATGTATTCACTGTAAAAGTATTTTTACCTGTAACCAATACGTATGTATTTGGACTCATAAACAAGTCTCGGAGCGTCAGTTTTTTTCAATTTACAGACTGGCTCGCTCTCGTATTCAGTTTATTTACATATCCTTTAGTAAGTCGCTATTACCGATAACGTTTGCCTTTTTTTGGATTAACTATACAAACTTGTATGTATCTTTGTACGCCGGCAGTGTACGTTTTTTAACCGACTTCAAAAAAAGGAGGAGGTTTCTCAATTCGACCGTATATATATATATATATATATATATATGTTTTATATTTGTTGGCGGATAACTTTCATCTAACTAACGTCGTTTATGAACCGATTTTGATTATTCTTTTTTTGTTCGAAAAGAAGATATCCCAAGTGCGGTACCATGGTAATTTTATCGAGGTCTGAGAAGTGTCTCCAGAGATATTGAGATAAACATCTCAAAATTGGTACTGAAAATGAATAGCGCGGCATTGAAGTCGGTTCTTTTTTAGTTTTACTTTTTTTAGTATAAACGATATTATTTTTATATATCGTGTAAGCTTGCGTTTGACCACTATCTTGCCTTGTGGTAAGCGATGATGTAATCGAAGATGGTGAACACACTAGAGCTGTATTCAGCCGGAACCACAGATTATATAATAGTTACTACGTAACCGGAACACCGTAAGGTTATGGCGGCAGATTTTCTCCTTAATTTTTATTGTTAGAGCTGTGGTTTCACCTGTAGGAATTAAGGTTGTAAAAAAGGATCGCCAAGCAATTGTCAATTGCTTTCCCTACCATATACCGCTAAGAAGCGGAATACGGTAGGGAAATGTTTGTGACAATCATCTTTCTATGTTGTAGTAAGTACTAAAAGCAAAAGTCACGTGACGATTTTTAAACTTGCGATCTGAACACAGCCCGCATAATATTATCACGCAAAAGCATGAATTTTTTTTTTACGTTTCGATCTAGTTGCACTGACTGTGTGAGTTGGTTATGGAGTATTATCAGCATTGTTTTTCTTGAGAGTTTGTTGAAACTACTCTCATTTTCATCTTTATCAATATTACCTTTCTGCTGGAAGGGTTGTTTGATGTTTCGTGATACTTGTAACTTCTTTACCTCACAAGTGAATAGCTATTTCCTAGGCATGTGCGCTTTATTTAAGATATATGTATTCAGTTTATAACATTGGTAATATGTTTTCATTTTATAACCGCATATTCCAATATAATATATTTTCATAAAAAATTACAATAATGATAGGTGCAATACAGGTGAAAACTCAATTATAATGTAATTCTTTATGTCTGAGTGTGATCCTACGTGAGAGATAAATATAAAATATAAGTAAATTGTAATAAGAGCACAATTAGTCAGTAGGTGCTAACATACAGCGACGTCAAAGAAGTCGTTTAACCCTGAATTAAAACTAACGTTCGGTTTGCACGTAAAGACCGGCACATGGTCTGATGTTGGTTTTTCATCAACATGGTAATCGTGCAAAAATATTGGCTGAAACACGGGTCCCTAGCACCTGCCTCGAATTAAATAAAAATAACCCACGAATGAACATCAAAACGAGCGTAATTTGCGTTCAATGTTTGTAAAACGGATCGTTTAGTACAAAACCGTTGGTACTGGTAGGTACATCTTTACAGCATTTAGATGTTTAGTTGCTAGAACACGGAATCTTTGGAATCTTATTGTTTTCAGATGCTGGTTTAGTATAGAAAAATATCATGTAAAAGGAAACATTTTCGTTTGATATTTTATACTACTTAGATAAAATATTCCATTGTTTTTCATTTGTTATTTTACTAAACATAAAATAATACTTAAAATATTTCAATGCATATTCATTGTATGTTTGCCACTAAATCTATAATACAAAATATTCTACGTAGTTAAAATAGTCTAAGGTATGTAGTAGACATACCTTTCTAATTGTAATAAGTGACATTTACGACACACAGTAACCGATGGGAACAAACCTTTTCCAATTGACTGTACTACATATCTCTGAACAATAAATGTCAATAATTTGATTCACCGTAGGATTCACCACTATAAACCGACATCAGTATCCAATTAGCTAACGAACTCCCAAGTGGGCTATGTTTACGCGAGCGTAGTTTTTGGTACTTCGGTACTTACCTAGTTTTATAGCACTATATGTTAAGCGAGCCTCGTAAAAGCGTGGTCTCGTGTTTTACGCCGTCAGTAAACTGGAAGTGTCATTGTATTGGATAAAAGTTATGGTAAAACTAAAAACAATTTGTGGGGAAACAGGTGACCAGTGATTTTATAAAATCCAGCTATTATGCTATATATAAAACAAAACTGAGTTGAAAATCTGGAAGACGTAACGTAAATTGAAATTACATCATATATTTACGGCAGTGTTTTTTCAATCTTTAGATTACGAGTAGCATCGTATTAGTTAATTAACTAAGAATAAAGTTATTTGGCTATTTATTCGTCTCTTAAACGGATGTTCTTATTTTGTTTTTATTGTTAGATTTAATAAGTTTTAGTTAGTTTCTAGATGAAGCCTACATAAAGATTAAAAATGCGAACCTTAGATTGAGTAAGTGTTTTATTACATTAAAGTTTTATAAAAGTGTCTTACCTCTAACATAAATACGAATAAATGAAATACTCGTAATAAATAATTAGTAAAATATTTGTAATACGAACGAACGAAAAAAAGATTAAAACAAAAGTCTAATATAACAACAATAAGGGCCAGTTTCACCGGTGCCTGGTAGCCCTATTAGGAACTTATTTGACAGATTTTTGACAGCTTTTGGAGTCATCTTCCAGATAACTATCTAAAACTTTATCATAAACCGGCGAAACTGGCCCAATCAAGATACGTGATAATAGTTATTGAATACAAATAGTACCACGCTTATTGAATTGAATATCATCATTATGCATGAATACTAATCAAATTAAGGTCACATTAACTAAATTAGTCCAGTTAAACGACATTATAGTCAAACAATCAACATACAAACATATCTGGCATTCTGAAGCCGATATAGTTATCTTGATGATATATATATACACATTATATAGTTATGGATAACAGTAGGTGTGTGTAGGTGAGTAGTGGCGCCCCGCAGATTCACCCGTATAAGAAAATACTGAATGTGTGTATGTGATATTCCGCAATATTAACACCTAAATTATTCAAAATTACAGCTAAATCAATTTAGCTGTTGAACCGTGGATAAGAAGGGATTAATATTTTTTTTTCTAATTTATGATACCACGACAACATGCACCTTGTAGTCACGCCAAAGTTACTTCATACTTTGAATAAGATCAATCTAAACTATGTACTAAATGAGCTTTCCCTTTCTAAAAATATCCTGGCTATCCCTGTTCAAAATTTCAGTAAACTAAGTCGAGCAGTTCAGCCGTGATGGGACCGTACAAAGAAAGTACCGTACAACCACACTAAGCTAGTTAGTGTTCATGGTGAAAATTATAATAATAATCACGTACATAGTTCCTAATAATATTAACTACACTTATTCATCATCAGCCTATACTTGTCCACTGCTGGACATAGGCCTCTCCAACTGCACGCCACTGAGCACGATCCTCGGCTACTCTCATCCAGCTCTTGCCAGCCACCTTATGAACATCATCGCTCCACCTAGTCTGAGGGCGTCCTACGCTACGTTTGCCGATTCGCGGTCTCCACTCAAGAACTCGTTTACCCCAGCGGTTGTCGGTTCTACGACTAATGTGGCCGGCCCATTTCCACTTCAGCTTACTAATTCGATGGGCTATGTTGATGACTTTAGTTCTCTGTCGGATCACCTCGTTTCGGATTCGATCCTTCAGAGAAACTCCGAGAATAGCCCTTTCCATAGCACGCTGAGCAACTTTAAATTAATGGACCAGACCAACCGTGAGTGTCCACGTTTCGTAGTTTCCCATATGCTGCCCAGCCCAGCTGTATCCTTCTATTGGCCTCTTTCTCAAAGTTGTTTTTACCTAATTGCAGAGTTTGCCCGAGGTAAACACACTCCTTAACAACTTCGAGAATACTGCCCTGTACCGCAATTGGTTCCGGATTTATATGGTCATTGAACATAACCTTGGTTTTACCCAAGTTTTACTACACTTATTACGCGCTAAGAATGCGCCAAGGCGCTAATTGCATTTCGACACACTAAACAATTGAAACACGCCTAATTCAATAATTAATAACTTAATCTTCATTTTTTGCAGATTTCAATTATACAGTTAAAAGTGAAATTACAGAAATAATAAATTAACATAAGAATCAAAAATTTGCTTCCGAAATTCGACACAATGTCGTAGGCATCGTGTTTTCTAGTCTGGGTAAAATATATAGGAGGCTTCAGCTACTGTTTCCAATCGACGAGGCTCTGTAGTAACAGTTACAGTGGTGGAGGCACGTCTGTAACAATTTATAACTATGGCAATGGCGTTTTCGTAGTCCGCCGGCCGCAGCGGTGTTACTACATAAATAAATTTATCAGTCGGCCTCTCTTAGAGACATGTATTGAAATATGTTCGGATATTTTATTAGATAGTCGATTGGGTATATTGCTGTATTACGGACTTTATTTCAGCGGTTTATGTTCTCGGCCTAAATAAATATAAGTTTCGATGGACGCAAGGGGTTCGCTCTGACGTCATAATGGAACGTTTTGTCCGCTTCGGTTGATCGATTGTTGCCGAAAGAAATTGTTTTTGTTTTCATTACATTATGGGAACTTGTTATATGTTCAGTTAAATAAATGTTCGTCGAGTTTCTGTTATAAGTATTTTAATAGAAATGTTTTGTATGTTGTGTAAGCATACTTAAAAAACCAATTTGATTTGTGTGCTTAAAACAAAAAAATATCTGACAACACAAAGAAATCCCCGCAATTCTAAATTCCAACTATTAAATGCTAACGGACAATAAATACTGCTGTAAAAGGATATCGATTTTATTTTTTTATGGAAATTGAAGACGGATTGTGAGATGAAGCTGATGAAGAAAACAGTTGTCCAGACTGTTTTTAATCTAATTTACATGGTGCAACTATCCAAACTCGTCTTCTTATGTCTTTTTACGATAGATGGTTTGGTAATCACGGCCGTAACTTACCACCAGTAGTCGGCCATTTGGCACCACCCGAAGATTACGTGTAGGGTTAATTAAAGTCTAAGCTAAAAGCTTACTTACGGATGCGAGTAGATACGAGTACGTTCCTAATAAATAAAATAATTATCCCACTAATTCTTCATTTCTTTCAAGTTTAACAATTAAACTGCTGCGTGAAATTTTTCCAAAACCAAAATATAAATAATGTAGTGTTCACTACACGTGAATATGATGTAGTCATTGGAAGCAGGGCTTGTGACCGCAGCGGCCGCTGTCAGGTTCAGCTGTGTCGACCGTACTCGTACTCGTACCTCTAGGCTGTGGTTCTATGCTTTAACATATCCTGAATATTTTCATAATTTGGTCCTACCTACAACTTATATTTTATTGCCATACTTAAAAATTAAGTAATAATAAAAGTGTGATTATTTGTGTGCTATTCAAGCGTAAAATAGAAATTGACATTAGAAGGCATGTGAGTCTCAACATCACATTTTTTCAGAGTAACGGACACATTTCAGTGAAAGGTAAAATTCTGTCCATCCACAGTTTTGATTGGAGCGTAGAGAGTGTAGTGTAGAGATATTTTAGAGACTCATAATACGTATTTAGGTACGGCCACACCGCGGCATCCTGCGGTCTGCGGGCGCGATCTAAGTACTTAAAAAAAAAATTGTTTTCTAATCGCGTTTGGTGTGAACCAGTCGATACAAGTACTACTGCGCTATCTGATCGCCGCCTAGACCGCCTAGATGTGTCCGTATCTTTGACTGCGGCACTTTTTCGCATATTTTTTAATTTTGTATTTTTTTTGTAATTTTTTTTCGTAGCTCTGGCATCAAATCAAAACTAAAATCGAACAGCAGAAGGTCACACGCACCCCTTGTGAAAAAAATAACTGGCCAAGTGCGTGTCGGGTCACGCGCAGTGTAGGGTTCCGTAGTAGCCTGTTTTTAATGCAAGTCTTTACCCGTTCTAAACAAGCAACTAGGTACTCCGTCTTTGTCACTTTAAAGGATGAGAGGATATTCTAAGGATTTTGTATTTACAAAATTATCCAACACCCAAGTTCAACGACTATTACTGCTAAACTAATAAAGTTATCTTAACCGCTATAGTTTTCCTTGAAAGGTCATAAAATGCGCTATAATCACGAATTTTTCCAGATTTTTCAAGCTTAGCTTAGTTTAGCTTTTAGAGGGGGGGACGCCCTACTGGAACAAAAATTTGCACTTTAAAGTTCAATATTTCGTAAATGGAGCATTCAATCGAAAAATGGTAATAGCAACCCTTAAGTTATTTTAAAAGACCTATTCAACGATACCACACACGATGGGGTAGACGATGAAAAAAAATTTATCCCCACTTCTCATATAGGGGAGCTACACTAAAAAAAAATATTTTTCACAATTTTATTTCAGCACTTTGTCGGCGTAATTGATATACATCCTCCACAAAATTACAGCTTTCTAGTATTAACGGTCTCTTAGCAAAACTTCGGACAGACAGACAGACAGACAGACGGACATGACGAAACTATAAGGGTTCCTTGTCAGGACTTCGGAACCCTAAAAAGACGTGTGGCACTCGGGGACTGCCGCGGTAAAGCTATTGCATAGCATTTTTTTATTTATGCAGTTATTTTTTTCTTTGTTATTAATTCAAGTTACACTTTTTGAGCGTGGTGACCGATAAGAAAACAATTTTTTGTCTTTTATTAAATAAATGAGAAGTGAGCTACTTTTAATATCGCTCATTTTAATATCAAAATTTTTGGTTATCTTTATAGCAGTATTATATATAAATTAACAAAACAAGAAATAATACTGCATTTGTGATAATAATAATAAAATGTATGTATAAAGAGTACTCACTCATTTTCTTTCACTATTTTTTTCGTGACTTTCTTCATTAATAAATGCACTTTGTTTATTCATATTTAAAACACTTTGTACACAAATTATACGAGTACAGATATTCACTGTTGTACATAGATGATAAATACCTAAAAACCTATCTGTGTCACGGCTACATGTATGAAGGCAGTGAGTGTTTAACAAGGAGGAATTATGTAAAGTTTGTGTGACTTGTTCACCCTTGACATAATTTGAAAATAGAATTCGGAATTTATATTTGAATGAAAAAGGAACAAGAAGACAAAATCAACTGTGCAACTGCAAAAACCAACTCTCCACTACAGTTCGATCTAACGAACCTCATTTTTTAAGCCTTAGCGTAGTAGAGATAAGGTCGTCTTTAGTTTTATCAATAGTAGTGAAATGTTTCTGGATAATGGTATTTAATTATTTTGGGTGTTAGATTATTTTCGTTACGGAATTTCTGGATTCGGTCTCCACGCCCAAGGCCCGCGATAGAAGCTATGCAATAGCTTTAAAATATTTAAAAAAAAAAAAAATTATATATTTTTTTTAATTTTACTTCCGGTACAAAAAATAAAAAAACGCAGGGTGTGTTTTCAGCAGTGAACGAGTTAATGTTTATTTCCCTCAAATCAAATAAATACGAAGGTAATCGAAATTAATTTATTGATGAGTAAGATATATAGATAAAATACGCTTTATTGCACTTGAATAACTTAGAATTACGCGCAATAGTGATTAAATTTACAGTACAATCGGCGGCCTTATCACTTCTTAGCCATCCCTTCCAGGCAACCGTGGACTGATTAAAACACATTTATATCATACAGATTGGTAGGTGTGCATGAGAAGCAGAAATATTTTATTATTTTAAAATGATTAAATTCACAAAATAGTACACGTACAATTAATAACTACATAGCAAACGTACAATGAATACAGTAAGTTATGTATTAAGAATGGATTTACGCAAAATAACAACTTTTAATTCATTAAATTTAAATAACAGAATGTTTTGCTATTTCGTTTTGTGTGTGAACATCGTAACAAATTTTTATTCACAGTATATTATTCTTGCACTGTTCTAAATCATTTTTTTATTTCACCTGTTGGTAAGTGGTCATGCGGTTGAAGATGGTAAGGACAATAGGCCTAGAATGGGAACTGGCTCTCAAGGATAGCTGCCGAAACAGATTAGATAGATTAACGATGTTTTCCTTCACCGGAGGGCCACTGTGAGAAGCGCACATACATTTTACGATTGAAAAATCCATTGGTGCAAGGCGGGGTTTGAACTCGGTACCACGGCATCAAAGCCGACCTTCTCCCGATTACGCCACCGGGCCCTCAAAATATTTGAAATATTTTCTGTATTTTTTTTAATGTTAGTGCAATAAATCATTATATCCTACATATTAATATTTCAGTTAAATATTTCAGTTAAATATTTCAGTTAAATATTTCAGTTTAATATTTCAGTTTAATATTTCAGTTTAATATTCCAGTCTAATGTTTCAGTTTCATGTTTCAGTTTAATATTTCAGTTAGATATTTATGTTGAATGTTTTAGTTAAATATTTCAGTTGAGTGTTTCAGTTAGATATTACAGTTTAATATTTCAGTTAGATATTTTATTTATAAATATCCTACATAATTGTTCATAGCATATTCTGGTAGAAAATATAAAAAAGTCACCTGCTTTTACATCAAGCATTGAAATAAGATCTTAAGTTTCCAATGCAAAAAACTGCATTTAGCACTGTCGAGGTTCTAATTACCTACTTTTCGTTGAATCTGTTGAATCCTTCCGCAAACTATAAGCTTTCAAGCAAAGACCTATTTAAATAAAAGTTTCGAGCGTCAGAGTTAAGTTACTATAATTCAGAGTCTGGTCTGGTCATAAGTTTTCTTTAAGTAACGGAGAATTTCAATAAACAACAATCGACTGCGACTTCCTGTTTTCAGTTTTATTTTCAAAAAAATTGAAAGTGTAGAACTTTTCTACTTAAGAACTGTAAAAAGTTGTTGAGGTTTGACTTGAACTAAAAATCGCTTCGACGTTCGTTTTTTAATCCTATTTATTTGTTTCGTTACAGGTAAGCATCCAAACCGATACTATAAATCAACAGTTTTGTATCAGTAAGTGAATTGACATTCAATAAATCTTTGAGCACTTTCTAATCTATCGAGTATGGGCTTCCATCATAAAGTAATTTCCGTAGAATCGCACGATGCATTGAAAATTGGATAGGGAACCGAACCCCATCTAGTTAACGTGACATACTGGAGAAGCAATTTGTTCCTTCAACGCCCTGAATATATCGAGAAGCGCCCGATCTCGGCGAGTGCCAAATATTGCGCATCCCTTCCGACAAGCGCCACGCATTGTAGCTGCACGAACCGCTTTCCTTCACAAAAGCCTCCCTTATTATGCTCCTGTGTAGGATATGAGGAAATTGGCTGAATGGCTTTATATGAAAAACTCACGTAATCTCCGTCGGGTGTGGCCCACAATATCCTGAGCTCGCCTCGAACCCCGCTCCTGTTAAGCTACTACATTCAATTGTTATTTTAACAGCGAAAATAATTTATGTGCCAAAAACGCGCCGTATAAGAGGATCAAATTATTTTCCTGTTTCCGTTTTATTTCATGTCGAGTCTATTGCTTGTGACTGAATAGTTTTTCAGGTAAGATACGTGCTATAAAATCCGGACAGGAGATATTTTGTTGCGATACCTCTCAGCGTTAATAACGGGGTGTAGACGCGTTTCCGTTTTATGCGGATACATGAACATGACACCTGGCGATATAAAGGCCCTCGTGTGGGCAGCGTTCGCACGGGGGTGTTTATTGTCATCCGAGGGCCGCAGACATATTTCTCGAGAGTCGTCGAACGGTGTTCGGGAGCTAATAAACTACAAGGTCTCGGATTCCGGATAGCGAGGCACGGTGGCCGGCGCGCCGGATCGCGATCGCCGGTAGTGCTCGCCTCGGGAAATAAATTTGGTATCTTTCACCTGGTACGCTTCAGCGGCCGTCGACGCCGTGCGCCAGTTATGAAAATTCCGACACTGGAATTCCCACTCACACTACAGATTTTTGCTGAGCTTTGCGGTTGTCGTCGGGTGGATTTTTTAAAGAACCCCGAGTCTGTTACGTTTATTTCAGTCTGCGTTTTATGGAGGCGGGAATGTGCGCCGCTTTGGTTTATTTGCGGGCCGCCTTTCTCATGAAATTGCGCTGTTTCATTGCTTACGAGCCATTTTGAGGTTCTCGTTAGAGCTACATTTTTTATCGTGATATATTTTCTTTTGCAAATTGACTATCACGCCGGCGAAACCCTTTTTATTATTTCGAGCCCTCGTATAAGCCGGCCGGAGTAATGTCTCGGATTCGGCAGTTAAAACGCGCTAACCGACACTCGAAATAACAATCGCGCCACGGCTATTGAGAGACGACGATTTGTATTATCAATTACCCTCTTCGAATTTAGGGGGTGTCACCGAAAACCCTGAATGAGGATATCCAATAACAAATGACAGCGAGAAGTACGGTTTCTGAAAGAACTGAACATAAATTTCCAAAACCCATCAACCATTAACAATTACAAAAGAAAGGTAAGGAATGAAATGTTTTATTCATTCCGTTAACGAGAAAATTACCGAGAGGGCGGCGACGGCGGGTCAGATTGCAAGGACTCGAGGAACCTTTGTCTTCGGGGAGAAGTGTGCCCAATGAGCTCTAGGGGTACCTACTCGTTGGTACCAATTAATAAAAGTATCTTAGTCGACCACTCCATTGTTTTATTGCATAAATCTAGAAATCGAGATCTGTTCGATTGCACTCAGTATTTATTGATAGTATTTCGTATCGAGAACTCCGATTGCGTCTGTACACTCGAGCGCTGTTCGACAACAGAATGACGTAAAATATACGTCGTAAAGAAATACCTCCTACCTAATTCCATGTAGATCTCACGATCATCCACTTGCCCAAAGATGATTGAAAAATTTATTGCGGTTCGGATGGTTTACATCATACGTCCTTTCATGTGATCGACCTAGTGTTCAAAGAAACTTGGAGGTATGCCGGCTATTTCCATATCCTCTATACACGTTTTATGAAATATGCTTCCATAGTTATTCATAAGAACTTTAGGTATTCGATAAATATGTTTACTAGTTGATACTCGCAACTTCGTTCACTTAAACCAAAATTGTTATTACTGTAAAGCTTTGTCAATCAACGTTCGTGTGATATTAGTAATTTATGTCAAGATTTTATTTTTACAAAAAGTAGCTTTGTTCATCCTCATGCTATAAAGTATTATTATTGTTAAATTTCAGTAAGATCGGATCGTCCGTTTAGGCGTGATTAGTTAACAAGCAGACAGAGTGACAGAGTTACAAACATTTTTAAAAAAATAATATTAGTCTGGATTATCTAAGCTGTAACATAAAAAAAATATTTTCTCGAAGAAAATAGAAAATCCAAACATTATTCGATGATTGTTCCAACAGAAAACTATCCAAATAAATTCTTCCGCACTATACGGACAGCTGTGACGTCACTTGTCCTTTAATTTGGATTCCTGTGTAATGGAACGTAATTAATACCCTCGGAGTTCAGGTTAGCGGAAGCCCACGACAATTACTGAGTGCATCTTAGTTACGAGACCTTAGAGCTATCTACTAAGAAGTGCAGGTATGCGTATTGATTAAAACAATTAGCAAGAGAATTAGAACAATTACGTAGCGCAATTTCTCGTGGAGAATAGTTGATTTTCAAGTTTGTTTACTCGATATCCTATTTATTTGATAAATTTAATTAGATATTTTTCAACTAATTGTTATGTGTAGGTGTACTCGTATAACTTTAAATGCTTTTGATGCTGTGAGTATGTTAGATCAAGGTTTATATTGTGTTTGGATATATACGTAACATTATACATTTATATATATGAGAGATAAGGGGTAGTTAAGAAATGTTGCTTTCTAAAAGAAATGCCCCTTTTATTACCTTACGAAAATAGCGTTGGCAGAATCATTTTTTTAAATTTCGTTTTAGAAGATTCTCAAACAGCACGCCTACAATAACTTATCATTGTAATAAACCGTAGAAAAATATAAATAAACGTCTACGCGCCCTTGAATATAAAAATCTTATCAGGCGCGATAATTTAAGTGAAAGTAAACTTTACCGCGATTAAATCAAAGCACTCACTCACTACGCAACAGAATCTGGGGAACTCCCCAAAGCGGGGCCTAATTACGTTAACTTCTTTCGGGTCCAGTACAAATTCCGAATGGGCTGTAAAGCGTGCGAATTTGCATCGAGAATATTTTTCGTCAACAATTAGGCCTTTGTTGCGAACGGGGGTTGGTTTTAACGACGTTTTAAAAGATTCGAGCCCCCAACACGGGCTTATCTTAAACGTGGTAGCTGCTTGTTACAAAAAAACCCTTTATTAACTTTACGAGGCCTTTAACGAATAACAGAAATAAATAAGAAGGTTTCACTTTACAGCGTGGCGGCTTTTACGACGCCAAGAAACTTTTTACAATCGCACCGCATCGTTACAACAGCTGCCTAAGTACTGGTACCTTTCAAATTTATTGAATGGAACGGGCCCTTGAGCTTTGTTATGCACATCTTTCGGCGGCGTCTAGCAAATGTATGTTGATAGGGAAATTTAAGGTTACCTAACTTATAAATATCCCGGTTTTGAAAGTATCGAAAGTCAAAGAACTAAATTAAAACCCTTTTTTAGGGTTCCGCACCCAAAGGTGGCCAACTGTCAGAGGGCTCTATCTTCAAAACCGTAATAGATAGAAACTTGAAATTTTCACAAAACATGTACATATTAATAATTATAGCCACTATTCTTATAGTACAAATACTAAAAACAGAACAAAAGTAAATAAAACTGGCCAAGTGCGAGTGACACTTTTGTCCCGCACACGGAGGGTCCCGAACGCTATCTAACAAATATCTAACGAACTTCTTACACCAACTAAGTGAACGTTAACACAAAGTTGTTAGTAATTAATATTATTAATAAGGTAAACAATCCTTCATATCTATGAAGCTGTAGAAAAAACACGTTTTTTGTATGGGGACCCCTTTATTTTTTAACTTTGTTGTTCTTAGTATTTGTTTTTATAGCGGCAACAGAAATAAATCATAATGTGAAAATGTCAACCGTGTGTCAACTATCACGGTTCATGAGAAACAGCCTGGCGACAGACGGACAGAGAGACAGACAGACAGACAGACGGTCAGCGAAGTCTCAGTAATAGGGTTCCGTTGGTACCCTTTGGGTTCGGATCCCAAAAAATTAAGGCTAAGTTCATATGACCGCGCAAAGCTGTGCGGTTGGAGCATTCACATGACGGCATAATATGTACGCGCGGCATTCGCTACTCATTTTTCCTGCAACTATAGTCTTGTCCGTCTCCATTTGCGTGGATAAACTTAACAGGTCGTTAAGGTACGCCCACACCGCGTCGTCAACGATGCGTGCACGATCTAGGCGGCGATCAGATAGCGCAGTAATATTTATACCGACTGGTACACACCAAATGCGATCTACGGCGATCAGAAAACAATAGAAATTCAGATCGCAAACGCGCACGCGGACGAAGGACGCCGCGGTGTTGACGTACCATTACAGGTTTATAGAACTTGATCTGATCTATATATATGATCATATATAACATATTATATTACCGTGACAGCGCGATAACTCGCGGTTCAAGATCTTGCGCGCGGGTCGGAGCGCGTCGCGTGTTGCTGCTAACTACGGAACTACTAACCGTGCGGTACAAGAACGAAGTAAATGGTGGTTATCGTCTACATAACCGCGTGGTACCGCGCGGTCATATGAACTTAGCCTTAAAGGGGTCCCCATACTAGAAACATTCTTTTCGGCGTTTTTTGCTCGTGAATCGTAATAGATAGAGACTTGAAATTTACTTATAGTGTGTGTTACTATTGCTGCACATGGCTACATAATAAAAATAAAATAAAATATTAAAGGGGGTTCCACACAAAAACCGTGTTTATTTCCAAAATTTTGTCCAATCTTATTAAATACTAGCAGCCCGACCCGGCTTCGCACGGGTAGAACATATATGCCTACAAAATTTGCATCAGTTGGTTGCATCAAATATAAAATATTAACAATCATCATCATATTTCAACCAATTTAAACAAAACCTTAACGAATTATGCACCTAAACCTTCCTCATAAACACTCTGGCTATTGGTGAAAACCGCATGATAATCCGTTCAGTAGCTATGGAGATTATTGCGAACAGACAGACAGACGCAGTGATGGACTTTGTTTTATAATACTTACGTTGTGATATTGGACGGCCCTTTGGCGTAAAGGATATTATAGTTACCCTGATTCTGACCCGAGGGTCGTTGGTTCTAATCCTAGCTATATACCTACCAATCAAAGTTTTATGTGCATTCATGAATCATGGGTTTTCGTACAGAGGTAGTGGGATCATTGAATCAAAATCAATCAAATCATGGGATCAAAGAAGGGGTATTATAAACGTGTGTATCTGTATCTGTCTGTAGCATCTTAGCACCCAACCGGATGAACCGATTTTGATTTTATTATTGATATTTTTTTTTTGTTTGATAGATGTCTTCATCGAGAGTGTTCTTAGCTTTTATTCATGAAAATTCGTTCAATCGTTATAAATCTATGAGCTTTTTTCTAGTTAATTGCGCTATGAAATCAACTTTCATAGGTCTGATCAATTCGAAAATCTTCTTCTTCAACGATATTGTAAGAACATGGAAGCATTGACCTGATGCTGGGACATCTCCTGTACTCTACAGAATACTCAAATCCACACCAACTTACAGCTCAGATTTTAAATGTCGTGTTTAGAGTCATTGGAATGCTTTTATTGAAAAGTTTATACATAGATCAGTCGGGGTGGTTTATATATAGATCATAACTATATCATACAATAGAATTTTATACAGTAAAAATATATTATTATACTATATTGACTTCAAATTGATTGTAATCGGTGGAGATCTACAGCATCGCTAAGCTTATAATAATATTTTCTAAGTAACTATGACCTAATCTGTGGTTTCACTGCAGATATTTTATTAATTTTGCGATGCGTGTATGTGAAATCCGTGATATCTTCTAGAGTTTTCATTTAAATTATATACTGTTAAGGACAATTTTAATCTATAATATGTGGCCAAGCTAATTAACGTAATTATTTGGATAAGGATTATTATTATATACTTGAAAATAGCCTTGGAAGTTATGTAATATTTTTTAACAAAAAATTAAAGATTAAAATGGTTACTGTGAGTCAACCTTCAGAGATAGAGATATGCTGTCGCGGACTTTTTTGTATGTCTTATTAAGTTGTACAACTCTTCCATAGAAAATATTCTTCTATCTATTTTCAATTGAGTAGCGTTCGTAAGAAACGTGTTTTTTCGACCGTTGTTTAGTCGACTTAAGTTGCAAATTAGGTCTCCACGAATGTACCTTTGTTTTAAACGGGATAATATATAGCTTATTTTCATTCCGAAAGTCTGTTCTATATATTAGTGAAAGAATTTTTTTAATCGGTCTAGTAGTTTTTGACCCAAATCATTACAAACATACAAAAATACAAATGTTCTCTCTTTATAATATTAGTATAGATTGTACTGTGGTACGGAGCCCTACGTGTGCGTATCCGATTCGCATTTGGCTAGTTAATTCAAATCACGCAGTCCGTTTGACCTACAATTTCATCAAAGCAGTGTCACTACGCTATAATACATATTTGATGTATTATAGTATTTACACATAATATCTCAGTTATGTTAAAGAATTAATTGCTTTTAACGCTTCATCACACTAATAAACGCGTCATGCGATGAGCAAATATTTATAGGTATCCAATGAATCGCCATTTAATGAACGAGTAATTTAAACTGGCAAATACAAGTAAATTTACCGGTGTATTTCCCGTTCATTTCATTTATTGTGTTGAATAGATTTTGTAGTCAAAGCATACCTGAAATACAAAGGCTTTTGTTTAGGGATTGGGGAAAGTGGCCCGTGTAGGTTATGCTACGCCTGCGGGTTCGCTTTTGTACTCAAAGTTGACATAGGTCAACTACGAGCATGCTTGCCGGTCAAATGATTATAGAAAACACGGGTAAGATTCAAGACGGTAAAGACACAGTGGTTGCTAAAACATTTTACTTATAATACCACCTTATCTATACAGGTGGATGAAATTAGAACTATATATTTAAAAGTTTTGTAAATGCCATACTCAGAAGATTCAGAAGCTACATTACGACGTAAGACATAGATAAGTTAGCGGCACTGTATTCTACTGTTTGACAGTAATTAATATTGGATGGATGGATGGATATCTGAACCGTTTGACTATCAGACAAAGAAGTTTGGCATGAAACAACAGGACCAAACTTAGGCTGCGATCACAGAGAGGCATCACGATGAGCAGCGTGTAACTTTTCTTTGAATGCGACCTTAGTCTATAAATAAGTTTTTTTTTTTTGCATAGTTAGGTGTTAGTTAACTATCTCATCTGTTGGTAAGTGATGATGCGGTCAGAGATGGTTGCACGCTAGGAATAAATGGAAACTGGCTCTCAAGTGCAGCTGCCGGAACACATTAGATGTTTTAGCGACTGATTTTCAAACTTATGGATTGGCCAGGTGGATACTAGACATCATGCCGGGAGTAGGGCGTTTCTTAACAACGTTTTCCTTCACCGCAGGGCCACTGTGAAATATGCACATACCTTTTCCGATAGAAAAATCTATTGATGCACGACGGGGATTTGAATTTTGATTAATACAGCAGACAATGTAATCTCTCCCAAAGCCTATGCTTTTGATCATGATACCGACCAATATCAATTCCCTCATACCGCAGTGAATTGCGTTGTCAAATGAATGGCAGCATGCATTGAATAGAGAGATAAAGACCCTCTGCAACAGTCTGTAGTTAGATCTATTTCACCAATGCGTGTTTGGTAATTCTGTAGTTGAGACGTGTGTGTTCATAGAAAAGACCATAGATGAACTTTGGATCCTTGACTGATTCAGAGCTGACATGAATATATTTGCTTACTAAGCTGATATTTTTAGTGTCCGACTTGCCCGCAGGTTCTACTATCTACCTTAGTAATTATATATTTTAAGTACGAATAGGTACTGGTGCCGACACTATTGAAATTAACCTTAATTATGTCGCTATCCTCTTCTCATCTCCAGAGTAAAATCAAAATCAAAAAGTTTTGCAGTTTTTATATTTAGTTTTGTAAGCGCATTCTCATTAGCGGCATCACTACTTAATTACTTGAAAGATTATACGAGCAAATGAATATCTATTATTGTAACTTGAATATTATTTGCTAATTTTCCTCATCCAACTTTTCATATAGCGAGTTTATATGAACGTCCCAGTCTCACCGCGTGATCTTGCTCACGATGAAGAGCGAAGATATTGCCTTAACTTACTAATATTATAAAGGCGCACAGTTGTGTATGTTTGTTACTTCTTCGCGCTTAAATTTAGATATGTAGATAGCCTAGAATCTGGAATGACACATTGGATACTTTTTATCGCCATATCCCCACGGGAACGATGTCTACGCGGGTAAAACCGCGGGGCACAGCTAGTTAAGTTATATAACGCGTACGAAGTAGGGTTAAGCTAGTACATATTAGATTAAAACAGTATTGGATGCGCACGAAATTCTCATGTGATTGAATACGGGCTACGCTACGGGCTTATGTTTTGTTCGATGCTATATTTAGGACCCTTGGTTAGTTGATAGCGTTTCAGTGTTTACGTTCTCGGATGGCCCGTATTTATTGGATACTCGGTTCCCCGAAGAAATGTTTCATATATTTGTATCTAATATAACATCACGTCGACTTCCTAGTGCTTTATTTATAGATTTAAATTTTTTGATATGTTTATTTATTTATGGTTAACCAACAGTTTCAATGAAAACTAAATTATTATCAGTATATAAACCATAAAACCAATTAAAGGCTCACACGTATACGAAAACAGATTGTGGTAAAAAAAATGTGAGCGTAAATAATAAGTAATACACAGCAATATAAATATAGAAACAATAAAAATACTCATATATCTTAAGAAAAATTCAGCAAGTCATCACATCACAAATAAATACTAGTTGATCATGAAAAAAATTCAGCACACAACCGCCGTCTTACAGTCATATTACAAGTATACAACATGTTTGTTTTAGTGAGCGTATTATCAGATGCGGACTCATTTGGACTCACATTTTCTATGCTTACCCAAGATTCTAAATAATTTTCATTTGCTCAATAAATAATTCAATGGAATTGTAGTATGTGATTATCATGGGCATAGCCTGAAACAAATGTATTTTAATTTATTAATTTTTCATTTTCAATAACTTCCTGAGTTGTTTGAAACAATTTTCGATCACATTTTCGACATTGCATATGTTTGCGCTATTGGGTTTATAGATCTTAAAAAGTTAAAAAGTATGCAATTCTTTTTAACAAATCTATTACAGTCAGAACATGTTATTTTCGCATATAAACCCCAAAATCATAGTTTTAAGAATATATCAACCAAACAAGTAAAACTACCTCGTTCGATGTAACATACGCGGTTTAATAAGATCAGCTGCCATCACCATAAAACCCATCAAAAATGCAGCCACAAATAATTCAGTTTCCAACTAACGCCTATCATTGTATAAATGATTGTGCATTTGACAAACGAGTCTACCAAGAGATATCCACCGGTAGCGGCACAATGATCCTCCCCAATGTATTATATATTATGTGTAATGTAGGACCCCCGGGGATTCGCGAAAATGTACTGGGCTTCGTAACCTTGCGTCTGGAGGAAATAACTCGGAGTAGCTTCCTCACCTCAAATATTTATCGTCCGCGAAAGTAATATAAGAACGTTATCAAACTTCTATGTGGTTTTGATGCAAACGTGTGTTTTGTGATCAATATATGGGAGCGTTCTTGGAGTTTGCGTAAAAATCATATTGGCTGGCTAACAATTCGTTGAATGTGACGTTAAATGGTCAATATGGTCGTGTATGAGATAGACAGCCGTTATCAACACTGGTAATTTTTAAACGACTTCACAAAAAAGGAGGTTCACAATTCGACGGTATTTTTTAAGTGTTTGTTGAGACATGGAGATAAACAATATAAACAAATGTGTATTACTTGATGACATGACTATGGCTACTGGTTATTTTGAATATCGCGGCGTGTGAAGTTTTTTAGTTTTGTACGATCATAAATTATGTTCGCCCGAATCGTAATAGATATTAGACACTTGAAATTTTCACAGATCGGATCGTATAAAATTCTTATTTTAAGCGCTACAACAACAAATAAATAAATACTTAATAATTAGCACAATAGTAGAGAAGCCTTCGTGCGCAAGTGCATCTCGCAATTGGCAAGTTTATAATAATAATAATATGTTTTATTTAGCAATTTTTTTTTTTTTTATATCTTATAGGCTAGCGTTTGACCACTATCTCACCTGTTGGTAAGTGATGATGCGGTCGAAGATGGTAAGCACGCTAGGCCTAGAATGGGTACTGGCTCTCAAGGATAGATGCCGGAACACACTAGATGTTTTGGCGACAGATTTTCTAACTTGAGGGTGGTAGCTGGCCAGGCGGACACTAGGTAGTGTCCTACCACCATACTGGGGTTGTTGGTTTCTTAACGATGTTTTCCTTCACCGGAGGGCCACTGTGAGAAGCGCACATAAATTTTTCTATAGAAAAATTCATTGGTGCACGGCGGGTAAATAAATAGTATATCCGTAAAGATAAATTATATTCATAAAACTATTGCCTTGAACGACTCAATAAAATATACTTAAACATTTTTAGATGTTTAAGTTCATTCTTTAGATAAAATTATCCAAATTATGTTATCAATTCTGACAACATGTATTTTGGTATTACTCAATAATTTAGGAATAAACTTAAATTAAATTATTAATCCCTTAGTAGCTTAAAACAAACGTACTTGTGCGATCAAAGCTTTGATCGGTTTTTTATGAAAATTCCGTTTTAACAAAAATACAACTAAGTAACATCTAAAATGTCATCCGAATCGTTCCAGCCGTTTCCGAGATACACAATATACCTGTATTTATAAATACAAGCTCATTGTTCATTTAAAATATATTACATGTTTTTGTTCCTAAATTGAGCAGAATTTACCTGTTCATAATAACATTCCTCCGCGATTCCGAGAAACCTAGATGTGGATAATTGAATATGTGCGTAACACAAACAATGATTCTGATTCCGAAATAATAACAGAAATCCTTTCCAGTATTTTATTCGCGTATGATAGATCAGATGGGTTCCAACAAGGACATTATATTATTGAGTAACGCAATTCTTTAGAATCACAACACAAGGGAAGACGAATATTCAAGCTCATGCTTGTTTTTCTTAAATCTCTCTGTGAACAACTCTATTATGGGGAATCTTGTTAACATTTGAAATCATTTCTCTGCCCGGGAATAATGAGTTCTGTGTTTTCATTTGAAACTCCGGTGACTTTTGTTTAATGGAATGATAATACAAATGCTGGCCTCTTTGTAGTGAGGGTCGAGAATATTGTTGTTTTGCCTCGGGCGGGTCACTTTAGTTCCAAGGGTAATTTCATTATTTTTTCTTCTACGAAAAATGCTTTCACAAACGAAACTCTGTACAATTTTAATGTTGATTTATGCCGTTTCAAATTCACTTTTCTTAAAGAAATTTTTGGATTTTTGTCGCTCAAGGGTTAAGAGTTTTTCGATAAAAAAGTTAATGAAAATATACGCTGTTAAAATACGGTCAGCCTACAGACATTTAAAGAGGCGCTTTTCAATTTGGTTAATCTGAAATTCTTTAACAATATGTTTTCAAAAGATTTGCCCTCTTGGGGTGTACCTATTACTAGCAAGTTTTCATCTCAACAGAACATTATCTAAACAAATTTAATTACATCCTTGAATTAGCCACAATGGCCGGGTCGCTGAATGCCAAAGTTTGGAAGCCTCAACTTTATCCGAGTAAACTTCCCTCTGCGTGTTCGGAGTCGAAAGTATTTTACAAAAAGGCCCGCTTGCTTGTACTCTGATAAGAAGTCTATGGGGGCATATTTTACTAACTAATAAGAATTTGGGAGTCTCGTAAGTCGTGTTATCACTTCGAACAATCGGCTCTCTTTATAGGAATGGAACTTGGTGTATTCATACGGGCGACGCGACGCAACGTTGTAAATATGAATCAAAATATTTGTATTTATTATGTAGAAATATGTACATTTAGAAAAGTTTCTATGAGGTCGTTACTAGGACTAATATTAAAAAAAAAACGCTTTTAAATCTTGGGTGTAAAAAAAACAAATAATGATATTTGTTCTTAATTAATCACCACTAATGTAAACAATTTTTGCGGGAGTAAATGAATTCCTTGCCATCAAAATCATCATTGCCATCAAATCGACTTCCAAAAAGGAGGAGGTTCTCAATTCGTCTGTAAACATACAGATATGTTTATATGTACCTATGTTACGCGACTACTCCGTCAATTGTGAACCGATTCGAATTTTTTAATTGGTAGGGTAAATTTCCGAGGCAGACCCATTGTAACTTTATCGAGATCTGATAAGCATCTCTAGAGATATGACGTTAAACGTCTCAAACTTGCTACTGAAACTGACTTGCGGGGCATAGAAGTCGGTTGTTTTAGTTTTAAACTATCTTAATTATGTATAGTCTCATTTGAGCGATGTAGCATTATGCTACATCGCTCGTAGCGTAATAGCTTCGGGACAAGCGCGGCAACTCGCCGTAACAGCGCTAAGCGCTTGTGGCCCTTCGTTTACGCGACGTCAAGAAGTATTTAACATTGTCAAATGATAAAATAGTTATCAACGCCTCTACCTTTATGGGAGGTGCGAATATCCTGGAGATCAAGTTTCCCTGAAAATGCTATAACTTTTAATGTAAACAAACGATACGACCTAAACTTTTGCGATTTATCAAAAACTATCTAATCAATTTGCGTAACGGCGCCTGTTTAAATATCGAATCCACGTTTTACTCAAAGGTTATTTGTGGTCCAAAATTTGGGTATTGTGCTTAATAAATTGTTATTAATGACCAAAACGCTCCCTACTTACGGATTATAATGGAGGCTTAAGTTTCAGGCCCAAATGTCGGAAAGGTATGGACCATCTAATTTAAAAATAGATGCAAGGTCAATGTAGATATTTACGGATTTATCAGGTAAAAATGAAAGAAGAATTATCAGGTCCGCATTTCTATAAAACGACAGGATACTTAAATGTTATACATTTACATTTAAGTATCCTGTCGAATGAGTCCTTTAAAACTATAGGGCTAATTAGAAGCCGTAAAATGTTTATAACCTCGCACGGTTGCGCATTTGCTCGACACGAGCATTACAAACATTCTCATAATATTTCATATACGGACAGATAATCTGCTTTCAGCATTAAACTTGTAAAGTGCCCCGTTCCATACGTCCTCAGTAAAAGGGTGGGTTGCTTTCTATTCATATAGGTACGCTGTGATACTCTTTTACGATTCAAGCAAAAACACGGCAAACGCAGGCGAAAGATAAACCCCCGGCGGTGCGAACGTTGTTGAATTTTACGATTCCGCTAAGCCGCCTTAAAGTCGGGCCCTTCCTGAATATTTTGATTTATTTATAGGCGTGAAAGCGTAAAAGGGTGGTCCAAAAACAATATACCGGGCCGCTCAGCTGGCGCTTGTTGGGACACTTAACATAATATGCCTCTATGAATAAAGTTTCATAGATACGTACCCAAAGTTTACCACCGCTGTCCCGCTCTCCTGAAAGTCTGCGAACTGGATCTTTAAACCGTAACACTTTCGTAATTATTAGCGTCTTAGCAAATTTCCCAGAAGCCCAAACAAATTTGCGGCTGTGAAGTTTTATACTTAATTCATTAGGTTGTAACGTAACCGTGTGAGAAGACGCAGCTCGCATTAAGCACTTGCCGCCCGCGCCTCTAACACTTCATTGTGATGCTAATTTAGGGCAACTCTATGAATATGGGGAAGCTCCCGACGCGCGCACTTTTTGCCTCACCGCGCTAAATTAATTTGAATAATACCTCCGATAGGCAACGAGCTCTGGCGAAATGTCTTTTATATGAGTTTCCGACGTGAAAACTCCGCGGCGCAAATATTTTTTCCATTCCCAGCTTAAGAATTGCTTAAGTGCGTGTTTATATTTAATAATAATAGAAAGGGGAAAGCGGATTATCTTTCCATTTTGGTATTTTTTCATTCGACCTTTTCTCCGCAGATTTCTCCGGTTCGTCGATATCGAAGAACACTCTGACTTCGGTGGCATTTCTTTATGTGTCAGGAAAATAAATGTATCATTATGGTGGGTTCAATAAAATAAATTTCAGTTAGTCTAAAGGACGTCCCCGAAGCGAGTGTCCGTGTACTCTAACAGGTAATGAGGTGAAGCACTAAGACGAAATTGGCTTAAGCAATCTGCGCTTGGAGAATATGTGCGGCGTGCGGCGGCTAGGCAGAGCTGGCGTCGGCGCCCAATCCGAGCTCGAATGCACTCGCGTACGTGCTCGTCATAGAAATTACTCGGGCAATTTTTAAGTAAGCCTTTCTCGCTGCAACACTCACGGTTATTCAGCGGCGTTCCCTGTATGCTGGAGCACTTAAAGGAGGTAAAGCCACTCCTAAACAAATGAAAGAGCTTTCGTTCGTCGTTTTTGCCTCACGGCAATCCGCTTTGCTAAAAGGCGGTGAAAATTTAATGCATGACTGTATGACAGGTTTTTATCATTGGTATCAGACTTTAGTGGCCGAGTATTGATGGGTTGTATAAAGGGAGCAGTGGCTACCGTCGGGCATTACGTATTGGATCAGCCGAATAGGAATCCAAAATAAATATGACAGACAGGTGGACAGGACTTATATGCGAATCTATTCCTATTTGATTGCAGTAACTCTGCTGCTTTATATTTTTATTCCTATTTGAAAAAGTTTCTTTGGGAGTTTTCTTTGATATTTACCCCCGTTTGACATTGACGTAGCGTGCTAGCATCCTCGCCCGCATCATCACTTACCAACAGGTGAGATAGTGGTAAAACGCTAACCTAAATGATATATAAAAAATATATATTAAAGTCTTATAAATTGTAATGTAATTTTTCACTTTTAATGTATTTGTTTTATTCAACTTGCATAAATTACATGAATAGGCGTAGTTTTGTTAAAATTGAAATATTCGCATAAAAGTTGCAGATCAAGGTTCATTTACCCGTAAAATTAAAGGCCGCTATGCCGCTTTGTGTAAATGGGCTTTTTAGCCTGCTCACAATACGGTCCCGACGCTGTGCTGTAATGTAGACAACTGATTTGATAAATGAGTTGAGTTTTTGCATGAAAAGACGAACGCAGCTCGTCCGAAAACGTAAGGCTGTTTTTACCAAACCTGTGGAGTTCCCACTGCGACCCTGTCGTAGAGCCTTTTATCCCTAGTTTACTGAGTGGCTAAATGTTTTACAAGATAACAGCTGTCACGGTTAATGCTTTTGAACACGTAATGAACTGCCGGGGTTCCTTACGCTTCGGTTTTCTATAGGTACTTTGTTTTTCACGCTGCAACAAAGTATCCACATTTAGGTATGATTTTATGATTTTGAAATGTTGACAATGTTGGTATAATTTTTAACCGATTTCACAAAAAAAGGAAGAGGTTCTCAATTCGTCTGTATGTTTTTTTTTAATTTTTTTTTGTGTGTGTGTTACGCGATTACTCTGTCAATTGTAAACGGATTCGAATGATTCTTTTTTTAATGGGGGGAGGGTACGTTTTCGAGGTGGTCCCATTGTAATTTTATCGAAATCGGCCGAGCCGTTTTTAATATATCAGCATTTTTATTACGATGCATTTATTTATCTCGTCGATTTACTACTTACTACTGGCACAGATTATATAATAGTTACTACGTCTACAGGCTACTTTGACTAGCGCGACGTTTGAAGTCGGTTCTTTTAGTTTTTTAAACGATCTTAAATTATGTATTATCATATCATTTTAACAGTGCTAATAATGTTGTATTACTATAATCATATATATATATATATATTAATTATACTATAATCAAATTATATCATAATCAAAATGTCGAATTAAACAACAAATCACGCAATGTTGTACGACTACACTTACAACATTGAGTGTTGTTTATTCCGACAATTAGCTATTAAAATTGTTAGCATAACATCTCAATGGATATTAGAAACGTGTCGAAACTACACCGATTACTATGAAATAAACACACCAAATTACACCTTTAATATTTCACGAAACAATAAACATTCTCATAATAGAAAAATTTGTATCGGAAATAGCGGCGGTAGGCAATGTTCGGCGGGCGACCGCTAACCGGTCCGGTACACGCATCCCTGCATACGTATAATATACCACTACCCTCACATATGTGGGTTTTAGTGTCAACCGCGCTGTATCCTATATGTTTACCCGCAACTGTTTGTTTGCCATATCCGGTGTTGCCATCTATTATTTGAACTGTGAATTAGCTTCCATTTCACTTAAACGCTTGTGTTGCCGCAAACAAAAGTGCCCTGATTTTAGTTTTATTACTGGAAATTAGGGAGTGATATAATTTGGCAGAATTGTGTCATAATAATAATAACAATTAATTGCAAGAGTATAGAGTATGTCAGTTGCTATTAAAACTGCTTTTTCAGTAAGGAATAATTTGCAGATTCTCGTGTTTTATATTTGAAATTATTAGACACCTTCCAAATCAGAAAGAACAAGTGTTTATCTAAGCTCAAAACACATATCATGCCGCATCATAAGAAATGTTCTTAGTTAAACCTTAAGACAGCAAACCTATTATAAAACGTACACACTTAAAGTCGTAACTTCACCTTGCCTTCACCCTTAATCAATTTACGTAACCAACATACATACAAAACTTACCCATTCTCATATCACTTAGCCGGGTCATTTACTTAGCTCCGTAAGCCAACATTTCCCAAGCTTTAAAACGTCAGCAAGGAAGGCTCAACCCTCTGGAGCTGTCCTAATAACCCGGTACAATAGTGGCCCTAAGCTAACAAGAGTCGCTTATTGCTACTCCGCACTTTGCAATAACAGACGTACAGAGGTAAAAACAATAGCCAGACCGCGAACGCAAAATAATAATCTGGACAGAGAACTAACTTGTTAATTTTGAAGTTAGCTCCCGGGTTAATTGTAATAGATCCGTTTCAGTGCTGATGGAACAACGCTAATGATTGACCTAGAAAGAAGTTTTAATTGAATGCTTTTAAAAATTATAATGTATAATGCTAGGCCTGTTAAAAAATATATATTTCGTATTTTATATTATTATAATGTTGTTAATATTAAAAACAAAGTAGTGAAGTACAATTTATCATTATTATTTTTGGTTCTCGTATATAACTGAAAATGTGTTCTGGGAAATAGTCACTTAAATTTAACGCCTACTTACATAATTATTTGTCAACACCTTTAACATAGACCGGCCTATATAACACGGAAATGGAAGAGTAAAATTAAGCCCGATCCTTGTTTCACCTGCAAAGTGGAAACCGAATAAGAAACAGTAGTATACACACTTTTCTAATAAATTAAATTAATGCACAACATAACAGCGTCATTGCCTTGTTGATTATTATTTGTAAATAGTTTTCATTAAACTCCATATTACGTGTAAATTAATGCTAATTGCAAAATTAACTAAATTAAACCGCAAATAAACGCGTAAACTTATGTACCGTCTGTAAAATATGGCGCAGGTAAAAACAATAGCGCGACCGCGAGCCTTCTTGTGATTGCATCGCATTGTTTCCATTACATTGCTTGGCTTGTGTCGAGCGTCGGCCTTATAGTAACTTATTGGGAATCATACTAATAACTAATAAATGTCTTCTTTTATTTACAGGTAAGTTGGAATTTATGCAACGTACATACTGACTAAGAAAACTAAGAGCAGTGAAGGTAAGGTGTTGGATGGATATTTATTATTAGTAAATTATCGCTATCGGTTCATATCAGGTATACATATATTACTTTTTTTTTCTCTACCTCTAGTGTCCCTTTTTAAAACTTATGAATAATGTTAATTACTATTAAGAATATTGTTCCTATAGTTTACTAGTAAAAACATAATAATATAAGATTATTCACTAGTCATGCCACTAATTCTGTTTGTTTTGTCTTAATTTTAATAACCATTCTGTTAGCATTTAAATGTCCATCCCAATTCCATTCAGTTGTTTCCGTTCGTAAAGCTAATTTTTTGTCGTTGAATAATGACGCGGAATTATTTGGATACGATCTGCAAAAGCGGTGTCAATTTGGCGCGTCCACAATCGGTCAGCCGGTTTTAATTCCCCGATATCCACCTTTGAGCCGGATTTCCCGCAGATTATTGTCGCTTTAAATTGTACAGTTCAATAGAACTGTAATACTTATTTGGCGCACGTATGACGATATATGAATGAGAAACTTGAAGGGATCAAACAACCCGTATTCACTACATGATTAATTTAAATCTCAACTCCAGCACAGAAACGTTATAGAACCGCACGGCTTAGTCCTAATAACCGTAATAAACATCAACGGTAACGAGCAATAGGCAGCGATTCGTGCTGATGTTACACTGTTTTTATACACGACCGGTACATGGGAAAGCTTTCTAATTGCCGGAACAATGCTGAGCCGGTTATTTGCCGGCGGCATTGTTTTTGTCCGCGCCGGTTCATTTTACCCCACCTTCCCCCGGGCGGGAGATTAATGGAATTTGAATACGCATAGCCTTTGTATTCGTTCGGTTTTACGCGTAATTTAGGTAAGCGTACACCGGCCGCGTGACTCTGCGTTTTGTGAGCAATCTTATACCGCGTGCGCCTTGTCGTCTCGTCTGTCTGCACACCGCGACGGCTGACTCAAATATGGTATAAAATCACACGTCGTATTTATCTGCTTATACCCTGACGAAGGACGGTGCCTTTTCAAATTTGTTTTTGCGACACTTTTAAATTCCTCAACACCTTTCTCATTCCGAAAGCAACCCTAAATTGCTTTCCATCAATCCCGCTTTTCAAACTTTCCTTTTAATTACCATTTTTAGTGAGAGCCTAATGCATTATTGATAACAGACTGGGACGGTTTCGGTAAAAATTGTTATTATTTCGTTTATTTCGTTGGGTCCCCGGCAGCCGTTCAATAACGCTGTGTGTGCTCGCACCACTATCAATCATTCTTAGACACGTCGAGAAATAAAATGTATTTGTTTTATTGGGGTGCTTAGCTATTGATTTCCGATGAAATGACTGCTGGCTATCTACGCGATACAAGGCCGACAGACCATCGCCGCAATTTTCGCCAGTTCAAATAATGGGTCCATTGTGGTGTAACAATCTGTAGCGCGATGGTCGTAAACGAACATGGTATAGCAGCGGAGAGCGCATATCAATCAGGCGGTTGCGCTGTCGTCGACGGAATACTGCAAATCCATTAACATAATTGAGCCGCTAGTATCCGGTGGCCGGGACACTTCACGGTCCGGATGGCCGTCTTTGATGGCGCATCGCGTAATGAGGGCTGGAGCGCGTCATCCGCCTTAATGCATATTTACAATAACCCTTCGAATTGAGACGCCACATTTCGACAACGTCTCTCTGCTCCTCTCGCCCGATTAACC
Source organism: Cabera pusaria (assembly GCA_954871355.1). NCBI lineage: Eukaryota > Metazoa > Arthropoda > Insecta > Lepidoptera > Geometridae > Cabera > Cabera pusaria. Next base: position 19,834,620 of record OX940891.1, on the reverse strand, counting down.
CGCTCGCCGTATATGAATTTCGGCATTTTCTGCTCCATAACTCCTTATAGATTTCATTAAGTCATACTTACATCCCTCCGAGATACGCAAACGGAAATAATTTTTGGGCTAATGGAAATTCCGATTTCAAAACGCGGGACTCGACTCTCGCTCCCTTTGGTTATATCGAGTGCACTGGTTCGGCCGATTACTAAATGAAGCTATTACAATGTTTACTTTTTCACTCGAAATTGACGAGCCGTGCATTCACAAATAAACCGCACAAAAACAAAGTTCGTGGAAAAATAGCGTTTACCGCACAATGGCACTTTATGAAATTTTCAAAATCCCCATTTAATTGGTCGCCTGTGTCGCCACAAATTAATTAAAAGCGCTGTGGGATTTTATTAACTTATTGCAATTATATTTAAACGTACCGATTACACGGGCGGCGACTGGGTCGGAGCGAGCCGCGTCGCTTCTCGCCTAATATCATTGCGAGCCACGCTGTTTCTGCAGTAAGGACCTTACAATAACTAGAGTATATTTTTGAAACAATGATGACCAGATATGTAAAAACTTATCCATCGGCTCTTAATTACCACGTCATTTACATATTTCAATTTTCAAATTTCAAATTCATTTATTTCATAAAAAGTACATTCTTACATATATACAGCCATTTCCGCCAAACTAGGTGTTGGTGACACCTGTATTTTGGTAGAAAGTTCCTTCTCATTGTGGACTACATTTAATGTACATTTTTTGAGTCTTAGTGTCCAAATTAATTTATGGTCAATGATACTATGCTTAGCTCACATTCCGATTTTGTGCAATTGTAGACATTAGAAAAATCTGTTGTTATGTCCCTCCCGACCGATCGCGTTGCATGGAATTAAATCCAACGCCTCATTATCGGACGGAATAAATTTCACCATTAAAATGAACGGAGACCTCGACTGCTTCCGACCTCTTCTCTAGATTTATAATCACTTTATAGAGTCGAAAGACTATTGAATAGTTATGAGTTAGATAATGTTCAATAGCGACGAGATAATACGATGTAATCTGAATAACAAAATAATTGTAGGTGTACCTCTATAACGACGGGTCGACGACATTAAGAGGACCGCAGGAAAGTGTTAATGTATTCGGTTAACGGAAATAAACGAGTTACCTAACCCAAAATGACGCTTTTAAATTGGCTGGTGTCTTGTTTTCCCGACTCTTGGATGTTTGTCGCTGACTCTGATTTTCTTTACTGTAAATCTGCGCAATTTTAATGTTTCATGTAAACAAACCGTTTGCGGTTAAACCGCATTTTTTAATCAATTTATTTACAAATTAAATAAAGGTAAGAAGCTTATACAATTTTATCATCATCAGCCTATCTCTGTTTACTACTGGACATAGACCTCACCTATGGCACGCCACTGAGCTCGATCTTCAGGTAGTTTTTCATGCCGCTGCCGGCCAGCTTGCGTATATCATCGCTCTATCTAGCTAAATTAGCTAGATTCTAGCTGGAGGGTGCCCTACACTACGTTTGCCAAGACGTGGTCTCCACTCTAGAACCCTTCTACCACAATGGTTCTACGACAGATGTGACTAGCCCACTGCCATTTCAGTTTGCTAATCTTTTGAACTATGTTGATAGCTTTGGTTCTCTGACGGATGACTTCATTTCAATTTCGATCCTTCAGAGAGACTCCGAGCATAGCCCTCTCTAATGCTCGCTGAGCGACTTTGGATTGGTGAACCAGTCGCACCGTCAGTGTCCACGTCTCGGCTCCGAGTAATTAATAACAGGTAGGACGCACTCATAAAAGACTTTCGTCTTTAGGCTATATGGTATGGGCGATGAAAAGACTCGACGAAATTTTCCAAATGCTGCCTATCCCAATTGTATCCTTCTGCGAGCTTCCTTCTCGAAGTTGTTTCTACCCAATTGCAAGATTTTACCAAGGTAGACGTATTCGTAAACAACTTCCAGAGGGTTCGACTTGGTTCGAAGGTTGCGACTCCGTTAATGGTAATCGGTCCCGGAATAACATGTTCGTTGAACATGATCTTGTTCTTATCCAAGTTCATCCGGAGACCGATGCGTGTGTGATAAATTATCAAGGGTTGTCAGCATGTATTGAAAGTCCTGCACGGTTTCAGCCATGATAACGATATCGTCCGCAAACCTCAAGTGTGAGAGATGCTCGCTGTTTATATGTATGCCCCGTCCTTTCAGCCCCCAATTCAACGTCTTGTTCATATCCTCCAGAGTGTTAGTGAACAATTTGGGGTAAATAACGTCCCCTTGTCTCACTCCTCTATGAAAGGGGATATGTTCAGTCTGCTGATTTTGTACTTGGACTACTTGGACGGTCAAAGTCGCGGCGTCATACAGGCCTCTCAGTACTTGGACGTCTCGCCATTCAAGTTCAGTCAGTTGCTGAGACTCCAGAACTGACTAAATTTCTACAGAGTCAAAAGCTTTCTCATAGTCCATAAACGCAAGGCACAGCTGCTGGTTATACTCTTCGGTCTTCTGTATAACCTGCCGCTTCTGTGTGTATGTGATCTATGGTGCCGTGTTGATGACTCTCGAAAACAGCTTATAGACGTGACTCAATAGTGAAATGGATCCGAAATTTTTTGAGAGGGTCTTGTCCTCTTTTTTTTCACAAAAAAGGAGAAGGTTGTACAGTTTTTTAAAAAAAAATTTTTATGGTTGTTACCTCAGTATTCCGTCAAATCTTAAACGATTTGCACTTTTTTTTTGTTTGTGAGATTATGCTTCCCGATAGGTCCCGTTCAAATTTTATCGAGATCTGATAAACAACCAGTTGGGTACGGGACGCTTGCGAGGTGTATAGTTGGCCGTAGAAGTCTTTAACCTCCCTAAGATTTTTATATTAACTGTTAATTCAAAAATGTTCTCAGAATGTCATTAGATAAATTTGAAAAAGAGATAAATTTTAGATTGTAAATTTGGTCGTTGGAATAAACTATAAATCAATCAATCAATCAATCAATCAGATAAAAGGAAATTATATCATTGTTATTACACCAATGACGTTTACATTTACAAAATAGGACAAATTTTCACTCTAATAATTAAATTACGATACTTTATTATTCAATTAGTGTGTGCTTATATAAGTTAGTTTAGTTTAGTGTAGTTTATAGGAAGTTATGTTATGTACGTTATATATTATGATTCGCTAATTTAGAATTATTACCACCTATCCATAGCCATATGTCCTGTCCATCCAAAGTTGTCTGGAAGAGATCGTTATTAGTGATAAGACAGCCCACAGTAATACACTATACTTTAAAATTACACACATACATAGATACACATTTCAAATGTATAACACCCCTTTTTTGCGTCGGGGGTTAATTAGACTAAACACAGTTGTCTAGCGTCGCGCTCTCGCTTACCAGACTAGTGTGATCACAGAAATATTAATAATAAGCCAAAAGTCAAAGCATTTATTCAGTACATGGGCAAATTAAAAATTAGCACTTACACACGTCAAATAACATTTAATAGATCATATTCAATCATTATTATTATAGATATAACAGAAACATAACTTATTGCTTTGAATTTACAAAAAAAAAAACAATGGTATTGAGCCATTCAGCTTTCTTCTAGACTAAGGTTAAGGTCTAAGGTTATTAATATTTCTGTGAGTATGATCCAACTTATCATCTATCTTGGAACGCACAGCACAGGCCATTCTCAAACATCAAGAGAGGTAGTGGTCAAGTGCTTGTCTGTCCGACATACGTGAATATATGTATGAAGTAAGTTTTAGTTAGTGATGGCACATTAACAAATCAGCGTAGGTGAAGGTCCAGTGAGCGACCGCGGACCGAGCTACAGCCGACCGCCCCGCGTTGACAAACGACTTGGAACACTTCATTAATTGCGTCACACTCCACTGCGGGCCACCCCTGAATAATGGTAAGCGATCATGTGGATAGCGGTGGATGGGTGCCACGGTACGAATGTGTGACAATATTGTTTTTTAGGCCAGCGCTGCAGCTTTGACCACTATCTCACCTAAAATTATGTGACGAAATCGATGTAGCACAAAACGTATTTTGTAACAAATTAACGACTAACCCGCCGGCGGGTTAGAATACCTGTAAATCGCCAAAGTAATGTAAATTGTAATGTTATGTAATGTTGTGTCAAACATGAAGGTAATGGCGTAAAAAATATCGCGAATGATATGTCCTGTCAAACCAAACCAAAGTTATTATACTTGCGTAATTTTCCTAAGCTTTCAAAAACTATTTAGACTGTTTGTGTCTACTAAGCCTTGAAAATATTACAATCTTTGTCTTGATATTTGATAAATAAATATTTGAGGTCTTAAATATTTTGTACGAGTAGATAGATTAATGCTAATCAGATTAAAAAAATCTAATATTTTAATAAATATAATGTAGTTTCTTACCGGGGTCTCAAAGTAGCCAACTTTGCAGTGGTGTGTCCTGCAATAGGAGCGGTTCGGGTGGTATACAAGTGAAACCAATGAATGCTGGAGTAACACTGTTTATTTAATATAGATGTGATTACATAAAGTAGTAAAGTAGTAAGCTATATATGTTTATACACCTCATCTCTCTCAAAAAGATAAAAAAAAAAGAAAATTACACAATTTTACTTTTTTTACACGTAGAGAGTATGATTACTACAAGGTAAGATTACACATTTCCACTAAAATATATAATATTGAATTTAGAAACTAGGATTATACATATTCTTAAACTAGTTATAAGACTTATGTAATAGTTAGGATTATACATGTTGTTTAAATAGTTACAAAACTTATGTAATAGGCATGTTATAAGGCTTAGTACGATTCTTATGCAAAATGTCTACTTTATTATTTTTTTTAAATTTTACATTACAGTCCATATCTTCTATTACTGTATATGGCCCTAAATACAATGGATCCATTTTATTGCCAGATGGATTTTATAAAGCAAATAGTCACCTCTATTATAATACACAGGTTTAGCTAACATATCATATTTATTTTTTCTTTTTATTTTACTCTGAATTAGATTATCGTGAGCATGTTTTTGAGCTACTTGAAGACGATATTTTAACTCTAAGGCATAGTTATCATAAGCATACAAAGGGTCAATAACGCCATTGGTAAAATTACACGGCAGTAAACACCGTTTACCGAACACCAACTCGTGTGGTGTATATTTTGTTTCAGTGTGTACTGTATTGTTGTATGCAAAACACCAATACGGTAACCAACTGCTCCAAAATCCCGGTTTATTCTCTAAAACCTAAAAATTAACAAATTGCTTTTTATCGACGTTGAAAGTATCGAATCTGCTTGATAGCTCTACACGGACTAATTAATTTGGATTCGTTTTAATACCCCGACGTGTCGATACCGATAGACCATTATCTGAATTAAATGGACGTTGATTAATTTTTGCTCAATTTTTGTCCACTTAGGATTTTTTTGACCTTGTTAATTATGATTTTTATGAGGAAAAGCAACGCAGTAAAAATCTTTTGATTCATTTCTGGTCGTTAAAATTCTTTCGATCTGTAAAGCAGCGTTTTAAAATCACGAGGGATATAAAATATTTTTTGGATAATGAGCTTTATATGTAAACGCGTGTCAGTGCAAGTTTCAGAACTACACAAACAATATAAACCGATTCGTCAAACTTAATCACTTCTGCGTGTTCAGCAAATCAACGAGGTGAAACCGTAGCTCGCGAGCCGATTAAATACTTCTATATTTTTAAATTGGAATCCCTCTCGTTGTGGTCACAGTGGTGATATACTGCGTTTAAGGTAATCCATTAATCCCTACCTGCCACCGCCAGGCTCCGATTCCTCTTATTAATTGTAAATAGATATTTTTCATGTTCATCTACATAAATGGTACCATTCGCTTTTGATTTCTTGGGCTAAGCAAAGCCTCTAATTAGTAAACAGGCGGCGACACCAATGCCCGAAAACGATCCAGAAAATTGACGTAAATAAAATCCGCCCGCACTGTTTACCCCCTATACTACGCCAATAAAACTATAGTAAAAAGGTTCGATGAATACGTAATATCTTAATCTGAGGCGTCGAATGTCGATTGCGCAATAACAAGAGGTTGGACGAGCAAAAAGCAGCTGCGGACCCACTCGTAACGCTCGTAACTAATTGATTCCTCGCCCTTTCGGGCAGACGGGGCGTCGCATTATCGTGCACAGGTGCCCCGGCCCGCCGGCTATTTGCCTCCTCGCGACAGACGACAACAATGTCGCCTCGACGGTTCCTCGACACCCGTTTCACCTTTAATTGTATATAGGAAATTCTTTTCGTGACGTGACCCGATTAGTAATAAAGTCTGCCCTTGGCGGAAATGGCTTAATTTTCACCCGAGCCGTGCACTGAGGCGACGGCGCTCGTCCATCGTCAAGCTCGAGGTGAGTGTAAATCGACCGGGTGTTCGCCGTAGTGAAATATGGTGAATCTCTGGTCGATTTGTATGCGCACCGAACTCTCTCTAAGTAATTTATCGGAGAGTATTTTTGGCCGCGAAGGGGTGCCCCGTGCGCCGCAGCTACAGCTTTCGACTCGCGACGTGTCGCCGTTCATTCAATTACATTAAAAGCTTAATTAGTAATATTAGCAAAGTCTCCTCGTTTACTTCCGTACTCTTTGATGGTCGGTCTGTGAATTTTCTCGAGTTTGTTCGCGAAGTCTCCGCCGGCGGGCCGAAGTTGCGAGATGGTTAGATGAAATGCGGCTCGCAATTAGAGTAATGGACGGTAACCTTTCTGAGGGATATTAACGCCATCTTCTATATAGTGGAGAGGCACACTCGGTACAATTAAGTGGAGAGAAATTGCAACAAGTGCATCGGGCCTGGCGCGTCCACGCTCCATTTAACCCACTCGTGTGGCCGTATAGCGAATCCCGTGGCGAGTGCAGCGTCTCTAAACTCCCACATTTTGCACAGTTCATCGCCCTTGCAGCGCTGCATTTGGGCAGCGGGACACTGGCTACCCAGTTTGCGAGACCACTCCCCAAGTTTCGTTCTTGTTAATTGGAAACTTGTACCGGCGTGCGTCTCAAACCGCCGACCGCTTTCCTATTGTTTACCTCAACTTTTAGATTTTTTCTCGAATCTTTTCATAAGTATTCTTTTAACGAGTCGTCTCCGTCCTACGTTTATATCGGGCTTCTTTTGGAGTCCTCACAATGAGGCGGGGATGCACAATTGGTTTTTCCGGTTTTTTAATACTTTCTTTTAACATTTATAGAGACATCTTCGTTTGAAGACGATTCGACATTTGGTGTCAATACGTCTTGATAATTATCAGCGTTTAATATATTTTAATTAATAAGTTGAATTATTTATTATTATTAGTTTTATTAGTTTAATTTATTAATTAGATTAATATATTTAAGAGCCCGTTTCACCGGTTCTTGATAGCCCTATTTGGAACTTATCTAAAATATTTTCGACAACTTTTATATGGCGTCATATGTCAGATGTCTGAAACTTTTTCAGGCAATGGTGAAACAGAGAGCCTTGATAATGCATTTAAATTTTGTGACCATTTGAATTCGTTTTTTTTTTTATTTCATGTTTATATTGACATCAAACAATAGTATCACGACATGAGTAAACTTTTCTTTACTCATGTGGTATCACCGCGTAAGTGGCTCATTTCATTATTACGACTTACGGCTGACAATCACGTCATAAACAGTAGTACTTTATTTAATACTCAAGTCTTACGTCGTGTTATTTCCATATCAAACCACTAAACCGAATTTATTGTTCTGAAGTATCCATTCCTTCGATATATTATCATTGTTTCTTACACCAAATATCTGCACACTCCATCACTTACATACGAGATCTTTATATCTATAAATTCTTTCGAATTCAAGCAAAGTAAATTATGCTCTTACAGATAGGGAATAAAGTTAGAATTCTCTCGAGAAAAGGGTAGACTTGTTGCTGCTCTCGCTCCGGATCAAGCTGTCTTCCCGACTGTCTCTGGAACATTTTGGGGGAAACAAGAGAAAAGTGTTTGTTGGCGAGACGGCTTCGCTATCAGTTCGAGAGAACATAATTTGTCGCGTCGCGCTTGCGTAATATGTGGCCACTCGATGTTTCCTTCTAACACATTTACGGTATCACACTTGACGTTTATTGCCTTACTCGTTAAATATTTTTTCATATGAAACGAAAGACTATAGGATGATAAAATTGCTTACGTATTTAGCTGGCTTCTGCGGTACGTAAAGACATTGTTCAGGTATCATTGTCTTTTTTTGTCACAACAATAATAACATTCTGAGAATTTTTTTCTTTTTAGTATTTTCGTTCCGTTTTTTTCGGATTTACGTACAATAAATAATCATTCACAAAGAAAAAAATGTGACCTCTCTTTCGTAATTTCCTGAAGATTTGTTTCCCACATTTGAATAAATCAATTAGGCACTTATTTATAACGGCGCACATAAACTTAATCGATATTACCGTCATCATATTATTCTTGGTTACTGTATAAAAAGTTATAACATTTTATTTCACTTTCCGAGGTGACGTTATGGGTCGTAAAAGCTTTCATATCTATTAACTTGCATGAATCTTGCTACGCACTTAGCTTCCCTCATATCACTATTTTTTCAAATAATGTTTACCGCGGCACCATATTTCTTTTCAACTTTATGTGGATATTCAGAATGAAGTATTACGGTTACAACAACGGAGTGCTCAATTTTGGTTGTAACTGGAAAGTGGCGGAGAGCTTATAGTGTCAAAATTGTAGACTCTGAAACTGAACTAACAAGCTAACATGCTCCAACATTGTCTAAAACTCCTAAGCTTTCACTTTACATACTATGTTCGACGTTAGTCGTTAACCAAGTACGAGCGTCTTAAAACCGCGGCACATCCCAAAACATAATAAGTTATTGCATTTCCGTATATAAAACTCTCGTACAAGTTAGCACAACATTGTATTCTTGTGAAAATCGGTGCCTTTCCGCCGGTTTCGCATCAAACAAGCGTTCCGACATAACGCAATAAAGCCTCTCACACCGCCTGAAATTTACCTTATTAATTTCGTTAGCGAGAAATAATCACGGTGGCTGCCTCTACTGATCCTTAAAATTATTTACGTTCGGCTCCCCACGTTTTAATAGGAAATATGTATGTGTGTGTATGTGTGTGTGTGTGTGTGTGTGAACATAAACAATGCGTATGAGGGAAAAGTGTGCTATTTTTACTATATATTAAATTTCAATTTGTGTATGTTACGTTATTTGATGTCGCGATAAATTATTTTGTTTGTGAGGGTTTCGTATTTTTTAGAGACACAGACGGAGAAGGAGAAAGCCTGGGCTGTGACAGCAGAGGTGATTGATTGCGTCTAACGCCTCACCTGGATGTTAGTTTTATGTAGATCAAAAGGATTGCTACGAGTACATAAACTCTCTTACTTATTACATAGTTTTGTAAATTGTTAAACACAATCCAAAATTTCATCGTACCGACGGGACTCGAACCCGCACCCCCCGGATTACACGTCCAGGTGCTCTGCCATTTAAACCACGGTTCGATACATCGATACGACGAAATTAGTGGATTGCATTTGTTAACCCAATTATGCATTGGTGGCGCCAATTCAAGTCGATTCAATTCGAGTCCCGTCGGTACGATGAAATTTTGGATTGTGTTTAACAATTTACAAAAATATAAAGACTTCAAAGAAACATATAATTTGATTTACGCAGTGCAACATCTCTCGTCGGATTTGAAAGCTGTAATGATTTCTTCCGAATGATCAACTTACGTAATAAGTAATCATAGATGGCGCCACCAATGCATAATTGGGTTAACAAATGCAATCCACTAATTTCGTCGTATCGATGTATCGAACCGTGGCTTAATTGGCAAAGCACCTGGACGTGTAATCCGGGGGGTGCGGGTTCGAGTCCCGTCGGTACGATGAAATTTTGGATTGTGTTTAACAATTTACAAAAATATAAAGTGTGAGACACTTCAAAGAAACATAATATTACATAGTTGTGTAAAAGTTTAGATAAAACATTTTGAAAGTGTAGCTGCATCATAACGATGATATATTTTAGCGCTTGCCCATTACGCTCGTTGCTGTTTTACAAGCTTTCTAAAACTCTGAAGTACTTTAAAACGCTCGCATAGTAAAATCTTAGATCCGAGACATCCTTGTTAGTAGCTTTAATAAACGGTGTTGCGTTTTTCTAAAACTGTATATGAAATGACGGTACGACCGCAAACATTAAGAATACCGTTTTGAACTGCATCGTCTTTTATCATAGCACGTAATCAGAGCCGAGCTTACTCTACTGTAACATCTGTTTTAAAGGTTTAAATAAAGCTCACTTACTTCCCGCTGTCTTGGAGAAACTTTCATTCAGAAAGAACCGGCAAACGGTTGCTCATTTTAGATCTTGGTAGTAACTTTTTTGCTTTACCTTTCAGTCTTAGAGTTTTGTATGACGCTATTTGATTATTTGTTATAATTATTTGGTTTTCATTAATGAATCGGTGAACGGCTCTGTAAGATTGTACTGTACCAGTAAGTAACCTTTAAATGGGTTTTTAACGGATTTAATTGTTTTAATTTTTTCTTATTTTTAATGAACAACTATAACCCTACCCTGACTTTAATGACACTTTGTATTTTAAAGTTGATTCAGTTAGCGAAAGTGATACGTTATTGAAACAGTCATAGCGTGCATTTCTAGGGTGTAACCAATAACGAACATAGATTACAACAGCAAACTTAGTCAGCAACTCAATATTACTCAGTATAGTCGAGTGAAACATTTCCTAAGCTCAAGCCGCGGTGTCGAGAGCACGCTCAGTTATCCACGGTACATAGCTTTCTTGAGGTTGGCACCATCTTTTTGTCTCTACAATCTGATCGGGCAACTTCGTCCTGCAGTGAGTTATAGCTCAAGGAACTTAACACTTCAACCGACCACGTCGCTGCTAACTTTAAGGTCTACGTGTCTTTATCGGTAATTTGGTTCTGACAAAAACTTTTTGACAACTTTGTTCCATACCCTTGTTTTTTTTTCATGTTATAATCAACCTAATAGGTGTTTTAATTATATATTTGAATATAATAGTAAAAAAGAGTTATGACAAAGAAAATAAAAGTTTTCCAATTACTTATTCAACGAGTCGTTTTCGAAGAAAATCACCGCTTCTCGAACAAACGCCTCTAAAAGAAATCACCGAATAGGTGAGCGGGTAAACTCACGAGTAAACATTTGCGTATGTAAACTGGAATTATTCACGAAAAAACTTTTAATGGCGTCCCCGGAGTTCCCGTCAAACATTTATCAACAAAAGAACGAACGTCCCGCAGGCGATGGAACTTGAAATGTATGGAAATTACCCAGTCACGAGCGAGAACAATTCACTAACGTCGGCATAGGCAAATGTTTTTGTTGCAACTTGTTTCGTATAACTTGTGTGGATTTGGAGTTACAACTATTGTGTTACACAATTGAAAATGTACATACATGAGTAGCGAGACACAAATACAACGTTCTATGGAGCGGCGCTGCGACTGATTCGCCAAATATTCCGCGTAGCGTTCGCCCCTAGTTGGGCGCCAAATAACTCGGAACGAAATAATGAACCGCTTCGGATTCTTAAACAAACAATCCTTGTCATTGTGCAACTTCACGGAGAATTTTAACATTTCATACATTTAAACTACTTGCTGAGACATTTTAATTTTTTTTTTCTGACATCAATATCTAAAATAAATATTTAGACACTAACCTATGTAAATCTAAAAATAAAATACATATTCACTTTAAATCAATTAACATCTAATGAAAGATTAGTGATTGTTTATTTATCTGCCTCTCAATTTTATGCATGATTATCTCCTAATTCAAAAGATTAACCTAGAAGTTAAGATAAAATAAATACGTTTTGAACGGACACCGTTTCATTTGCATTTCAATCAGAACGATATAGCCGGTGGAAGAGAAAATCCGCTCCGTCGCCTCACTTAAAGCTTTTGAAATATTCCTATAACTTTTGATTCTACGAAAAAAGCCTATTTGAATTGGAAAGATCAAAGCATAACAATTTATTGTTACAAAAAGTGCGCGGCACGAACGTCCAAAAAGACGTCAGGCACTTATTATTTCAACAGAGAAAGTGTCTCGTCTCCCTCATTCTATTTGTCTTTTCGATTGTTCCGGTGCATGGAGTCCTCCATTACTCGGCACTGAAAGGAAAGTTTTGTATTCAATTTGGTATTATAATTCCCATTTGAAGTCGCCACGCACCATCGCGCCGACATCGACTATGTAAATGGCCGTATCCGGGACTAAGTCGCATTTTCGCCAAAAAGAAGTTGAATAATTTCTTCCCCTGCGAATTCCTCCTAGATGTTCCTCAGGTAAATGTTCCGTAATCTTTTCGCAACACATGTTTGGATTATTTCTCTCGCTACGTCAATCCAATCGATATCTCAGAGTAACCGATAAGGTCGAGCATTTATTTATATAACCATTTGCAACGTAGGAGTTCCTTAGTTTGTGTAAATATTTCCACGCGGTTACCTGACGTGAATTTTTATTCGGGCTCGTGCGCTGCCCCGTCGGGAGACAAGAAAACATTTCAGTGTTTCTCTTCAATTTAAAATGGAAACTTATCCCCCGGCTACCATAAAGTCTGTGTTTTCCATAGAAATCCACCTAGGCGGCGCATTGTATCCTAACCGATGTCCGCTCAGAATCCACGTAGATCTAGGGTGCGCACGGTGACTGAGCCGAGGTGCGCTTTCGATAGAGACCCTTGCATTTTGCGGTAGGTTTTATTTTACGACATGTTTTCTGCGCCCGTTTCGCAGATACTTAAATAATAAGAGTTTTATGTCGCCTCGTATTATGTTGGTTTTATGGCCCCCGAGCTCAGCTGAAGCGCTGTTTCAGTAGCTTACGAGGGCTCTTGTGACGAAATAATTAACCCAGTGTTGCTCGTATTAGAGTTCCACCGAACACTCGCCACTTACGTATTTAATATTTTTCCTTATTTTTTCCTTGTGTAAAAATATTTATCTATCTCATGGTATATTATACATGGATATCGTAGTCACAAATAAAAAGAGGTGGGAGGTAGTATTTTACGCAGTTTCTCACAGTTAACGAAGCATAATTGTCAGGCGTAAAACTTCGTCAACAACAAGCTAAATATATGAATATAGAATAACTTAATAAAAACAAGGAATTTGCTTACAAAGGCTTCCGGAGCATTTGACCGGCGGCAAGTGGCCTGTGTCAAAATGTTCGGCGTCAAAACGCAGCTCTTGACGTGTTAATGGACTTTACAATTGCTGACAAGTTGCTCACAAGCTTTAGCAACACCAACAGTGTTAGGGTTAAGTTGGGCGCACTATACTTTCGAAAGCAAATATAATATTGCTGTCAGTTGAATATCCTACTTCCTACTAATATTATAAAGGTGAAAAACTACTTAATCGACTGAGCTGAAATTTAGTATGTAGATAGCCTAGACCCTGGAATAACACAAAGGGTACTTTTTATCCCGAAATTCCCACGGGAACCATGTCTACCGCGGGTAAAACCGCTGGACAAGCTAGTAATTAATAAAGCTAAAATAATATAATACAATAAGTTAATATATATAATAAAATAAGTAAACATAAACTGCACACGAAGCAATCAGCGATTAGCTGTTTTGTAAACTAAGTTCAAGGGCTTCTATACTAAACTCCTGTAACTAATCCGCAAGTCGGGCTTTCAAAAAGCAGTACCAATCTGTTCAGAGATTTAGTGTCACTTCACGCGGCAGTCAACATTAGAGCTCCAGATTTGCGGTCGGCTAATGTCCTTAAATCGTAACAGACGGGTAACGAGCCAGGACAAATATTTTGCCACTTCGGGACGTTACCTGACCGGGAAGTGGCCGTGGGGAGACAAAGTAAATATGTCCCCTTTCCCTGGGCCGTCCCCACATTTTATCGGTGCGCGATCGACGGTCGGGTCGGGAAATGAATTTAAAACGTGTTTGCGGGTAATCTGTTATCGGTCCCCTGTCTCTAACTTGAATATAGACGTTCAGGGTTTGTAGACACTGAGATTTTGCGTGGTGCTATTGATAGGTGCTTTAGATGTTCAATACTTACTGGTATAGTTATACAGGCCATAATAGCCCGAAAACATTTCTTATTCGCCTCAACTCGGCGTTTTGATAAAGATGGATTGAGTGTGATTGTAGTCATGATCCATCAAACTTTTTATTCCAATGGTGAAAGATTCAACATTTTATTCTAGTGTCTGTTTTAGTAGAAGTATTTATTTTATTTAACTAAAAACGCTGTACGAAAATGTAATAAGTAAGCATAATTTTCTTTGATTGTAAAATTGTGATTTTTAGTATATTTTATTTTGTTAGGCATTTTAAAACGTTTATTCTAACAGATTGAAAGTTGAAAATTGAATTTAAAGTTATGCCTTTATCAAATAATTCAATTTAATTTATCAATATCTATTAAACCTACCAACTTATGAATTAATATGTAACTAATAATTCAAAACGCTTAATAGTTATAAAGTTTTTTAAATGATTAGATTTATCTAAAAACACACACAAAATACTGGTAGTTGAACTAAATCTAAATCTAAATTAATAGCCTGAGGCAGGTCTGACCACAACACACAATCCTAACGTAGGCTGACCATAGACATCACATCCCACAGTGAGTAACCTAATACTCCACCTACATCCGACAATATTGTACGCATTGAAACAACAGGCTGGTCTTCGGTAACCATCACATAGGTACTACAACCGATACCTCAATGTCGACATATCGACAATCACGTCACGCATTGCATACCTTCAAGGTTTGATTTTCATTTTGCCTCTATATTAAAGCGAGGCCTCGCATATCCAAAATTAAATATGAAAGCTTTATGAAAAATCAAAATTGTACGCTCAGTTAAGCAACCTTTAATCAGTAAATTATCAAATACATCCCGCAAAGAAAAATATATCAAAGAACCCTCAACGAGGAAAAGTGAAGAATAGAAACGAAAAAAGTATTTAAATCTCAGTCTTTCGTATTTATCTTTGCGGAGCGCCGCTGGCGGTTAAATATCCGCGGCTTCCCGGCGTTTCCCGGAGACAAATGTAAACACAGCGATGCCTTTGAACCACTACATCTAGACATGACTTCGAGCATACATAACGGTTAACTTTTTCGTTCAACAAGAATTTCTGGCCAACAAACATCAATCAATCGAGTAACCACTCCCATCAATGTTTGCTGCTGCCCCGATCCCTTGAGGCACTAAGCGAAACGCGAGTCTATAAATTATTGTTTTTTAATGATAATTATAACATAACAGGACATAGGTGATGTCTACCTATTACAGTACAGTCGAGGGCCCGGTGGTGTAAGTAGTAGAACGGTCGGCTTTGATGCCAGAGGTTACCGAGTTCAAACCCCACCAATGGATTTTTCTATCGAAAAAATTAAGTGCGCATTTCACAGTGGCCCTTCGGTGAAGGAAAAATATCGTTAAAAAAACCAACAACCCCCGCATGGTGGTAAGACACTATCTAGTGTCCGCCTGGCCAGCAACAACCCTCGAGTTAGCTGTTATCCGAAGACATAAAGATCACACATGCCCTGTAATTTCTCTGGGCTCTTTGCCTTTTAAACCGATAAACATGCCTTTTTCACGGCTGAATCAACTGAAAAAGGTGATACCGTCCCAGGCGGACAAGCAAAAGTTCATAAGTAGTAGTAGTATAGACAGTAAACTATTTGACAGCTCTGCAAAGAACCGTACCTTATATCAATAATGCACACCAGGGTGACAGTCACAATTTCGATACACATTCTTATACAATACATATTCTTAGGTTTATTTTAAAGGCGGAATACATAATCTAGCATTTCTTCAAATATTTCGTATCGTATCAGCATAAGCCGTGAACGAGCTCTCTTTGACGTCGGTCTTCCTGGCGAAAAGGGTGTCATCTTTTACATTCTTTCGTTGCTTTTCCAATGCGACTGCGATTTTTGCTATCAAAAATATTGCAAGAGATACACTTGTTTTGTTGCCCGTGATATGTAGACTTAAAGGCTGAAACTGTGCGACGCGACTCGAATATTGAAACCGTGTTTAGCGAGATTTCGAAAGTTTGTGCACCGTTATTTGTAGTTTAAATATCCGTCTCAACAGAATGAAAACTAAAACGTGCCGGTAAAGCAAAGCATTGCTCTCCAAGCCTGAGAAAATAAGATTCACTCATACTCGACGGAGTCGAGTGATTTCTTATTTGTTTAAATGATGCTTTACGTGTCGAATGTCGATATATATATATATAATCTGAGAGGCGTGAGAGGGCTTGAAATAACAAACGAAATCTCTGTCTTGTGTTGGGCACGGTGTACGTAACATTTGGAAGGCAAAAGGAAAATATGAAAAGGCAGAATATTGCCCGACGAAATTACGATCACTTTAGATTCCGTACGGGGCCTATTGAGGGGTGAATTGTTACCTTACTACATTGCCTTGAAGAATCTATTTGTTTTTCCGCATAGTGAAGTGATTGTGTAGTACACATACACACCCATTTGTTATTACAGGGAGTGAGTACATATTTTGCTTGGGTATTTATTGAAGTTTTAGTTCTTACCTACTTTTATGCAAGTTTCATTATGAAATGTATGTTGACGATATTGTCTTATATGTATAGAAAGTATAATAGTTAAACAACACTTACTATTTATCAATGGATTTTGATTCCCAACTTTTCCTGTAACCATTAGTACAATGTATAAGAAGCCTTTAAATATAATACAAGACAAATGTTACGCACGAGTTTGATAGTTTCTCATTAATGGCCGTGAGCTCGTCACAAAGCCGATTTGCTCTGCGACTCCTTTGTGAACAGTTGTTAATGCAACCAGGGCGGTGTAGGAAATTAGGAACTTGAAACGTTGAATACATCTTTTGTCTAATTGGTTCATTGATTATGTAAAGGCTATGCTGCAAAGTTGCTGATTAGACATGTTAAAATTGTTTTTAGTGCTTAATTAAATGTTTTTTTTTATATATTTGAAAATAAGTTATTGCTTAAGAACGAACGCGGGGTGCACTTTTCTATACAAATGTATTCCCCCGCCCCTATCATTTGCTTTTTTTGACCAACCAATTGTAAAAAGAAATATTCAATTTCTTTGTATCTCCTCATTAAGATTTTTGAAGGGTCATATTTCTTTTTGCATTTGGTTGCTCAAAAAAAGCAAATGATAGCAAATCATAGCTACAGCAGACCTTGATATTTTGTAGAAACAAATTTTGCTCTAGAAGCATTTGCCAGGGAAGAAACGGGGGAAAACATTTGTATGAAAAATTAATAGTAAAAAATGTTTTTTAAACCAAGCTTTTACCTGGGACAGGGAACTAAAATGTTAAAAATAAATTCTAGTAAGTATTTTGCGGGTAGATGCGGTATTTTAGAGTAAGCATGATGTTTCATATATTCTACGGATATTATGATGTGATTATGGGTAAAGTGCTCTTCAAAGCAAATCAATAGAGCCCAAACTCGGTCGGTGGGGTTATGTTGTTTTATCACAGAAATACCATGGCCACCTTTCAGTTTCATCATCGATCCTGAATATCGTTTAAGTGTAATGTGCTCCTCAAGACGAATCAATGTAGCCTAAATTCGGTGGATTACGTTAATTTATCACAGAGAAGCCGTGGCCACCTTCCAGCTTCATCATCAGACCCTGGATATCATACAGGTGTAAAGTCCTCCTCAAGACAAACCAATCGAGCCCAAACTGGCTGGGGTTATGTTGTTTTATCGCAGAGATGCCGTGGCCACCTTCCAGCTTTATCATCAGACCCTGGATATCATCTATGTGTAAAGTCCTCCTCAAGACGAATCAATCGAGCCCAAACTCGATGGGGTTATGTTGTTTAATCGCAGAGATGCCGTGGCCACCTTCCAGCTTCATCATCAGACCCTGGATATCATTTAGGTGTAAAGTCCTCATCAAGACGAATCAATCGAGCCCAAACACGGTTGGGTTATGTTGTTTTATCACAGAGATGCCGTGACCATCATCAGACCAGCTCTATGGTACCACATCATTGTAAATTGTCACCGAAGATACATAAGTACACCAAATTTGAGTCCAATCGGACATCGGGAAGTGGTTCTAATTTAGCTTTCAAGATTCCACCCGAACATACATAGTGACATACATACATACATACATTGCAAGTTAAATAAAAGCTTGTAAAAAGTGCACCCCGCGTTCCCTCTTAAGAAGACGTTATACCAAAATCATTTTTCCCATATAATTCTGTAATTTGAACAGTTACTAGATTATAATTTTTCGTACAAACAAAATGTTGAGTGATTCACATTTAACACATTTTTACCTCGTAATCTTAATCGTTTTTTTGGGACACGGATTAGATTATCATTATCAAGTAAAAGTATAGCAAGTATAGCAAGATTTTGCACAATAATATAATCTTTTGTTTCATTATGATATTGGTATTATGGTAAACATATTCAGCTGTAATTCTAGTCATAATAAGTAATAGCATTTTATAAAATATTGTCATCTATATACAATTGTGTGATGTATACTTAGATTTAGAAGTATCAAATATAAGTAAATAAGCAAGCGTATGAATAAATATTCATGAAATTTATTTGACGCGAACCATGATTTAGGCACGTACTAGGACATGAAAAGAGATTACAACTATTGTATCCTTAACACATTTATCAAAGTGATGTTTACTTCACCGTTTCAAAGGCCTGTTCAACCTACTCTCAGGAAGGTGTAAGGATGGTTCTATCTTTTAAATCAGTACCTTAGATCTTAACGGTAACATTTAGATTCTGAGTCGGTAGAGGGTATTTTGAAAACTATAGATTTTCAGTTTAAAATTTTAATTCGAAAAACTAACAACTTCAAAAGTTATCATAGATGGCGCCACCAATGCCTAATTGGGTTAAAATGCAATCCATTAATTGCGTCGTATCGATAGTATCGCACCGTGGCTTAATTGGCAGAGCACCTGGGCATGTTTCCCAAGGGGTGCGGGTTCGAGTCCTGTCGGTACGATGAAATTTTGGATTGTATGTAACAATGAACAAAAATATAATGTAACACCTCAAGAAACATAATATAAAATTTTAATGTGTGAAACGAACTTAAAATGAATTTAGTCGTTCGTCTATTTATCGTATCCTTTGTTCTACCTTTTCTAGGTAAGAAAAAAGATAGAGCACTGCCTTCCCCTATGGTAAAGCGATCAGGTCTGCTATTATTTCCTCGCTCACCGGTCCTTCACAACAAATGGCGGCCATTAACACGTTTCTTATTGTGACATTAGCCTTTATTGGATCCCGGGAAGTAACTCAATCTCATAAGACGAGAGCGTAGTGTGTTATGTTTACGATGGCGATTTATGTAGTGGTCGGTGATGGAATGCAGCCTAATCCTGACCCGGATACCCGACCCTCCTCGAACAACTTCACATTGATTAGAAAATTATCACGTGTTTCCTCGGAGATGTATTTCTCGAGGACTACCCGAAATATCACCCATAAATGCGGATAGCCTATGAGAAACTGACATTCAATTTTCAACCGAATTCCTGTCGTGTTGTTCATACAAATAATTATGATAGTTTAAAAACTAATACAATCGACTTCCATGACCCGCGAGTCGATTTCAGTAGCAAGTTTATCGTCATATCTCTGGAGATACTTATCAGATCTTGATGAAATTACATTGGGATCACCTCGGAAACGTACCCTACCGATTATAAAAAGAATCATTCGAATCGGTTCACAATTGACGGAGTAATCAATCGCGTAACATACATATAAAAAAAACATACAGACGAATTGAGAACCTCCATCTTTTTGGAAGTCGGTTGAAAAAAGATTAATTCCCCTGATTAATGTAGGGTTGCCAGCCGTACGATTATGTGCATCCCCAATGCATTTTCAGTACTTCAGACAATATTATCAATAAGATCGTTTAAATAAAATCTTTTTCAAAATAAATAAAACCGACTTCATTACCACAAACAGGCACTCAAAAGTGAAAAATAAATTACTTAATATAATTATTATAAGCGCTACCCACTTATCTATATGAAGTCGGTGCCAGCCAAGTCTATTGGATAGTAGATAGATACTATGTATGTAGTAGTAGTAAGTAGGTAGATACATGTAGGTAGTATCTATCTACTACCTATTAGACTTGGCTGGCACCGACTTCAAATAGATAAGTGGGTAGCGCTTATAATAATTATATTAAGTAATTTATTTTTCGCTTTTGAGTGCCTGTTTGTGGTAATGAATTCGGTTTTATTTTTTTTGAAAAAGATTTTACTATTCCCTTTTTAGTGCAAAACAAGTTTTAATTAAATTACATGCATCTATAAAATGTCGTGTCTGGGCCGTTATACACTGACGGATTTATACTTTGTGAAAATTTCAAGTGTGTACCTATTACGGTTAAAAAGGTACTGATACACGCCACCGCTACATGGTGGATATTCCATCAATCCGAACGAAGCGATTTGCTTCCACATTCATCATACGTACCGCCAGGGATTGGAACTCCTTGCCTGAGTCTGTGTTTCCGGAAACGTACCATCTAGGGGTCTTCAAGTCGCGAGTGAATAGGTATCTTCTAGCCAAGCGTGCTACATCGTCGACCACACTCACGTCACTTAACATCAGGTGAGATAGTGGGTAAAACGCTTGACGATAACGAATAAAAAAAAAAAAGGTACGTCTGTAAAGTGCGCACATATAGACACACGTACGGACGGACGGACGAACAGACGAACGGATGAACGGACAACAAAGTCTCAGAAAGTGTTCATTTGGTACCCTTTGGGTTCGGAACCCTAAAATGCCGCGATAGTGAAAATATTCACTAGTCATAATGATGTCATCAAGGTATCAAAGGACAATGTCCAAAATGGCCCTGTGCAATAAAAGCACCTGACACACACGATAATTAATTGTCTATTTTATTACAATAATTCCAAATACTTTTATAACACGGACTAGTTGTATTCCAAAATGAATATAAAAAAGTATTATTTACGATTATTAACATTAATTGCCGCCATATGGCCCACAGTCTGAATCACTCTACTACGTTATAAGAGTTGGCACTTCCTTACATTGTTAATACCCGAATTATGAAAGCACTGTGTAGCCAACCTAGCAACGAAAAGTATTATTTACGTAGTACCTATTATATAATCTGTGGTATTATGCTTATAATTTTTTTTTTGCAGTGTTGGTTGGTACAAATTACGTTCATAATTCAGAGTTATTTATGTATGCAGTGTCGCGGGCGGAACTGATATGGCCGCCATCTTCGCCAAACGTCATGTCATGTCAAAAAATATTAGGTATGCTCAAAAACTTTGCACATTAACAAGACTTTGCCTGGTAGAACATTCCTGTGAAGACAAATTAATTCTCCCCACCTTTGTTTCTATCTCGCTCACAGTTACCGTAAGAATATCAGAAGTCAATAATACTTAAATTCAAATAAAACTGGCCAAGTGCGAGTCAGCATCGCGTCTCTTATCGCACACTTAGGGAGGGTTCCGTACAATACGAAACATAACAGAGTTTCAACCTCATATATTTGATTAATTGATATTACCAAGAATATTTGGTTTGGTCGCGATCTAGAAAGACGGGGCTCGTTTACTAGCGCCATCTTTGTCATTTTGCTGAAACTAATTTGATAGATGGCGTTTAAAAACACGTTGTTTGTATGGGGACCCCTTTTAATTTATAACTTTATTTTGTTTTTAGTATTTGTTGTTCTAGCGGCAACAGAATTACACCATCTGTAAAAATTTCAACTGTCTAACTGTCACGGTTAATTACCTATAGCCAGGTGACAGACGGACAGACAGACAGACAGACAGACAGACAGACAGACAGACAGACAGACAGACCACCCCCGACTGTTTGTATATGTAATCCGAGTTTATGATCAAAGCATATGAATAACTTTGTACATTGAGACCATTTCAAGGAGATGTCTCAGAATTAGATAAGCTTACCATATTTTTGCAATATCATTGAAGTAACAAGATACTGCGACAGCGCCATTTTGATTTTTTGACGTCCGCGATCAAAGGACTACGAGCTTACGAAAGTTGCTATCGTAGTATTTTTTAACCAAAAAAGTGCTGATAATATTTAAACGGCTGAACAGATTTTCATGAAATAAAGCTAAGAACACTCTCGACGAAGACATCTATCAAACAAAACAAACTAAATCAAAATCGGTTCATCCGTTTGGGCGCTACGATGCTACGATGACAGACACACAGATACACAGATACACACGTCATACTTATAACACTCCTTCGTTTTGCGTCGAGGGTTAAAAACCAAAATCAACGTGAAGAAAGATGTAATACCCTTATTCAAGGTTATATTTGTTACTTTTGAAGACTAAAACCTATATATATGCAACCTTCATTGTGTATAATCTTCTTGGGACTTTTCTTCAAAACCAGTACATTCTCCTATGTTTGAGATATTTATCTCCATATCTCTGAAGATACTAATCAGATCTCGATTAAATTAAAATGGGACCACCTCGGAAACGTACCCTGCCTATTAAAAAAAGAATCATTTGAATCCGTTCACAATTGACGGAGTAATCGCGTAACATACACACACAAAAAAAAACATACAGACGAATTGTAAACCTCCTCTTCTTTTGTGAAGTCGGTTAAAAACTAAAAATAACCGACTTCAATGCCGCGCTATTAATTTTTAGTAGCAATTTTGAGGTGTTGATCTCCATATCTCTGGAGATACTTATCAGACCTCGATAAAATTACCATGGTGCTATACTGGGGATATCTCCTTTGCAACAAAAAAAGAATAATCAAAATCGGTTCATAAACGACGAAGTTATCCGCGAACAAACATAAAAAATATATATATATATACGGTCGAATTGAGAAAGATCCTTCTTTTTTTGAAGTTGGTTAAAAATAATTAAACTCTCCTTCGGCGCTATGTGTGGTATTTCGTATCTCAGATTGCCGCTTTCGAAACCGCAGACGATATGAGTACTATTTCAACCTAGGACGTTCAACAAAAAGCATTGTAAATTAATGTAAGGTGCTCGGGTAAAATGACAGTTACTGAACACTAGGATTGCGCTCACAGCGGCCCATATTTAACTCCCATCGTCTCGCGTGCTATGTAAATGAGCGTCACATCTAAAAGCTGTCCTTTGTTTCTGTATCTCCGTTCACTTTTATCGTGCACTTTCAAACCAGATTAGTTTTGTTCTAACAATACCGTAAATTGAGCGGGCATTAAGCTCAAGTTAGCGCGCTTAATGATCCGATCTATCTTACAACTTCAGGTACAATTTAAAACTGGATAGTACGGGATGTTCAAGTTCGACTTTGTAACTTACTGCGTATTAACAAAGCGAAGTTAGCCGCATCGATATCACTGTTAGGTCAGCATAGTTATAGCATAAGTTGGAACGGTATGTGCGGTGTGCTCCAGCGGTGGTTAGGTTGTGACGTCTCTATTCATTACTTAAGTAGCCGGCCCCACACAACTTTGTTCGCACAAACTCGCTATTGCTACTTTCCCTATAAAGTAGAGTTGTGACAGCGAGTAATGTCTCCTTATATTGTTCTGGGGCTAAGAGGTTTGCCTCCTAGTTGTGATGAAAATTGTTAACTTTTACACGGTCCCGTGTCTCTTTAATTTATCTCGGTCGCGACGCTTTGAATTTTTCAATACATCATTCTAACTTCGAACACCCTTTGCAACAATAATTTGAACGTCGGATTGTAAGAAAATATCGTTTCGGATAATTAATGACTGAGGGAGGTCTTAATAACCAAGTTTTGGCTAAGCGTTTCCTTGAGAATTGATTATTGCGAATATCGATTATGAAGTTAGTGCGAAAATCATCAGGCGAGGGGCGGGGTCTCGACAAATGTCCGTTATAAGCGTTGTACAAATTGCTACAATTAATTATCAAGTGAAGGTGGTTGCTAAGCCGGCAAATATCATCAAGATCGTTAATTTTGAGATCTCAGTGGAGGCTAGGGTGTGGCGATATTAGATATCAGTCAGGCGCTAGGTGCACGCGGTGCGACTCTCGGTGATGGCACTGAATTACGTGAGCGATTAAATCCAGCTTCACCGCCGATGAGCATCTCTATTTCTGTACTGTACTATATTCACAATCGCAATGTGAGATAGTTTGACTTGATATTACTGTATTTATTCTACCTACCTAGGTTTTCTAGTACGAAACCGGAATTAACTTCTTTTCTAAATGTATATATAATAAATTAATATTTCATAAATATTTTTTTAGCTTACTAGAAAATAAATAACACACGAATAAAAGTATTTCAGTTGTGGCTACTTTAAACATCAAATTTAAAAGCTGGACAAGTGCAAGTCGGACTCGCACTCATAGGGTTCCGTACCACACTACAGTATTTTATAAGATCGAGCAAAAAATACCACTATCATTTTTCGCCAGCAAAAAATAATAATTAATAAACATTTCGTTTCTTATAACGCCATCTAACGTCTAACAAAGGTGTTAGGGATCGACATTTCAATATAACGCCATATATGGGACGTTTACCTAACTAAGCGTTCATAGATGGCGTGATATGCCGATAAAAACAAGTTTCTTGTATGGGGACCCTCTATTATCTTTAACTTTATTCTGTTTTTAGTATTTGTTGTTATAGCGGCAACAGAAATACATCACCTGTGAAAATTTCAACTGTCTAACTATCACGGTTCATGAGACACAGCTTGGTGACAGACGGGCAGACAGACAGACAGACAGACGGACAGCGGAGTCTTAGTAATAGGGTCCCGTTTTACCCTTTGGGTACGGAACCCTAAAAATGACAAAAGCCCTACTACAGGTATGATAAATTGGATATACCCGTTTCTCCGTGCGAATGGGTAAATCTCCAACGTTGCAGATCCAAACAACCCTTATCAAAGTGAATGTAAAATTTTTTAAAAATTACATTTACTTTAAAGGTTTATTTTTCACTCGCAAAGCTTTGTAAGAATTTTCGCAATTAATCCATTCGCGTTCAATTATATTGCCTTTGAGAGTGCAGTATAGCTGCCGTTTCTCTTTTCAATTAATTTCTCGAAACTGGTTATTAAAACGTTTTAGTAGAATTTAATTAACAATACGTTTAATTTGCAGCTTAAAACAACATATTAATCTTCCGATATAAATGGATTTTTTTAGGCTAGCGTTTGACCACTATCTCACCTGTTGGTAAGTGATGATGCGGTCGAAGATGGTAAGCACGCTAGGCCTAGAATGGCAACAGGCTCTCAAGAATAGCTGTTCGAACACATTAGATGTTTGGCGACAGATTTTCTAACTTGAGGGTAGCTGGCCAGGCGGACACTAGATATTGTCCTACGATATTGTATGCACTAGATATTGTATGCGGGGGTTGTTGTTTTCTTAACGATGTTTTTCCTTCACCGGAGGGCCACTGTGAAAAGCCCACATACATTTTTCGATCGAAAAATCCATTGGTGCACGGCGGGGATTGAGCTCGGTACCTCTGGCATCAAAGCCGACCGTTCTCCCGTTTACGCCACCGGGCCCTAAAAAAATGTCTCTACTAATTTATTCTTTATTTATAATCTGTACTCTCATTATTTTAACGCAAATGACTTCGAAATGTATATGACTAATGACTACTTTCTCTTATTCAAAATTTATATATTGATCCAAACTTAAGTTATCTGGGAGAGATTGCTTATTACGGTAAGACCGCTCGTAGCTTAGCTGGATAAAGATGTTGCTATTTCTAGACATTCTATATTTATTATATACTATAAAGTCTAATATATCAGATGTAGTTTTATATACAAGTTAGGCGAGTGCAAATAATATATCTTATCTTATATGAAAATGTCTTCCGTGTATTTTTCGCAATTATTATGACTTTACTTTTATTTATTATAAGGTCATAAAAATAAAATATAATAAGTAACCCTTACCGTATAGAAACACATGACTCATAATAAAAAGTATATTATCTCACATAAAAACATTTTACGCCCGTTTTCAGCGGAGGTTATTAAATTAAATCATAATTTACTCACGCCAAGTTAAATCAGGCAGTAAGCTCATGAAGTCGTAATAAAAATTATTAAAGTCGTTTTGATTCTTTGGACAAACAACCCTCTCATTAAATGCGTGTGATTTTTTGTTTACTATTGAATAATTAGTAAAATGTTTTTCCTTTGTACGAATGGCGTATGGCGTCCTTCCAAACTAACAACAAGACTTCACTAAAGCAACGTTATACCTCCTAGGGCAAGTCAAGGCTTAGATATTCTTATACTTCTTGTCGATGATAACTAAACAATGTCACATTAACATACCTATAACTTATCTTATAAACTTTATTTTATTGTAATCAAACAAAATCTCCGCCAAAGTCATAAGAATAAAAAGTCGTTGTTAAGTCACGCAATAATAGTAATTCAGATAGATTAATGTTTATACTTCCTAATTCCTCGACATAACTTCGATCAACTTCCGCAATATCGATATCGAAAGATTTATCGATACGAATATTCGAGTGGCGCGCTCGTATGTATCGATTAATGATGTTTGAATGGTGTTAGTGGCACATAAATATTTCATGCGACATCGATAGTGGGTGTCGGTCGCGTTTATGACCGCCATAAAAATCGAAGGACCTGTACCAGAACGTATAGATGCATTTACTCTGTCTACTCCCTTTTTATAGTGCTTTGGACTTACTTAGGTAATTGTTCAGTTTGGTCGTTTCAAACACCGATACTGGCTACTACAAAGTAATTTATTATTGATTGGATGATCAATGATAGATTACCTTAATGGAGCCATCATTAAATGTATCACTTAGCAAAACGAAGAAAACCCTATACCCAATACCAGTAAATAAACATGAATCCGATTGAACTTATTCAGCCAACAAAAACGTATCCCATACACAAACTATTCACCTACCCGAACTATCTCTCAACATTTTAGTATCACTAATACATTATCCTTATTGATACCAACCTCCTAACAATGGTATATACTTCTTTGACCATCTAAACATATCATTCCGCCTCCTTACTGTCCCGAAAGGGCCCAAAGTTACATGTGAACCTTTCATGTATATTTTATTTTGCCGATATTTTGATATGGAGTCCGTATCGAGTTCATTCAAATGACATATTGGAGGAACGTTTCAGTGTGTTTCTGATCGGGAAAAGATCTACAGTTTTCTTTCGAGAGCAAAACCAAATACCATCTTGTGA
Organism: Cabera pusaria; assembly: GCA_954871355.1. NCBI lineage: Eukaryota > Metazoa > Arthropoda > Insecta > Lepidoptera > Geometridae > Cabera > Cabera pusaria. The sequence continues at coordinate 19,807,159 of OX940891.1, read as the reverse complement.
AGAGCCAATATAAGGAATTGATTTCGCGGCGTGCTCGACTCGTTTCAGTTATTTCATATATTTTTGTTGAACTGTTTAGTTACGTTTTGCTGTATTAATGAAATGGGAATCGTTTGAAATATGATTATTTTGGTTTTTCGTAAGATTTATCTTTGCGGCTTGATTTATGAGCATAGTCCACGTGCCGAGACTTTTATTCGTATTATTGGTGTGATTGTATTTGATTTCGATAACTGTGGCACATGACTTTTCTAAAACCTATGCCTATCCGTAAAGACAGTAAAATTTTGGTTAAATGTTACAGTAAATCCTTCAAACAATAGTTCCTAACTACTCTATTATGTTCCCATGCCTCAATATAACGCGTATTTTCTTTCATTTACTTAACAGTAATGCATAAAAACTGTTTATTTTAAAATCTTTCATTACTTGGCAGGTTTATTCATTGTGCATTAAGTTTATAAGAGTAAAAAATATTTTTCTAGATTACTCAACCTTAATCTCGATTGTCTAGAAAAATACTAACAACGGTGATTACCCTCTTATCTTAACAATTTAACATCTTTCTACATTTTCGCCTCCATTTTTGTTTTTTGTGAAAAATGTTATTTAATTTCGGCCAATTATTACTCTCGCTCTACGAAATTACTCCAAGGAATACCAGTTTGCGAATGTTTTGTTTTTAAAGAAAATCTTCCTCTTGGTAAGCTTTATGTCCAAAATGAGATACCTGCTGGTTTTATTAAATGAAAAAGAAATAAAGGGTGACAACGGCATGCTTTTAATTCGGCCCATTCTTACAACTTATTGCCTTTTTCGTCATTATTAAAATGAAAAATCATAGAAGGGTTTGTGAAAGTTGACATCAGTCGATCGAGCTTATTTTTAACGGACGTCAAAAAGAGGAAGATTCTTAATTCGACCGTATATATATATATATTATTTTTTCGTATATATATATATTTTTTAAATATTTGTTCGCGGGTAACTTCGTCGTTTATGAACCGATTTTAATATTTTTTTTGTTGGAAAGGAAATACCCTTAGGCCACTCTATCTCCTTTTCTATAGTACCTACCATAGTAAGTTCATCGAGATCTCATAAGTATCTCCAGAGATATGGAGATAAACACCTCAAACTTGGTACTGAAAATTAATAGCGCGGCATTTGAAGTCGGTTCTTTTAGTTTTTTAAATGACCTTATTACTCTCAGCGACAAGCAATATAATTAATAATAACCGCAAGTAGACTGAGGCGTCTCACGGTGCGTTTCGCAAAAGCACTACCACATTTTTATAAATGAATCAAACAAGTAACAATATTTGACTAATTGATCATATTTATCATTGTTTTAGCCAGATACATAAAGCTATAGAGACAGCCAAAAAGATAAACTGTCATTTTTCTCCAAGAATTATGTATCTAGCTTTATTAAGTGTCTCATGATTGATATCTTGCGCGGCAGGCGGCAGGTGGGATACAATACCATAGTGATGGGGGACTTACCCTACTGACGGAGACAGGGCAAACTTCGCGAATACTTCCTTTTAGCCACTTTACTTGATCAAAACAAGTGCTTTTGATCAGAGCATTATTGCTCTTTTGGCAGTTCAAATTATTAAGCAATAAGCTTTAGGTCCTGCTAGAGTAAATTAGAATACTCTTGTAAAAAAATATTTAATACTCAATACGTATTTGGGTAAATATTTAGATTTAAAGTTGTGGAAACTAATGTACAGTTACTAACGTAATTGACTTTTACTCTATGAATGTTTAGGTCTTACAAAGTCTTAACGAAGCAAATGTCAATGTATCCGTCATATCCGAAATATTTTTTTTATAAATGGCTATTTAACGACTCAGAATAGTATTATTCTGAGAGTTAAAAACATCTGGTCACGTAAGCGAATTTTCACGTAGAGCACGTTTCATATTAGAAAGCACAAACGCATAGTTCAATAATAATAGCGAACCAAGTGGGTGTTGTATGGGAACCCAGACACCCACATATTTATTTTATTTTAATTTAATTATTTATTTTAGGTGACTTTAGGTTAATATAACTCCATTTTTTTTGAATATTTCAAGCGTCTACCTGTTGCCAATATCGAGCAAAAACGAGCAAAAATAATCACGTTTGTTGTATGGGAGCCCTTTAAATATTTATTTTATTCTGTTTTTTAGTATTTTTTGTTATAGCGGCAACAGAAATACACATCATCATCTGTGAAAATTTCAGCTGTCTAACTATCACGGTTCATGAGACATACAGACAGACAGACGGACGGACAGCGGAGTCTTAGTAATAGGTTCCCGATTTTTACCCTTTGGGTACGGAACCCTATAAACCTATTAAAAATACCGCACATGAGATTCGAACCCGTGACTTCCATCCACCCTTTAAGCCGTGCGTGGAACAAATTAGGTCATAGGGGCGCATGGTTTGGTTTTGTCAGGAAAATTTAATGATTCCTGTATGTTTTTAAAGATTTAGGGTTAGATTTGCCAGTCATCTTTAATCGGGTAGAACACCAATATAGTGCTCCTACCATGGTTGCAATACATAATATTGCGTCTTAATTATATTACTCAAAGAATTTTTCGATTTTAGCTACGTACGTACGTACATCTCTAACATTCGAAAATATTTTTTTTAATTGAAAAAGTGATGTTTGTTATCTGAAGCAGCATTTAATCCCATTTTTGCCTAGAAACAAGATGTCAAATAATAAACATTGATTTAGAAAATCAAGATGTATCTTAAGGTTTTCATTATAAGTCATAAAACTTTGCTTTCCTACATTCGGCTTAATGTAATCTAAAGCCTTCACTACTCTCAGTACAAAATCGCACATTATTGGTACTTACATTTGCTTTATTACACCATATGATTTATACCTGGGCCCGGTGCGTTTAACTGCTGAGGTCTGTCATTTCACCGTCTTAAATTGAGATTGATCCCGACAAAGGGTGGAGTGACGCGTACGGAGATATTGTGTTTTTGTTTTTCTCTACGCCTCCTTTTTGCGACTTGACGTCGGAAACGCAGAGTATTTCGGAGACGCCGTTTGACATGACGCGACCTTATTTTACGCGTTATTGCGTAGGGTGCAGTTAGTAGATGTTTTTGCGAGTTACCTTTGAAAGTTTTTCATTGTGCCGCGATCGCTAGAGCACTTTAGTTCTCACGTTGTTCGTCTAAAGAGGGTCGTTGTGACCCATATATATGCCCATTACACATAAGGCGTTATTTATTTACTTCTGGAACACAAAATCTTCTGTGATTTCATCGTTTAAGAGCCAAACAGGAATTATAATGTATACGTTTAAAATATGTAGTATCCAACCCATAATAACTAACGAATTCTCAAGCTCCTTTATTGGCTCAAAATAATCTGTATTTGTGTCTTATTTGTCGCGCATTTTGTATCACATTACGTTCAGATCAAATAGTGTTACTTTTAAAAACGGAGGAGGTTCTCAATTCGACTGTTTTTTTATTTTTTTATTAAGTTTGTTACCTCAGAACTCTGTCAAATCTTAACCGATTTTAAATATTATTTTTTAGTTTGAGAGATTATGCTCCCGTTTGGTCCCATTAAAATTTCATCGAGATCTGATAATCATCTCTGGAGATATAGAGATCACTATCTCATATAGGGAGAAATGTTTATCTAAACAATATAAAGAAATTAGAAACCTTGATGACATGATTATGACTAGTCATCGACTTCATAACAATTGCTATGAAGTCGATGTGACTAGTGTATATTTTCACTATCGCGGCATGTGAAGTCGGTTTTTTTCGTTTTGTACACGATATTAAATTATGTAAAAATATCCCATCACCGCATTGTGTAAACATAGCTGATTAGTCCCATCTATACTAATATTATAAAGAGAGAACATTTGTATTTTTGTATTTTTGTATTTTTGTATGTTTGTAATGATTTGGCTCAAAAACTACTGGACCGATTTAAAAAATTCTTTCACTAATATATAGAATGAACTTTCGAAGTGAAAATAAGCTATATATTATCCCGTTTTAATCAAAGGTACGTTCGTGGAGACCTAATTTGCAACCTAAGTCGACAAAAAAAACGGTCGAAAAAACACGTTTCTTACGAACGCTGCTCAATTAAAAACAGATGGAAGAATATTTTCTATGGAAGAGTTGTACAACTTAATAAGACCTACAAAAAAGTCCGCGACAGCATATATCTATCTCTTAAGGTTGACTCACAGTAACCATTTTAATCTTTAATTTTTTGTTAAAAAATATTATTATTATTATATTATATAATAAAAAGTAAATAGTATTAATCCTTATCCAAATAATTACGTTAATTAGCTTGGCCACATATTATAGATAAAAATTGTCCTTTACAGTATATAATTGAAATTAAAACTCTAGAAGATATCACGGATTTCACAAACACGCATCGCAAAATTAATAAAATATTTGTAGTGAATCCACAGAATAGGTCATAGTTACTGTGAAAATATTATTATAAGCTTAGCTTTTCTGTACATCCCCACCGATCACAATCAATTTGAAGTCAATATAGTATAATAATATCATCTATTGTATAAAATAATAGTAATCTATATATATAATACTAGCTGACCCGGCGAACTTCGTACCACCTAACAGACAATGAATGTCGTGTTACCTTTTAGATGAACTTTAGGCTTTTATGAACGTAACACAATGAATACAAAAACGATATTAAGTTTAGAAATGTATTATGGTCTTCGATTTGATTATCAAGTAAATAATCAAAGTTATGGCAATACAGAAATAGAATAAAAATACAACAATCAAGTACTGTAACCGCGTGTCAGCAACACATGATGCAATGAAACTATGTTATTATTGTTAAAGATAAGTTAGTAACTTGACATTAGTTCGATTGAGTTGAATTTTAATTGTAAATATATAATCACCAGTATTTAATTTTAATTCTGAATAAGTATACTTACTTCATGAATAACTGTCTAATATTTTTTTGCCTTATGGATAAAACTGTATATATACGGTACGGCACTCATAAATTGGCTATCACATTCTTGCATATCTCTGTATTTACCTACATTCTGACAAAATATAAAATTGATTAGGCATTTATTATTATTATTTATTATATAATTTAGGCATACATTTTTTTTAAAGTTTTATTCTGGCTCCACACGGTTAGTGTATTTAGCCAGTGTCAAATATTAAAATTCTTCAAGTTTTTATTAATTTTAGTCGTAGAGATGGGTTAAAGTCTCATTTCAGCTCAGTTTTCAAGTAAAAGTCTAGTCTAAGTCATACCTTCAGTAAAGATGTGGTGTTTGTGTATTCTGTAAAGTCCAGGAGATGTCCCAGCATCAGGTCAATGCTTCCATGTTCTTACAATATCGTTGAAGAAGAAGATTTTCGAATTGATCAGACCTATTAAAGTTGATAGTTTTATACCGATTGAACGAATTTTCATGAATCAAAGCTAAGAACACTCTCGATGAAGTCATCTATAAAAAAAAACTATCCATAATAAAATTAAAATCGGTTCATCCGGTTGGGTGCTAAGATGCTAGAGACAGACACAAAGATACACACGTTAAACCCCTAATAATACCCCTACTTTTTGCGTCGGGGAACGCCGTAAGGTTACGGCGGCAGATGTTCTCCTGGTGGTGGTAAGCTACTTTTCAACCGACTACCAAAAAGAAGGAAGTTCTCAATTCGTCTGTATGTTTCTTTTTTCTTTATTTTTTTGTGTGTGTAGGTTACGCGATTACTCCGTCAATTGTGAACCGATTCGAATAATTATTTTTTAATCGGTAGGGTACGTTTTCGAGGTGGTCCCATTGTAATTTCATTGAGATGTGATAAGTATCTTCAGAGATTTGACAATAAACGTCTCAAACTTGCTACTGAAATTGACTCGCGGGGCATTGAAGTCAGTTGTTATAGTTTTTAAACTATCTTAATTATTGGTAGATTTAATGATCCCACGAAAACCCATGATTCATGAATGCACATAAAACTTTCATTGGTAGGTATATAGCTAGGATTAGAACCAACGACCCTCGGGTCAGAATCAGGGTAACTATCCTTTACGCCAAAGGGCCGTCCAATATCACTACGTAAGTATTATAAAACAATGTCCATCACTGCGTCTGTCTGTCTGTTCGCAATAATCTCAATAGCTTCTGAACGGATTATCATGCGGTTTTCACCAATAGCCAGAGTGTTTATGAGGAAGGTTTAGGTGCATAATTCGTTAAGGTTTTGTGTAAATTGGTTGAAATATAACGATGATTGTTAAATATGTTAATATTTTATATTGGATGCAACAAACTGATGCAAATTTTGTAGGCATATATGTTCTACCCGTGCGAAGCCGGGGCGGGCTGCTAGTATTTTATAAAATGACTAATACTGCATTCACATAACATAACACTAGCCCACTTCTTTAGTCCTTTATTTTGTACCTCCTTTAAATATATGACTCTAAGGAGAAGCTCTGCTTCGAACAGCACTCGATGCCTGTCTTGTTCCATTCAGTAAGATCTGTTACCTTTGGCTATTTCACAAAGCGGTGTCTTCCTTGTTCTTGACAGCACTCCGCTTCAAACGGAAGTTACAGAACAACAGAGAGCAATCTGGTTTGTTCATCGGAAGATCTTTTGATAGCAAGTTTAGTGGGTATAACGGGTCAAGGTATCATTTCCCGAAATGGAATGGAATTGGTGGCGGTTAAATGTTGATTATCAGTCAGGTTGGAAAAACATAGGGCAATGACGATTTGTCGTTGGTCATGGAAGATTTTTGTTACATAACTATGGAGATATGATTCAGATCTTCATGATATGTATCGGGGTAATACGCACTCCAAATTATATATCACATTATATATTTGTATTAGAGCTATTACATGGAGTCCTTTAAAAGAATCTCGACAGGTCGGCAACGCATGAGTGACTCTAGTGTTGCAAGTGTTCAATGGCGATGGTGACAGCTTCCCATCAGGTTGGCCGTTTGCTTGTTTGCTACCTTTATCATAAAAAATATAGTATACATTTAAATAAAACTTTGCCGTAAAGTTACCTAGTTCAGCAGTCTCGAATATAGCAATGAAAGAAATGTACCCACTACATTCAAATAAAACTGTGGCGTCGATGCCGTAGCTTGCATAGAGGGGCTAAGCTTGCTGCAATGCTGTTTTGCGATGCATTACTTACACTCAGATTTTAGAATCATCGTCATCATCGTCAACTTTTTTCTGTCTACTGCTGAAAGTAGGCTACAACTACGGCACGACACTGAGCTTGATCATCAGCTCTCTGTTTAAATATATATTCTACTGGACGAATTTTGGGCACCAAATTGTAATGATCTTATTTCTTTGTTTCAGAGAGGCTCCGACGAGCTTCTTTCGCAGAGTGGCGTCACCGTCATGGCGCCCGCCGCTCCGCACCATGCAGATAATAACAACCAAGACTCGGCCGCGAAAAAGGCATGTATTTTATGTATTGACTGTACACAAGGGGACACGTGTAAAATGTAGAACTAGCTTCCGTCTACTGTTTTTTTCGTAGAGCTATAACCTAACATGGAGTCCTTCAAAAAGGAGCGTCAAAATAATCTTGGCAGGTCGGCAACGCATGAGTGACATCCCGAGTGTTGCAAGTGTACATAGGCGACGGTGACCACTTTTCATCAGGTCGACCGCCGCTATTTGCTATAAATGGCATAAAAAGGGAGGTGTAATAATTTTTTTTTGTTTTTTTACTATCTCCGACATGAATTGGATAATTCTATATTAAAATCCTACAAGAAGCTTCAGACACATGAAATCTCCTTCCGGTCATATGCATCTCAATGTGCAACAATAAAGATACTAAGTTGTTTTTTTTTTAAACTGATTAAACATATGTTGTTTCTGTTATCTCTATTGTGCCAAATAGAACTCTGAAGATACTCATCAGATCTTGATTAAATTTAAATAAGACCACCTGGGAAGTATAAAACTTTCCATTCCAAAAAAAAAAAGAATTTTCCATATCGGTCTAGGCGTTTTTGAGTACCTCCTCCTTTTTTAAGTGGGTTAAAAGTGACTAGCGTGGCCTTTGAAATCGGTTCTTTTAGTTTTTTTTAAACGATCATATATTCTAAATTTTATATGGAATTTTTTTCACCACGACTACAAAACCAGCACCTCGTATACACAAACTACACTATGAGATCTCACGGTCCTTGAGAAAGTATAGTGTCAAAGTATCAGTAAACCGGTACATTATTGACATTATTTATGTCATATCCACCGCTATCCGTTCGTCTAAATCTTCATGAATGCTACATAATTGAGCCATTTTTGGTCGCAGTAATGTATATCTTAATATTATTATTAAAAACGACCAGTTTCGGACATGTTTGATGTCCTTCTTCTGGAAGCCACGTCTACCGCAAGCTCCTCGCGCAACGAGCTTCGGCACGTAAATAATATTATGTGTAATCCTCACGATACATTTAATAATGTATATCTTGGTGCAAACCATGTCGTGGAATAGTATCTTCTGTCATCCCATGTCATGTGTTCCGGAAAACACAGAACTCTAAACTTTATACCTACGCGAGGACGCGACAAAATTTGTATATTTATGACCGCGTATTTTATCAGAGGGCCGTTACTGTCAGTTTGGAGTTTTATTCCAATTGTAATATTGTTGACAATTCACGCGCTTTTACGTGGAAACGTAACTTAAATCGTAACAAAGTTTCTATTATGTAGCGTACCGAGTGCACCGAGCTTTGTTATGCGTTTTTGTATATGTCATTTTTTATTTTGTATCCATACATGATAGAACTAATTGAAAGATTTTAATAACTCTAGATTTACAAATCGGCATATAAACGCTCGTAAATTAGCCAGATTAATTGAAAAGGGTATTTTCCTGTGACCGAAGTCATATCTTCATGGATTGTGTAATTAACCGAAAAACGATTAATCGAGATAAAACGATAAAACGACGGAATCGCGAAACCGTAATAAGTATTAAAATAAAGGGCCCCTCATAAAAAGCCACCGTGCCATAAAGGCTTCCCCAGCGGCTTGGAGGGCCAAATTTTTATTAATCTCACCCCCCTTACTTGCCGATATCGAATTTTTACATATTGAAAAGGAATTGAATTTGATGATTTTTGGTGAATTAATCTTACAAATGATCTGAGTCGTGGCCCCGTTCCGCGGTCTCCCTTGTTAACCTACCATTTTATGTTGGTTACGAGTATGTCGTTTTCCACCTAATTGGGCTTTATTTTTTCGTGCAACTCTGCTTCTCTTTAAGATTTTCGTACTCTCGTATAAAGAAGAATTGATTAAATATTTAAACTAATTTGGAATTACGACACTTTTATTCTCTTTACGAAATGCTAATCCCGGAGTAAACCGGAGGTGAATATGAGTGCTCTTTAAAAGTAAAGTTGTTCGCACAATTTCCATAAAACAAGGTGAATCAACAAAGGAACTTCCATTATCTTGTTTCCGCGAGTATTTTCTACTCTCACTCCTTCGCGAGTAAATTACATTTGTAACAAGACGAGATACGATGTTCTATCGAACGATCATAAGTGAATAACGTCTTTTTATTACCGCCAATAAATATGAGTTACTTTGTTTAAATTCTCGGGTTTGATACCTATATGTTCTTATTGAATATTCGGCCCCTTAGAAAATTTTTTTTACACGTGTAACTAAATCTGTTTTAGTATTATGAATTAACATACTTAAAGAATTTAGAGCTAGAGCGGAAAATCAGTCTTCTACTCCAGTTTATGATTTTAAACATTTTAAGCATTCACTAGGGACACGAAAATATTCCACTTTAATTGAGAGAACGAAGGTGTGTTTACTCACGTTGTTTCCACAGTTTACGCAACGTACACAGGGCAAAGAGTAGAAAACAATCAACGTAGAAAGGAACTGTTATAAAAATAAACAAGGTCGCAGAGTTTTCGGGTCTTTTCCCTGTTGCACAGTTGTTTCATAGTGTATTTACATAAATACGGGCCGAGTTTTGCATGTACACTTTGTTTGCTGTAGAACAAACAGCTCTTTGTTTGAAAAGACCGCGAGCGCGGGCGTTCGCGTTACACCGCCACCAAATGGATTGCATCATCCATTAAAACGAGTTGTGACGATTTTACTAATGAATGTCCAATGTCCATTCACAGCGAAATTGAAAACAACAGAAAAAAAAATCTATTTCTTTCTACATCCAGACTAATATTATAAAAACGTTTGTAACTCTGTCGCTCTGTCTGTTTGTCATGCCTAAACGGACGATTCGATCTTGCTGAAATTTAACAATTTAACAACTTTATAGCATGAGGATAAAAATAGGCTACTTTTATTGAAAATTAAATCATGATTTGATCACACAAATGTTGATTGACAAAGCTTTACACGGATTGATGAACATTCTTGGCGTACGTGAACTAAGTTGCTGGTATCAGCTAGTAGGTATTTATTAAAATATAATTATATTTTTCCGTTTAAGAAGTGTGGAACCCAGAATTTAGCGCACAGGAATACAATATAGATATAGAATATAGATATAGAAAGTATATATATATATATATATAATATAATATACAAATACTCTTGACACCAAGTAAAAGACATAGCAATAGCTAACTATAAATTAGGTTCAATGGGCGATTTTATTACTAGAAGAAGTGATCACTTCTAGACAACCTTTATAAATAAACAAATACATACAATTATAATATACTATAAGTATGTATTTTTATTATAAACCTAAATATTATGTATTTATATAAGTTTACAATATAGGAATATAATATAGAGAGATTCGTGGAAGGCTATGGGGAAGACGTTAGCCCAGCAGTGGGACAACAGGTTAACAAAAGAAAACACTAAAAAGAAGTAAAAATTATATGTAATTTTTGTCCTAGATAAAAAAAAAATCTCGGATGTCATTAACGCCAATATTATAATACGAAAGTCAGTTTGTTTATTTGTTTGTTTGGAACTTCTTCACGGTCAAACGGTTGTACCGATTTAGCTGAAATGTGTAAAGGGATAGCCAGTGCTATGGATTAGGCTATAGGATACTTTTGTAATGTGGGCGTAGCCGCGGGGCACAGCTAGTAAATAATATAATTGTACGTAGTCTAACGGAACAAAATCCAAAACCGCACTTCTATACCATTAGCAAACTACGCCAAAATTCCAATTTCGCACACAAACTAGCGACCGCGCAAAAAGCGTATTAAAGAGCTTCCTATCTGCGCAAGCAAAACAAGGTAACCATTTTAGTTTCGCCTTATTTTGCCGACCATTTACTCCCACTTGTTAGGGGCGCCGTGAAAAAAACAAGCCGCAGTAATCTTAATTACATTGTGATCTCGTTACTGCTTGGCCTTAATTCATAATTAAACAGGGACGTGTCTCTGCTCTTTCTGCTTATTTATTTTCTATTTTATGGTTTTGCAATGTCGCTTTTTTCCACGGTAAATATTTAGGCGCTGCCTTTTTTGCGACACCCCTTCTCCTTTGTCGTCCTGAATATTCATTTGGTCCTATCGGCGGAATGGCGAGTCGTTTTTAAAAGTATTTTTTTATGTTCGCCCCTTTGTATCGCACTGCAAACACTTCATGCTCAGAAAATATTCAAGAAAAATTTGGAGCATCTGTTTTAATTTTTATGCATTTCAATTGTTTCACGACACCGTTTTACATCACGATCACAATAATGTAATCAAAAATGTAAAATTCTGAAACTGTAACAGAGATGTGGCTTATGAGCATGCATGTCTTTGTATAATACAACGTTCCGATTCTAATAGACGACAGGGCGCGTCTGTAGAGAGCTCACTAATCAACCCTCGTCTTTGACTGGGTCATTAATGTCCAAATAAAGTAATTAATTATGTTCCTCGTTTTTTCCCTCATTTTCCTGACGTTGTCCTGTAAAAACGTAAGGAGGCTTGCGCTTGAAGATCAATCAAATCAGAGGACGGCCGTGAGGGACTGCTTTTACCTCTACTTAAGCATTTACGAGCTTGTCTTATGGAGTTACGACTTCCATGCACAGGTTGAATGTTTGATCTTATTTGGAAAATACCTCTTAGAATCCGTTTTCTCTGTAGTTGTTTCCGCTGTTTACTTATCCTGATTCGGTAATGTATCTTGCGTAGTACAATCCTGTTAAGCCGTTCTAATCACTCGACGTAATTTGGTTTAAGATACAAATGCTCCAACCAACGTTGAATTCTTTAGCAGGTTCTTATGGTAACTGCTATCAATTTGTGAGTATGCTGTTTTAGCATACCTACTAAACATTTTGCGGCTATTGTAAAGTCACAGTTATTAGTGATTCCAGAACCCAAATTACGTCTTCTCAAAATTGTATAATTATGCGCATTTGTTTATTTTTTATTTTTGTTGAGTTATCTCGCCTGGTGAAGTTTGTAATTATGTGGTCGGTTTTTTGTATGCTATTTATTAAAATTTCTTGAAATCTTTAAATAATTTTCCAAGTTCCCACATTTCTGACAGTTGCCTAATATTGCATCAATACCGAAAGAGTTCATATTTATTTAAAAAATCTGTACCTAAATATTGACTATACTATTTATATCTTAATTATTTTATTATATTTGTACTTTGATTATTTTATTATGTTAATAACATACTTATGTAAATAAAATATAAAGGCTGATAGACTACGTATGCCTAGTTTATGTGGATTATTCGTCAAACCTTTTGAATTGAATCTTTTCTACAGATTATAATAATATTTGCCGAATATATCAACACTCATATTATAAATACGAACGTTAGTTATAGACAGATTTAGCCGAAATTGAGCTGAAAGCTGACATGAATCAAAGAAGAATCAAAGCATTTATTCAGTATGTAGGCAGTATTAATATACGCACATATACACGTCAAAATCATAAATCATAACCAATTATCAAGTAAACATAGCAAAAGCAGAATTTAACGCTTTGAATTAGAAAAAAAAAGTAATTAACTTTCAGCTGTCATCATGGATAGCCAATATTATTGATTAGGCCATAAGAAACTTTTTAACGTGGCGAAGCCGCGAGCTAGGACTTTCCTATATATTAGCTATTGAATTGTAGTTTGAGGCACACATTTAAACAAACCATTTAAACATTAAAATTGTATCATGCACCGCAAATGTGTAAAACATTTAAATCCAGTAAAGTGCAATATACCATGTAGCCATAGCATATGTAGCACCCAACGCTTCCGGAAAGTTCGGTAATCAATCAATCACTCTCATAAAGATATTCATTGCTCTTACAGTTTAACTGCTAGTTTTAGAGGATACTAAAACCATTTAGCTATCTTATTTTACGATTTCCTACAACGAGCACGCGAAACATCTTTACAAAAAGGAGAAGTTTATGAATCGTGTGATTTATACAGTTTCAGTGAAGTTTCGAAGAGAATTACATTTTACTGCCAATTTTACTTACCTACGGATAAAGTTGCTGAAGTTTAACTTACACTGTCGGTACTTATTAAAAATGTTAAAGATTGTATGTATGTTATTTTCAACCGACTTCCAAAAAAGAGGAGGCTCTCAATTCGTCCTGTATGTTTATTTTGTATGTATGTTACGCGATTACTCCGTTAATTGTGTCATTTCCAAAATGGTCACATTGTAATTTCATCGAGATCTGATAAGTATCTCCGGAGATATGACGATAAACGTCTCAAACTTGCTACTGAAAGTGAGGCTGATTACAAGTGATATGGTTACTATACTTGGAAGTGGAGATACTGTTTGGCTTTAATTCCAGTGGTAGCGGGTTCAAATCCCCGCTGTTCACCTATAGATTTTCCTATCCAAAAATGTATGTGCGCATTTCACAGTGGCTCTCCCTCCGGTGAAAGAAAAACAACGTTAAGAAACCCCCGGCATGGTGGTAAGGACACTGCCTTATGCCCACCTGGTCAGCAAGCAAAAAACGGCAGTGGCTTCATGAAAAGTCCTTTTCTATTCCGCTCAGATCAGTATTAGTGGATGCCTAGCGTTAAATTTATATTAAAATTGTAAAACATGTATTGCTCCGAACATAACGTATACTTTAATTTGATTTGATTAATAGATTTAAAAAAAATTAGTTTGCTTCGAAGCTCCTTGCACTAACCAAAAAAATAAAAAAATAAACTGGCCAAGTGGAAGTCGGACTTGCACTCGTAGGGTTCCGTAACACAGTATAGTATTTTATAACTATAATTTAATTTTACGCAACCAAAAAAACTAACTTTGTTTATTATAGTGTTTGTATGAAAAACTAAGTTATATTTGCGGTTGTTGTATCTCAAAAACTGCCCTCGTTCAAACCAATTTCCGTTGAAAGTGTTTATTGAGATATGGAGCATATATTTTTTTTAGATTTTCACTCCATTATTTTGAAAGTGAGAGGGGGGGGGGGGCACTCATTTTACCGCTTTAGAAGTGTCTATCTCTCAAACGATTGTCTTTGAGAAAAAATGGTTATTAAACCTCAATGTCATTTTTAAAGACCTATCTATAGGCACGTATAAATTCGATGATTTTTTTCTAGTTTCAGTTTCATGTATGGTTCCATGTATATATGCCCCCTTAATATTTTATTTTTGTATAAAAATCGTAAAGCGGAATCGGCGAAAGCGGCGGTCACAGAATACACCTACCAAGTTTCAACTGTGTAGTCTTTAATAGTTTCGAAATAATGTGGCAGTGACATACAGACGGACAGACAGACAGACATATATGACGAATCTATAAGGGTTCCGTATTTTGTCATTCGGCTACGGAACCCTAAAATGGTATTTCTTGAGTTTTTAAAGCTATGCCATTTTTATACTCCACGGAACCACTAGAAATATAAACATGTTTACTCAAACATTTCTAAGAAGGTTTTAAACTAAAGTGGCTGGAAGTTGCAGAGCGATCTGAACGAGAGCCTCTATTAAAAGTTTAACGCGACAAAGTTTGTCCATTCTACATGAATGAATTAGCACGGCGGTTGAGATGCTGCAGGTATAATTATTCACGATTTTTTAATACATAGTTTTCGGTAAGGCAAAAACATATATTGTCATATTTTCTAGTTCTCGCATTTAAAAATATGATAGAATCAATAACAATTTATTAAAAGTAAGAGGATACTCTCCTTAGCAGTAACTTTGAAATCGGCTCCTAATTAATAAAAATATTGATACTTCAGCTCCTACGCCTTTGGACTTACCCAAACCGTTAATATTTACGTAACTTACCTCTAATTACGTTTACGGAAGAGATAGCCGACCCCAAATAATTAAGGGAAAAGGGGAAGATTGTTCATTAGTTAGATATTCCATTAAATAAATCTACACATAAATATTAAATACTTTGTTAAGAATTGTTGCATAATGCTGTTCATTTGAAATCAACGTTAAAGTGCTTAGGGCGCGACTCGCTACGTTTTGCAATACAGAAGTGTATAGAATAATACCTTATATGTATATCTGATTTTATCTGATGAGTGATGGGCCCCACCGTGTACAACAAGCTTCCTAAGGACATAGTTGAAGCTCCCAGCTTCACATGCTTTAAACGCTGGCTTGTCGAGCAAACGTTTTATGACTACGACGAGTTCCTAAAATTTAAGTATGGTACAATATTATACAATGTTCTTTTACTGTATTGTTACAATTTATTGTATTATTTTAATTGTTAATTTTTAATATTTTTCTCTTAATAAATGAAATATTATTGTAATATTATGACGTGTAAACCTGTTTAACCATTAAATATATCTTGCACTCTCCGGCAAAGTAAGCTTTAAAAAAAATGTTTAGGCCTTGTATTAGGTCCGGGATGTTACAAATTAGTAAGAATAAGTTGATAAGACTTTAGACGTCAAAAACGGTTTAAATTAATTTATCACTAGCCCAGTGGCTTCGCCTGCATGGAAATTGATGTGCGGCAAGCGGAGAACAATATCGGATTCACACAAACAAGATTATTTGTACCGAGTTTTGAGTGAACGAACCAAGGAATAAAATTTTCCATTAAAATTTTATCACCCTGTTTTTCTAATTCATACGTCTGAATCATTCAACAAGTAACAATTGCAATTTGGTAAAACGTAGCAAGTTTGCCAAAAGTTTGATGCGCCGCAGTTACATGGTACAAGCAATATGATACATAATTATTACAGTTTGATAGTTTAAAAAGTCTAGTTTTCTTTTTTTTTCTACTTAAAATTAGCCATTAGAAAATATCGCCGTATCAAATTATCAATACCAAACATCAGATCATCTAGGAGAATAAACAGGCTAAGTTAGGACTTCAAGAACCTACCTATAATTTAATTATAATGATGGCCGTATCTTTAATCATAGAATGTTTTATCCAAGTAATTCCAACATTAAACAATGCTAAATATTTGGTTATTCCGTCATATAAAATAAAAACATATTCCCTGATGATATATGAGTAAAACAAAATTTTAAACCAGTACAGCCGAAACAATTTTTAAACTTGAATTAAAAGATATTAAAAAGCAAAGGAAGAAAATCTCTTTACTCGCTCCAAACATGAAGAGTTGCATCCGTTAAAATTTCAAGTGTATTATTACACTAGAAACTGCAGAAGCCGACCCACGGAACTTTTAATTGGCAGTCCAGTTGTTATAATATTTCTTTCAATGATCATCGATACTATTTGAAATATATTGAAAACTTGTTCACAAGTACGACTTCGATTTAGCCCACGCTGTTCCGATTTGATTACGAGCTTTAGCTTTGAGCCTGCTTGAACCTTTGAGCGTTGGATTTCTAGGCGTAGTTTTTCTTAAGTTCTGTAGAAATTAAGATATTTTTGTTAATGTAAAATCATCGGAACAGTCAAGTGACTACACACGTGCTTCCATTACTACAGAGTATTCGACAAGAGCTTGGTATTTCAATCGTACCAAATTGTATTTCAAAATAAAAGGGTACAGATATTTAAAATAGTACCATAATATCAGGCTTCAAACATAACTTAAATATTATTTTTAAATTTTATTGTACTAGTTACATTTTTAAGTATTTAATTTTCATACTAAATAAAGAAGAAGCTATAGTGGCTGGCTGGCTCGGCCATATCCTACTAATATTATAAATGCGAAAGTAAGAGTGTGTATGTGAATGTTTGTAACCACACGTATAATATCCATAAACACTTAACAGATATGAAATTTAAAATATAGATAGTGTAGGCTCTGGAATAAAACATAAGCTAATCTTATTTTTGAAAATCACACCCTAAAGGGGTTAATATTTTATAAATAGGGTAATAAAGTTTCTATGAAAAATTGTATTTCTTGGTCGATTTACTCAAAATTACGGTACAAATAAACCTTACAACAAAACAATGAAACACTTTTTTTTTCAAATCTAATTTCTTATTTATTTTATTTCCGCCTAGGGGCTATAAAAAATGAATTTTATTTGGAGTAATAATAATAAATAATGTTTCTTTCCGCGTATTTCCGTAACTACTATGAAATTAATAATAAATTAAGTAATATATAGTACTATGAAATTAATAATAATTAATAATAATTAATAAATTAAGGTATTTCATTCACTACTACGACTTCGTGTGAACCGGTTCGGCGCCGACAACGGTGCGATTAGTTAACGCTATGTACCCTCGATTCGAAATTCAAAATATGTCTGTGTGCAATGTTTGTGATAAATCGTTAACAAAGAGATCACCGGGATTGGAGTGTGGAAATTGTGGCAAAATAGTTCACGCAAGTCAATCCTGTTCTCAACTTAATGCCAAGCAAATATCTGCATTACGTAACGCTGACGGTCTCAACTGGAAATGCGATGAATGTAAACATAACTCGCCGCATAGCAAGTCTTCTATCATTATACCAGACGAAGAGGATGAAGATGAAGTTGACATAGTGGCTCCCAGTAGTCCCTCTGGAAGTGTATGTGCTATTGACACGGAAACATTTTTGAAAGTTATTACCTCGCAAATGAAGGTAATCCTTAAAAAGGAGCTACATACAATAGAAACATCTATAAGTTTTTGTTGTGCCAAAATTGATAACCTTGCGGAAACTGTGGTAGCCCAAAATAGGCGTATTGAGGAGTTAGAGAAGAAATGTAAATACTTAACCAACGAAAAATCTCACCTTGAACAAGAAGTTAACTCACTTAAGCATTGTGTGAAAAATATCGAACAACAGCGTATTGACAATATTCTGGAACTAACGGGAATACCTAAAACACAAAATGAAGACCTTGAAGTAATGTCTAAAAAATTAGCTCGAGTTTTAAATATGGAAGAAGATCAAGTTGTCTATATGAAAAGATTAGAAGGTCGCAACGGGCAGGAAGGTAAAATCCTGGTAGAACTAAAGCACCCAGAACAAGCAAAAAGATGGGTCCGTGCTTCAAGGAACGAAACCATTCTAGTAGAGGATCTAGTCGTCGGGACGACTACAACTAAAAAGTCGAAAATTATAGTGCGCCGAGCCTTGACTAGGTCCAACAAGGATCTTCTGTGGCAAGCTCAACAGAAGTTTAAGACGTCATTCAAATATATTTGGTTTCAAGACGGGAAGGTACTGCTACGTAAAGGTGACAAGGACAAGCCTATAGTCATCAAAACTGAAGCAGACATTACGAAACTTACCACACACACATAGGACAGACACAGAAGATAATATTATACCAGTATTTTTATACGTTAAATCATGATTATTCTTCAATACTATGTAAAGTTATGTAGATCCATATTTCACTTAAACGAAATTAAAATACCTATAAGTACCTAACCATGACCTACGGCTGAAAACAAATATGTAATATTCCTGTCAATGAATGTAGGTAGAAGTGCGTTTCATAAGATCCTCTATAGGTATATTGTAATATTAGTGTTTAAGCTACGGCCTAATAATATGCATGTAATTTGTAATTTTACTAGTTATAACTGATATTATTATCCGATATCAACATCATTATAGAACTATTTACAAACACTTAACTTGATAAATACGTGTTAAAACTTAACTTTTAATACAACTAATCAGTAATGAGAATGAGTTACTTTGATGATAAAGCGTTCAAGATTTTCCTAGGTCAACAACTATCGTACCTTCAACATTACAATTTAAAATAGAAATTAACTAAATACAAACAAACTATCTACAAAAATACATTAGTTTAGAACATTTAAATTTTTAACGTAAATTATAATTTTAACACCTTCTTAAAAGTCTCTGCCACGTCTCTGTCTGCGCCACACTAGCGGCAGAGGTGTGACGTAGAGCTAATGACGGCGCAGAACGGCGCACGACGCGGCCAACTGAGAAATAGTGTTTCAATAAACACAGCCCGTGCGATCATCGGGAAAATTGACCGATTCCGGGAAATCCTCGCACGGGAATGTCACACGATATCGCCTTTTTTTCTATCCCGGCAACCGAGCCAAAATTTAATATTTATGGATGAAATGTGAGACGAAGCGGATGATTTAAAGTGCCTTATGTGGAAATCGTTCTTCGCAGATTTTCTGACCCAGCGAAAGTAATGTCCTTCTTTACGTTTTACGTACCAGTTGTTTTCTTTCGTGAGGAGAGAAAATACCGAAATGTACCCTCGAGGTGGGCGAGCGTACCCCGCGATTTATACCTTACCTTTTTGCAAGTCACTTTGGAAAAATATTTTTTTTATTTATTTCCGGATATTCGGCTCTTTTGATGTCGTTTCCGAGAGAATTGGAATTGTTTGAAAATAGACATTATCTGTATCGGTGAACATTTTTTCCTTTTTCTTGTTAGTTTATCGTGAAAATAAATAAAAAAGTTATCATGTTATCCGTCTCAGTCTAAAGACACAAAGAGGCTTTAGAAATGGACAATTTATTCCTGCTTTATCTCACAAAGTAGTCTATAATTGTAAATCCCCGCCCTCAATCCGTATTTCAAGAACTCACAATAAGGTTAGGAATAAACTCTCAAAGCGAAACCACAGCGAACAGTTAGAGACTGATTTCGACTTTTCCTGCACTTTTATCAGAGCAGTTGTTCACTTTGTCTGAACTTAACAAGATCGAACTAATAGGCATTAGACTCATTTGTTACACCTCTACGCTCCGCCGCCCGCCAAAGAACGTAAAAAGGGGAATAGATAGCCCGGAACTTCCCAAATCTTGTTTCAGAAAATCGATGTCACTAATTTGATACAACGATTAGATATAGTTTAGCGGTACTTTACTACCTTTCTATTGTTTACAGTTTGCAGCTAAGTGCTAATGTCTCTAAAACTAATAAAAATCACTCAAAGCCAAGAACAAAGTGCTCACACGCTTTAGCGCGACATAAATTCTCTCGCAGACCCGAAATGATTTATAGCTTATGAACTCCCAATGAAACAAAATAAAAATGTCGCCTGTACAGGTTGCTCTTTTCACCTCAATGGAAAGTGAAGTGTCATACAGAGCTACAATATATTCGGGGCTCGGCTCGGTCCCAGCGTAATCAAAAGGCTCTCGCGGGAACAATAGCGCCCACATCGGTTCTCTCCCGATAAGCCCCGACAATTATACTACATCGACTTTTCAATTATCCGGCGGCTCCTCCTAGCTAACAATGCCACCTTTATTTATGTATATTAGAACGGTCATTTCATAAGCCCAGCCTTTTAGCCACTCATTTGTACTACATTTGCCGAACTCTCTCCATTACTGTTGTCGTACGGATTTATACAATTTATTTGTATCCTTTCAGGAACAAAGAGGTCTTGCCCTCTCTCTGTAATTGCTCTTTGTTTCTTTAATTTGTATTCTAGTTCAGTTGTTAACTGATACTCTTAGATAAAAAGCTGTCTTCTTAGTTGTGAGTCCAGTTTGAGATCTTAGCGCACCTGCATTTTTGAGTTTGACTTTGTTGTCAGTTATATTTGACACTTTCTTACAAGCTTAAATTTAACTCGGTATGTGTGGGTCAAATCTTGGAAGCTAAATCAGAATCACTTACTGACGTACGTTTTGTCAAATTGTTATACCTGTGTTTCTTCGGTGACAATGCAATTATATGCTACCATCGAGGTGACCTGAGATAGGGCCGAGCTGTAAGGACTCCATAACGGCAAATGGCAGGGCACATGAGTTTGGACTAGTATGTATTGTTATCATTTTTTTATTACACATAATAACGTCTTTACAAAAAGAAAAAAGCTTGTGCTTACAAAAGTTTTTCAACTTATATTTTTTCGTTTATAATGTATTTCTATATTGTGTAGTTTCAGAATAATTATGTTATGTGTTTTTACTAGAATAAATAGTAATTATCATTCATAATAATTAAACTTATGATACTGTTGATACGTATGATATCGATAATTTTCAATTTAATCATATATTGTAACTAAGTTAATTAAACTAAGTTCGAAAAAAGTAATTTACTAGCAAAATGTACTCGTACCATTTTAAGGTAGATACTTTTGATTTTTTTTCTTAAATCATTATGTTATCTGCTATCGTCTCATGGAAGTCAACGAAATGAGTCAGTGTCTATTACATATTCCAAAATTAAAACACCATAATATGAAACGAAGTGAATTTGAAAATAATAATGTTTCCGCAAATCTTTTCAGCATTTCCCTTCCCTTGTTTCACATTGTTAGTGCTGTCAGTCATAATAATATACATTTGTTATTCCTCTCATAGTTTTTGATTGCAATGTATTTTGCTGAATGATTTTCCTGATAGAAATTGTTAGAAATAAAATAACTAGTCAAATTCGGGTTGGACTTACGTGGAAAGAGTTACGAACCAAAAAACAAAAAAAACTACCACAAAATACTTCCGCTTGGCGAGATTCGAACTTATGACTCCATGCCATATACCGTACGCAGTTTGGATATAACATTGGGGGAGGAAAGAAATGAGGGGATATATATTTATATCTTCGTTATTTGAAGCCCTATAACTTTTTTTCGTTAAGAGACCATTAAAGCTAGAACTGCCTACGCTACAAAAATTCAAAATTATAGAAGTAAATTACAAGTTTTAAGACGTTGACGCGAATGTGTAACGTTGATTTACATTATATTATTATTGGAAGTGAAAAACTTGCAGTGTAAACATTATTTGAAACTGAAATCGTTAGAAACAAATAATTCATTTAACATTATATTATTTTTTTGTTCTCAGGTGAAACTGGAACACAATGTCGGAAAACCGTCTCGGGTCATCCACATACGGAATATACCCAATGAAACGACAGAGGCCGAGATCATACAGTTGGGACTGCCCTTTGGAAGAGTCACCAATGTGCTCGTGCTTAAAGGAAAAAATCAGGTAAGATAATTTCTCAAAGGATTCGCACTGAAATGTTCTTAAATGTTTGCTTTAAACAAATTGCTCAATAGCTTGTGTATCCTTACACTATTAACTTTTATTATCTATGAAAAATGTTAAACTTGGCTGGTAAAGTTCCTCTTTGCTATGGGCTCGTTAGGAACGGAATGAAAAAGCTAAAATTGAGTTCGATAGTCCAGTTATGTGAAAAAAGAGCACTATTAGAAACTTAAAAGTAAATCAAGTATAATAATATGAACATAGTGAAATATTAGATAATTACTACGAGATTAACAATAACACAAGGACCAATATGACACGAGATACTATAGAATTTGCATATTACACTGCGCCTTTTTTTTTTTTTTTTAATACCGAACTGGGTAGCACTTGATCACTATCTCACCTGATGTTAAGTGATGATGCGATCGATGATGTAGCGTGCTTACCCAGAAGATACCTATTCACTCGCGATTTGACCCCCATATTATTATTCATTATATAAGGTATTCCATTCCTTAGCGGTTCGTATGATGAACGAAGAAGCAAATCGCTTCGCCTTAACATTTGCTAATTATTTCAAAACTAGCGCCCAACCTTTTCAGCTACTAATTTCTAAGCCGACAACCACTAACCAATGACCACCCCCATTCAGAACATTAGCTAGGCCGAGTAACACGCCAGCAGAGTCCGGAAGCACAACAAGTGGCCGACTCGGCCGGTGGCGGCAAATAGGTCGCGACTATTGTGCCGCCGGCCTCGACATGTCTCTGCCCCTTAGTTTGCCTATTTAATAGACACAATACGTTCTCCGCACGGCATGTAAAATGCTGTGAAGTTTACTTGTAACTTATAAGTTCGGTTCAGTGTGAATAGCGTAATAGCTTTATATTACGCTATCCGTTTCATTGCTATGATTGTGTTACTCTGAATTGACTCAAGTAGGGATCAAAATAAAATCACCTCTTAAAAAATCTCTAGTATAAAACTTTATAACAAAAAAATTAAACCGCCGAAAAAACTGAAAACCAAAAAATAATTAAACTTTTTTATTTAACCTTAATAACGAAGTTCTTAAACTACTGTTAGTATACTTAAGTATATATTTTTGTAATTGTTTTGAGTTTTTAACTAAACATAATATCTAATTTCTTAAACTAATGTAAGTATGTATACCTAAGTAATTTTGAGTCGGCGCCAAACAAGCAAATTAATTAATTACGTAAAGCGTGATGCGCAGCGGAGGCATGACGTGACACGCCAGTTCGCCGAAAAATGCCGAGTGCTGACGAAGTTAATGTCAGCGAGACTGCAACCCGAACGGGCACCACATATAGTAATCTGTGACGGCCCGTGAGGGGCACACGTCGTTGCGAGTGGTCGTGCATCTCTATTTAGTCTGTGGGTCGTGTGGAAACGCATTTTTTGGAATGTTTATGTTCATCGCTGGAGATTTCACGTTGCATTGTTACTTAGAATTAATTATTTATTTAAATTTAAGAGGTTATTTAGTGATCTTTGCTTATTGATTATTTCGCGCCGACTCAAAATTACTTAGGTATACATACTTACATTAGTTTAAGAAATTAGTTAATATGTTTAGTTAAAAACTCAAAACAATTACAAAAATATATACTTAGGTATACTAACAATAGTTTAAGAACTTCGTTATTAAGGTAAAATAAAAAAGTTAAATTATTTTTTGGTTTTCAGTTTTTTCGGCGGTTTAATTTTTTTATTCAAAAGTTTTATTTTATACTTTTTTATGGCCATAATCTACTATTTTAAAAGCAGGCGTCATACCCCTGGCCTAGACAAACGTTATATAGCGCATTTATGCTCTATAATAATAATAAAAATAACTTAAGATCACATAAAAAAACGAAAAAAAAAACGACTTCCAACGTCACGAAACGTCATGAAATTTAAATTGTACCACCTGTAAAATATCATCATCATCATCATCATCATAATCAGCCGGTATCAGTCCACTGCTGGACATATGCCTCTCTCAACACACTCAACTGAGCCCGATTTTAGGCTCTTTGTTTTTTCCAGTGTTTGTTGACATACATTGATGATACGATAAAATCATCCAAATAATAATACTTTTATCCATTATTTTTGTTGATTTAATTAAAACGGCTCAACCGATTTCATTAAAATTTAAATGGGACCCCCTTGGGGGTATACCCTTTCCAATAAAAAAATAATTATCGAAATCAGACTACTCTGTAAAAAGTTATGCGTGGTCATACATTAAAAAAAAAATACGCGTCGGCTTGATAACCTCCTCCGTTTTTATTTCGTCGGTTAATAAAACAATTTCGCAGAAACTCCACTTTCCCCAAGTATAAAGGATGTCAAACAATGAAAAATACATTGTAAGTACGCCGTGAACGCTGACAAGCCACGATATGATCGACAGCCCGCACTTACCCCTGTCAAACGAGCGACATTTATCTATTGCGGGGTCAAAATGGACCCTGAATTGCGAACATTTTAAATTCCTGGAAGACTCGCCTCGCCCGACCCCTATTTTTCCCGGCATAACTTGCGAATTGAACCCAAAGTGAGATTGCATCTGAAATTATATTTAGCGGAAATTAAGGGCGCGATGACGTCCAAAGTAAATTTCAATTTGTAACGGGAAGGGCCATGAATGAGTGTTAACATAGAGATGAGTATCTTTTACTGCAAACTTGAAATATGGGCGTGAGTTGTCGCTAAAATTGAATGGTTTCACCTCGTGCTCAAAACACCTACACTTCGGTCGTACGTGATATATTTCTCGCTGTTGGATAACATATAACAGAAATACTCAAGCCAATAGGAAACAGATTCAATTTATGAGCCAATCAGAACGATATTAAATCTATATGCTATATATAATATTTATAGCATGAGCACGTGTCAGAATGAAATTGTTCGTTGGTACAAATGCTCTGCGCCATCTAGAATTTATTTATGATATTCAAAACAAAATTAAACTTACGAGAGCCACGTGTAGCGCAGTTAGCAATCCATCAAAAAACAAGCCGGCACATCACACGACGGTAGGACGTCCAAGCAGGTTGTGAAGCGACACTCAGCCGGTTTTACTGCCTGTTTTACGTCGGAACACCGCCGCGAGGCACGTGCAAGCAAAATTTACGATGTCCCGCTGACAAATTAAAAATGAGTTAGTTTACAACCTAGAAATAAAATGATAAAAAATCCTATTACGCGGAGGCAGAGGCAGACGACGACAATGTTATCCCGTCTAATAAATAGCCCGTATGACATCCACCCGTAGACGTACAATATAGTGCACGTTGATACGACAGAAGAAAAACATTCTCTTCCTCAACAAGAGTAACAAAGCAGACCCGGCCCCCCTTTTTATGAACGGTCTAAGTCTTATCGCCTCTTTCTGTTTTTAACCGACTTCAAAAAAAGGAGGAGGAGATCTTGAAATAGAGAAAGCTGAAGATCACTTCTTTTTCTATTTTGGATTTAAAAGTTTGCAATTTTAAAGACTGTTTCAAGAAACGATGCAGTCATTTCAAGCGAAAAGCTTGTGGAATCATTAAGACAAACATTCCGCTGGGAAATCCTACAAGGGGTGGGTATATTATATCGATGTTCCCCTTGATTTGCTACAGAAAAGTAGCTTACCACCTTCAAGGAGAAAATCCGCCGCTATAACCTTACGGTGTTCCGACAACACACCGCCCTTGAGAGTCAGAGTATTCTAGACCTAGCGTGTTCACCATCTTCGATCACACCATCGCTTACCACCAGGCGAGATAGTGGTCAAACGCTAGCCTATAATATATACACAAAAATTAACCTTACTTAAATCAATATTTAAATCAATGAACAAAAAACAAGTTATCTTCAGTGGAAGAGTACAATGTTCAAATATTACACAAACACATAATGTGAAACGTGAAAATACCTTACATTTGCTGCTTTGTCCCAAATAACACGAAGTAATCAATATAAAACGGTGTGCACAACGTTTGACCATCGATAGTGGATGATGAAAGCTCGCTAGGGACGGTATAAAAGCGTTGAGAGAGCAAACACTGCTTGAGAGGGGACACTCGCAGTGATTAAGGATTCGTTCAGACTAGTCTCACTATAAGCAGCTCACTGATTGTTTAAGATGCACACAGAACAACGCAGCACGCTCATCAAAGCCGAGGATAATTAAGTGAGCAAATCAAAATTATGGAAATAAGTAAATATATGAACACTTAAAAAAGATGCAATTGTAATTTACCACTTACTACAAATTGGCAACATTAATATAGCGCTGAATTAGTGCCGTATTTTTTCTCATGTCTGAAGTAATAGACATGAGAAAAAAGCAGCGCTATTTTAAGACCTTAGATAATTTACTTAAACTATATACTATAACTATAACTTACTTATCTAAGTTTAAGACCTATCGCATACTGAATTATTCCAGCCCTTACCATGCGAATATGCTAGAGTCTAGCATATTCGCTGCCCGTCTAGCAGCTAGACGGGCAGTAATCTAGCGTCATGTGAATGAATCTTAAAGCCACAAGAGGCGTTGACACTATTTTACGACGGTACAAAGTGACAGTAACTGTCCTCATTTAAATTTATCCCTATCGATCGGTTTTTGTGTTCGTGGCGACACGTCCAGAAATTAATGGGTCGTTTGGTAAATAAAGGTTTTATCTCTGAATCGACTAACGTGCCTTTAGGGTGGCGCTTATTATTTTGAACAGGTAAGACTGGCGAGTATTTTATCGCATATTATCAGAAATATATGTTATCCTACTCTTACCAGTTGGTGGTATCTAACTTACAGTTTTATTATTTGTAGAACGGCTTAAAGCAATATATTTTAGTAAGATTATATGCATCATTAATTGCACGTTGATTAAGCAAAGTTAGTATAACAACCAAAAACCTAAATTACACGCGGTGTATAAATAAATATTACATCCCGACTTCCATCAAATATGTTTCTTTGAATTTTCCAGCTGCAATTTTCGCTTTTCATCATAACATTATATTTTTAATTAGCTTCAGGCAAATTCTATTTCATTTGCGTTTAACTGCCATAGGATAGCACGGTTACTACTCGTATTTATTGCGTGCCAAAAGCAGAAACTTGCGGTCAGGTACGTGAAATGGGTAAACTGAATTATGCCGCTGAAATGGCCTTTAAAACGATAGCGCGTTTAGAAATTTCGTAAGGAGAATGGACGAAGTAGGCACATTCGTCAAAACTGCACCTTAGCTCAACCTTTTTCTGAAAATCACCTGAAATATACAATTTAAATGTTGCATTATATTTACACTCATTTTGCACTCCATATGCTTTATATAAATATTTAATATCAGTTAAATCGTCTTTAGATCGAGATAGGCAACTCAAAATGTTTGCAGTTTCTTATAGTATTTTCTTAATGTATCTTTGTTTGGACAGTTATTCTAATAATATTAAAGTATATGGATAGTTTAAGTAATACACTCGTCGTGTATTAACTAAGATTAACAGTTTTACACATAACTCTAGTTAACAAAGTAACTCTAGTAACATCAAGTAACCTCTGTAACGACTTTTAGTTTGATGGTTTCAAACCATATTAAACATTAATAAATTGTCTAACAGTACGGTTGCTTTGCACTAAAGCGCTTTGATGTCAACTACCATACCCTAATTATGCGATACCGTTTACACGAGATCATGTAATGTAAAGCATTGAATTTCAGCCGGGCGGCGCGGCATGCTCTAATCATAGTATCGACTACCAATGTTGCACGGAGCCCAATCACTGTCAGTATCTACAGCGCATAGGATGATTCTGTTGTTTCATTGCTTGGTTTATGTGGACGGCCGGGGCGGATCGAAGCCGATTAATTGGACTCTATAGGCCCCACAAACCCGAACGTTGTTGGGAGCACCGCATTACACCGCCGTTGTTGTTAACCGGCGCTTTATTTAGCCACTGGTTAGATAGAAAAGCGAACTAGAAATTGAATGCCGGGATTTTGTACTGGGAACATCCGGTATTATATTGGCGCATACGACGCTCGGCCGGATGGTTTAGAATTTTTAGGATTTGTTTTAGAATATATAATAAAATTTCACTCGTATATCCCTCGTAGATCCCCATTTGCCTCTGAGATATAAACTTTAGAACATCACTCTTTAGTTCACTTCAGTAGTTCCAAAAGAACGCTGAGATAAATTACGTACAATATAACATAATACGCATAATAAGAAACCAATTGTAATATTTTCACCGTTAATGCTTAAGCTAAAATACTACCTTCTGTACGATCCTATAAATATACAATTAGTTAAAATTACAATAGTGGTGGCTAGTTTCATCAAGAAATTTATTCTTTTTTTCACCAGGCATTTCTCGAAATGGCAGAGGAAATATCAGCAGTGGCGATGGTCGCGTACTTCGGGGGATGCGTCGCGCAGCTTCGAGGCAGGGCAGTCTATGTCCAGTTCTCCAACCACAAGGAACTCAAAACCGACCAAACACATAGCAACGCTGTAAGTATCAATGCTGAGATTTAATCATAATTTACGAACTAAGTGTGCGCACACCTATGACTACTATAACAACAAATAATAAAAACAAAATAAAGTTTAAAATTCAAAGGGGTCCCCATACAAAAAACGTGTTTATTAGGGCATTTTTTTCTCTATCACATAAGTCATAAAACATTGTACGGTGGTACGGAACCCTTCGTGTACGAATCAGACTCACACTTGGCAGTTTTATCTTGTAAAATGTCATTCAGTACCGAATACTGACAATATTAACCTACAAGCCTAAAAGGTTAACAAACTATGCAAACTTATGTTTATCTTAGATCTTTAATATAAAAAACAAAATAAAATTGATAGGGACTGCTGTTGCAGAATTGTTTATTAATTTCCTGATATTTTTGGAAATGAGAACTTTTGATTAATATTGCAATGAATACGAAAATTCAGATAGTTACACGTAATCGCACACATTAATCTCGATTCATTTGGCACCTGTTCGAAGCTCTTCATTGTACTGACACAATTCCTCTAAAGCCTCGAGCAACAAAAGCGTTAGAATTAGCAAATCCTCAAAACTCGCATACCTCACCGCGTAATAACGTAATAACAGTTCAATTATCCCTATTACAACTACAAGAGGATTAGAGTATTAAGCCCGAACTGAACGCTGCCAATCGGGAAATACAAACCCCGAGGCACGGCCTGCACTCGAGCTGTTAATGTAATCTTTGTTAAAGCATCAAGAACCCACAATTTAGATAACAGTATTCAATAAACCCGCATGGCGGTTGGGACATCCTCAGTCGTTCCTATTTGATTGAGTTACTGAACTATTACTGTTCTCTGTCTATAACATTTCAGCTGTGATACGGGATCGCGCGTGACACGAATCGGGAACAAACTTTATTTTATGAAGGCAAATGCTCGTAAATGATCTCTTACCAACGAACCTCTGTGTAATCTCTTACGCATCGCCCTCACAGATGCTTCTACATATATATATATATATATATATATACTTTTCTGTAATGCAATGATGTGCTTTAAGTTATATTTATTCACATCGATTAATTGTTTCAAAAACGAAAAACAAACAAAAAGCATTTTTTTGTTTTTGAGTATCTCGTTTTTATAACCATATGTTGCCTCTAATTTAAACGATGCCATTGAAGTTGATCTTTTAATAAACAAAAATTTCCAATATTATGTCATAAAATATTGAATCTTAGTCTAGCCGGCTATAAATTTAATATCTCTCCCAACGCCTTTGAGCACTAAAAATATGCTCAACTTAACCCTTTTAGAGTCGCCGTGTCTCGTTGATTACATTCAAGTCATTTATTTTACTTTTATTGCTGTCACTTATAATTGGATATTGCAGTTATGTCCTTTATGAAAAATTAACGTGTGCTATAATTGCTTCTCGCATTTATAAAATATAAAAGGGTAATGGAACTATCACAAGATTTTTAACATGAAAAATACAGGAAAAGTGTTTGGTCGTTTGCTCGATCGTAAGTATATTTGATCGTATATATAGTTACGTAGATTTACATTGTGTCAGAACAAATACAAGCTTGAGCGTATAATATACAATATTTAGCTCAAAATTTTACATCTACGAGTACGTGTAATTTATTTTCAAATCCTTCAACAACCTATACGTCTTAGAGGTAAAGAAACTACGTAACTCTTTAAAAAAATTTAATATGGCATAATAAATACACTTAACCTGAATATAGAACGAAAGTGAATGAATGCCCGCTCCTAAAGCTCTGCGGCTATAAGAGGGAAATCAATATTTTCGGTAACAAAACACCCAATGGGTGGATTAATTAAAACGCTTAATTAGTTTCGTTCATCCTCGAAACCTATCAAAAACAAAACCATCTCAGAGCAGATAATATCGAGATGTTCTTACCTTGTAACCGGTTAGTGTATAATTTGGAATAATGCCGGAATTAGGAGACTCCCAACTACGGTTCGTTTGATCTCAACAGTAAAACTCTACTGTATTAATCCTTTGTTAGTTATTTATTTATCATTGAACTAATCATGTTTAATTAATGAAATTGTTAGAGACTCTATTATTATAGTTTTCAAGAAGTTGGAATTTGCTGATAAAAATTTTGTAACTAGAAGAGTTAAAAGATTTAAGATATACTTAATCATCAACAACATAATCATCAGCCTATATTAGTCCACTGCTGGACATAGGCCTCTCCAATTGCATGCCACTCAGCACGGTTTTTGCCTACTCTTATTATATAACAAATCTTATACTTTTAAATGTGATAAAATAACTAAATTATAATAATCTACTAAATTGCAAAGCATTCCTTGTCACAATGGTTAAGAGAATCGCCCCGCCTAGCCTGGGTTTAAGGATGAATATTGTGGGTGAGTCAGGATTGCGAGGGAGTGCCTAAAGTACGTGACATCGTAATGTCACATTTCTATTGGCTTATCCTCTTCCCACATTTGCACGTGTATCGCAAGCTAATTTGACGATACTATTATATTTGAAATCCTAACTACTTATATATATATATATATTTATATATTATATTATATATTATTAATATTATAAATGCGAAAGTAACTCTGTCTGTCTGTCTGTGTCACTTTCACGCCAAAACCACTGCACCGATTTAAATCAAATTTGGTACACAGATAGTCTAGAGCCTGAGAACGGACATAGGCTACTTTTTAATGAGAAAAGAGGGTTGTAAGGGTTTAAAAGGGGGGATGAAAAGTTGTATAAGCTAGAAGCTTGAAACTTATTATGTTGTTGATTCGATATAAATTAATATGTCATTCAAAGTTTCTGAGGGGGAAGGGGGAGGGAGAAGAGGAAGGGGGAATAAGGGGAGGAAAGGGTGGGTGGAAGTGAGGGGAAGAGGAAAGGGAAAGAGAGAGGGGAGGGAAGTGAGGGGAAAGGGGGTGAAGGGAAGAGAGAGGGAGAGGGGGGAGTGAGGGAGAGGGGAGGAAGAGTTGCGCGGCGTGATACGGTGCAGTGTAGGTGGGATACGCATGTGTCTTATTTGTAAAATAATTAGCCTAAATATTTAAAATGCTACCCAAAGACACTATTCCACGCGGACGAAGTCGCGGGCACAGCTAGTAATTCAATAAAAATAGGTAAACGATTGTTGACATATTTTCAAGAAGTATTTTAATCGGACAAGTCTAGAGATAAAAAGTTGTATATATTCCTTTAAGCATCTAGATAACTACATAACATTGGTACCGAAATCTTGAGCTTACTAAATTAAATTTACAGAACTTAAATAGTGCTATCCATATCTCACCTTGATATAATTCAATTAAAATAGAGTCGTAGCGACAAGAGTGCTGTAAAATTATCTAACGCAATGTCAATACGGAACCAGTATAAATTCTAAATATTTTTTCTGTGATTGAATGTCTTTAAACTTTAAAGTACTATAATAATCAACAAAGCTTTTAAGTGCTCATCAAACCAATCCACCCTCAACTGTTAATTAACATACATCATTTGTTTATTAAATACTAACATATTGTTTGATCTAATTGTTAGTAATACAAACAGCGTTTATGTCAATAGTACGCTAATTAATACGATGATTAAACGCAAAACGGATAGGTACCTACAAATAAGTGATTATCTGTTTACTTAAGTTTCTCACAGAGGCGTCTGTGTCAAATATTTGTCGGTAAATAGATAACTTAGATAAAGTAACTTTAGCTGTGTAATTTGTGTAAGAGGGTTGATTGAACGAAATTATTTTTATATTCATATTTTACTCGTAATAATGTTTATTTTAGGGTTTTTAGATTTTAATTTTAGCTTTAAAATGAATCAAGCTATTTAATTTAGATATTTTCATGAAGAGTTTTGTAAGAAATGTAATTAAAATATTTTAGTTTAAAATAACAATATCACTGTAAACATTGAAATACAAACAACAAATAAAATACCTGATTTAGGTCGCTGTCTGCGGCTATATCCCAAAAGCTGGCGATTTATTACTTCTTTGAATAGCAAATATCGTTGCCCGCTGTGTAGGTGCCGCCAGCTTTTCGGTGGTGGGAGACATCTATCTGTATTCAATTAATTACTGTTTTTAATTATTTTTTTACTACATAAAAACAATAGTTTTAATAGAGTCAGTGTTATTATGTCCGTGATTTGTATGTATTAATTTTCAGTACTAAGTTTGAGGTGTTTGTCTCCATATCTCTAGAGATACAAGAAGAGAAATTACTATGGTACCACCCTTGGGATATCTCCTTTCCAACAAAACAAGAATCATTAAAATCGGTTCATAAACGACTAAGTTATCCGTGAACAAAGATACAATATATATATACAGTGTTGAAATTAAACTCAGGCCCTGGAGGGAAACTACTTTAAATCCTTAAGCTAGCTCATTTTACTTAAAGGAGACATTCCTTTATTTTTGAAAAGAAACAAATCTGCATTAAAAGATTTTTTAAAACTCGCTTGATTCGCCCGGGACTCGAACCAACTAAAATAAAAAAATAACACAACAGCAGAATTGCCAGGGCATACCTTAATGAAAATTTCAATGCCTGGATAGGTACAAACGGGACGATTAGATGGCCTGCAAGAAGTCCAGACCTGACGCCCATGGACTTCTTTTTATGGGGTCATGTAAAAAATGTTGTTTATGAAATTTGCTATGAAACCGTTCAAGAGCTAAGGATTGCGATAGAAAATGTTATTAGGGGCATACACCACAACACTTTGCTGAAGGCTACAAGAAATGAATTTCAACGGCGACTAATGTTGTGTAGCCGGAACGACGGGGCTCATTTCGAACAATTTATCAGTTAAATAATTTAAGTGTTACAAAATTGATAGTAAAATAAAGTTGATGTTAGATTTAACGATTATTTTTATTTTTAAGACCTAATGTTTGTTAGAGAAACTTTATCCTGAATATTAATACTACCGATTAGTATAATAAAATAAAGAGTGTTTATTTTTTTTAATTTTAGTTGGTTCGAGTCCCGGGCGAAGCAAGCGAGTTTTAAAAAATCTTTTAATGCAGATTTGTTATATATATATATATATATATATATATATATACGGTCGAATTGAGTAACCTCCTTTTTTGGAAGTCGGTTAAAAGTATATTCGGTAGTAAGTATGTTACATTACAGATTCAAATATCAAAGCCTAAAAATGAGTATACAAATCATTCGCATGTTAAAATTGATTGAAATGAAAAAAAAATACTCGTAAGTTCAAAGTCTCAGTTTCCCATTATTATTGTTTGCCCTGAAAGGCTTTGTATTGCGGCTAATGGTCATTATATTGTTACCGTTGTCCGTAATCGTTGTCGATTTACATCCGATGGCAGATTGTAACCCCTCACCTGTGAGGCCTTTGTTAATCGATTTAATATCGTATTATAAGCGGTATAACAATTACGGCCAACGTAAAGTTAGGAGGAAGTTTGCGTTGTTTTAATACGACTTTCCGCTTTCATTATCTGTTACAAACGTGTTACTTCCGAATTATAATTAGTTAAGATGATAATGATGTTAACACGCTTATTGGGTTCACGTTCTTATCTGTAGGAAATGTCTTGACAATTGTTTTATTTCCTTTGCATACTTTTATAGTCGTTTTTATGAGAAACTTAGAAGATGTTGCATTATGTTATGACAAAAAATAAAATACAGCGGTACTCTTTCTTTATTTTATTTATCTCCTTTAATAAAGGAGATGACGGAACTTGCTGAAAATGGTTCGTGGCAATTCTAAAACAATGTTAATACTCGGAAGTGGGCCAAGTATGCGTTGCATTATAAATAAAGCCAACACGAAAACAACGCCCGGACAAATCCCAAAAAAAATCCGCAGCTGAATGAATCGTGATTTTCCGTCAGTTTGACCCTGAGCCACTTACCCCGCCCGCTTAAATTTGATCATTCTAGCTTAATACGAGTACTTACATCCGATTGACAATGTTCATCACATAAAACCCAATCTGATGTTAACGGAATCGCTTTGAAAATACAAAGCTCATGGTAGCTATTTGTAAATTGGATTTTTATTAGTGCCGGCTTTTAGAGAGCATTTTAATCGCATGAAATGAATAACCGAGTTAAAGGTTGGGATTTAAATTTATAAGGCTTTGAAGGTATCTTTAGACGAGATATTTTCCTTGTTTTCACTAGTTATTTGGTTTTGTGTGTTAGCATTAAGTCCTTCTTTTGTATTTTTTTAAATACGATAATTTACTGAGAACAAATGACGATATGATCTTAAAAACTTGTAAAACTGATTTTTTCAGTATCAGTATTAATGTGAAAAGTGCTGTAACCTCCTGGCCTATATCTTATGTCTAGAAAATGCTTACAATTATAATTGTATATAGAGGTACCTAGTCTTCTGAGAATTTAAAGAGCGAACGTTGTAAAAAATCTTTTTCAATTCGAATGTAAGAGAATTGAAGGTAGACACCGTCATTGACATCCGTCTATCATTCTCATTTCGCTTTTCCCCTACTCCATAATGACCTGCCCTCCTCTCGGGGAAAGCTCGTTACGTCGAAGACTATCCCGTAATTGGTATCGGGCACAGATGTCTTTAAATTTTTACGATTTCATTCCCGAAGCTTCGAACTCATAATATGATGTAATGTTACAAAAAAATTAAACGTTTTTAAAGTCAATATGTACTCGTATCAAGCAAAAGTCTATACTTACGTATATTTTTTGTTACGTTAGGTACCAAATATTTTACTTCATGGTAAACTCGTAAGACAGATTGTCATGTATGTATTCTGCACAGATTTACAGACCCCCAGTCACAATTCGGGACTCTTTGTATCGCACACTATTAAAACTTATAACGAGGGGTGTCGCTAACACAGGACTAGGCATTGTTATTGCGATTTATACGAAAAGATATGCCTCTTCGCCATATTACGTCACGTCTTAAACGTGATAAAAAGTTTTCTGGTTTTAATTCGAACCTCTTTCAAAATGTTTGTGAGGAAATATTCGGCATCGACCACCCTGCCGGTGCATTTTAAAGAACGTGTACTGAACGCAAAGCTTTGATCAATCATGCGATGCAAAAGGTTTTTGTGGCGGTTGAATAGGACTCTTCAATGGAGAGCGAAGTTATTTCGTCGCGATGTCGCGGCTTTCGCGGCGACGTCTGCTAGCGGCCGCCGTGAATGATTACGTCTCCAGAATAAGGAACCTTTTAAGTTACTCTTCAGGCTAAAATGCCAAAAGAAATGACTGACTACCTCTCGAAAACATTACCTACAAAAATCTATTCACGAGCGGATACTATGCAATTTATTACATACCTATATTATTTTTATACCCAAACCCTAAAAACGATAAAAGACGACCTTGA
The DNA here is from genome assembly GCA_954871355.1 of Cabera pusaria. NCBI lineage: Eukaryota > Metazoa > Arthropoda > Insecta > Lepidoptera > Geometridae > Cabera > Cabera pusaria. The sequence goes on along the minus strand of OX940891.1, from coordinate 19,770,848 downwards.
TTATAGTCATATTTTATTAAAACTTCTATACGCTGTATACGGTAGTAAACTGCCCCTAATTACCTGTCCGTTTTAATGTTAAAGTTCGACTGAACAAAATTAAAAATGTACAATGGAAATTCGCGTTTTCCGCTTCTCGTGAACTCCGGCGAAAAGTGCGATGTTTTTGTTTCCTGTCGATAAAGACATTTCAAACAATACGTGGAAGAGAAAAAGGAGTGAAAGGGAAACAAGTCAACGTGAATTTGTAGCGGAGCCTTTGCCGTCGGCAGCAGGCTTACCATGACACGGTTAAAGCCTTATTTTTGTGTCTGGCCGGGCCGTTGTCAGCCCGTGTCGTCGCACACAAAGCCACGTGAGAAAATATAGGATCAAAGTGTTCGCCCACCCCTGTGCACGCAAACGTTACGTGTAAACACAACGTATTTCACTCGCTGTCATTTCATTACATTTTTTATTCATAAACAAAACTCGCTCCGCGTGAAAAAAGCCTTTTACGGTGTTAATCATGCGACCGATCCGTTAATGTACGTGCCTCGCTCGAGTCAGAGGACGACCGCAGGTGACGAGTTCTGAGCTTGATACAGGTTAGAAATTTTAAGTGCTGCGATACTGTTTCACAGAATCGATCAACGTTTGATTTTTATTTCCCCGCTTCTAACTTTTACTCCACCCGTAAACTTTTTGAATTAAACATCAATTGCGTAACCATTCCGAAAGTCGCAACGAAAACAAACCTTTACTCATTCGGGCCTAAACACCAACTTGCTATTCCAATAGCACAAATATTGCTCACAAACCCGCAGAAAGGCTATATCGCAAATAAAAACACATTTATTGTCACGCACAAAAAGTAAACATGTCCATTCGGACTCTCATAATTTCCGGAACAATGAAACGTAATACGTAGGGGCGAGTTATCTTCCACGAGCCTCGAGTGCAAGACTAGTAGATAACGGTGACCACACCGCAGAGCAACTAGCAACTCAGTAAACTAAGTCCAACACTTTGATGATATATGTATTACACTTTGTACTATAGGACTTATAGTATAAACATTGGTATGCCTCAATTATTTGGGCTAGGCATGCATATAGTAATGGATAATTTGTGGGCCCAGCGGTGCAGTAGGACAACGGTCGGCTTTGGCGCTAGGTAGTATGGTTTAAATGTGGAAGTTTGTTTTAATACTAGATAGGTAAGCGTTTGACCACTGTCTCAAGTGGATTTTGCTATAGAAAAATATATGTGCGCATTTCACAGTTACCCTCCGGTGAAGGAAAAACATCTTTAACAAACCCACAACCACCTGCATGGCCACTAGAGGTCACTAGACACTATCCTACCACAGTGTCTAGTGTCCGCCTTACCAGCTACCATCCTCAAGTTGGAAAATCAAACATCTAATATTTTCTGGCAGCTGTCCTTGAGAGCCAGTTCCCATTCTAGGCCTAGCGTGCTATCATCCTCAACCGCATTATCACTTACCAACAGGTGAAATAGTAGTCAAACGACAAAAAGTTGGTACCTATATAACGCAATTTTATTAATATTAATGTGTTGTTAGTGAGATGATATGACTAAAAATTATGGTAATGCATATTAATGAAATTGTCAAATGCTTCAGTTACAAAAAACATATTATATCATGTTTATTAAAACTGTTCTTTACTTTCTATGCGGTATAAAACCCATATAACTTACAGGCAATTTCTAAATATCTTTGTGCAACATCCATCTGTGTGCCAAAGTTCGAAGTACTCGTAGAAGTTGGCAGAAAGGCGACCGCATGTTAAATATTCGCTACTACCAAATCTCTTAGTAGATAGTACCTATATAGTTACGATTAAGTTAGTTCAAATAATATATGCTGTCTTTACGCCAACAACAAATAATTCAGATGCAAGCGCTGCCTAAATTGTTCCTTAGCATTCTATTTGAAAACAACAAGGCTAAAGAATGAATTACAAACATAAACTTCTGTGTCTCCACTGTGGTAACGTCAAACAAAGGGGCGCCATAAACTTATTTTGTATCGTGAGGGAACAATTTCGCTACTTTGTTAACGATGAGTTATGGGATGAAGGACATTGGCGATTACGAGCGATTAGCGGCCGTTCTATTGTCTGATTGCAGATAGTTGGATGGTGGTGTACGAAGTAAAAATATTTCTAGAAGCTTTGCATGTATTTTCTTTGGTCAACCTCAAAAATAGAGTTATACTTATCATAATCTTGCAATTCTGTGCCTCCTGTGTAAAATGATATAACTGCAAAATCACAACTTTTTAGGAGAGCAAAAACAAAGTTTGAAAAATCATTATTCATGTTTGGTTACACTTATCTGGAAAATAATAATGAATTATGTGGCGTATGAATGTACATTTTCATGCTTTACAACATTTTTATGATATATTGTAAGCATTATCAGAAAAACTATAAAAATCGACGAGATATACCAAATGTAATATTTGACTAAAGTTTTTTTACGTGTGTAATGATCAAAGTATAATTGTATCATATTACACAAAAAAAACCTTTAGGTGAAAATTGATATTTGGCGAGTTGTTTTAATGAATAACATCATAATTATTAGACATACACTTACTGACTTAGAGGCAAAAAGACTGAAAATTAAATAATAGATTAATATAGTATTACTTAGCATGCTCTAATCCAATATGTTTTCCAGATGTATTATTAAAGTCAAAGTTGCTATGTTAAATTTTTTGTGTAATATGATATATCTGAAGTTGTATCAATCGTAATGTTAAAAATGTGCAAATAGAGTTTAGCTGAATATAAGAAGTACATTAAACAAAAATATGTAATCAATAACACCTGTGATAAATAGAATTTTAGCAAAAAGGGCACTAAGAGATCAATAGTAAATAAATCACAACCCTTATAAGTATTTTACTTGGAAAATAATAAGTAGTTTTAAAAATTATAGTTACTGTCATGGAGGGAGATAAAAAAGTACTAATTGTAATTATTTATGTAGGAAAACTATTTATCTACTACCTCACCTCACCTACTCTATTTTTTATGAAATAAATGAATTTGTATTAGTATCTAATTTAACATTAGCATTAATTATACAAATCAAATTTTATTTTAAAGTTTGGACATTACTTTTATAGATATTAAACAGTCATGACTTACCTATTATTAGTGAGAATTATCAGGTACTCAGCTTAGTCTCAATTAGAATTTTTACTCTTGATAACTGCAGTCACAGTATGCGGCAGGGGAGTATCTTTCTGAATATCAAATTTACATGAAAAGCTCCGATAGATCTCTTGGGCACTTACATGTATAAAGGAAAGTAACTGGCATAAATATTTTTTTTCTTTTCTACAAAAATCGGCATTCCATTCAAGTACTTTAATATATTTAATATATGGACATCATACATAATAAATCGGCACCACCATCTTCTTTGTAAAAGAAACAAGTAAAGTCTTTTGTATATTTCAAAGGGGATCAAAAGTCTTCGTTTAACAGCTAGGTCGAAGCCATCTGACGAAGTTGACCACATCCGGCGGGAATATTGTCGTTTTAAAGCCGAAGATTCTTAGGGAAGTTCAAGACTTCTACGGCCAATTGTACACTTCGCAAGCATCACATCCTCAATCCCATTCTGAGAATCCCAAAGCCACTCTTACCCACCATTATTCCGAAAATCTCCCAGAGGTCAGCCTAGACGAAATCGTGATGGCTCTTACATAGCTAAAAAACGGAAAAGCCTTCGGTGAGGATGGAATTACAACGAAGCTCTTAAAAACTAGCGGAAATACTACGCTAGTTCAACTTCAGCGTTTATTTAAATCCGTCCCTTTTTCGAGGAGAATTTCGAAGACTTGGAGCAAGAGTGTGGTCGTAATGTTCTTTAAAACAAGAGGCAAACACAACTGCTGAAGAACTATCGATCGATTTCTCTCCTGTGCCATATCTATTAGCTGTTTTCGAGAGTCATTACGAATTGTCGCGCGCGTAGGTTCGACAAATTTTAGCCCTCATCGGGCTGGTTTTGTGACACCATAGACCACATTGAAATAGTGCAGCAGGTTACACAGACAACCAAAAAGTCTAATCAGCTCCTGTGCCTAGCGTTTGTGGACTGTGAAAAAGACTTTGACTCCATTAAAACCTGGTCTGTTCTGAAGTTGATGCAATGGTGCCGAGTTAATTGGTGATACATCCAAGTGTTGAGACGTCTATATGACGCTGCAACGATATCCGTCCAAGTACAAACGTAAACTGAACCTATCCCACTTCATCGAGAAGTTAGACAAGGAGACGTTTTCTCCCCCAAATTGTTTAGAAATGCTCTTGAAAATATGCTCAAGATGCTGAATTGGAAAGGACTGGGCGTAACTATTAACGGCGAATACCTCTCACACCTAAGATATGCGGATGATATCGTCATCATAGCTTACAATACATGCTGAGTCCGCTAGCTAATTCTTCTGCATGCATTGGTCTCCGGATGAACTTGGATAAAACCAAGATCATCTTTAACAAACCTCTACCGCTTCCACAATGCCTTAAGACAAAAGTCTTTAATAACGAGTGTGTCCTACCTGTTATGACACACAGAACTAAAAATTACAAAAACACACATTACTTGCTTATATAACCTTCTCAAGTCCGATGTTTATGTGTAAATCTGACAATCTGCCAATCTGCCAATAAATTAATGTAAAATATAAACGATATATCTTAATAGTATATTACGATACGTGTGACTAAAGTAGTACGGCACGGCGTAGCACCCTCGCTCTGCTCGGGTGCTAACTTCACGACGTGCAATAATAGACAACTTATGTCACGACTATCGTATATTATTTTATAGCTATCAGTGTGACATAAACCCGCACTTTACGCTTGCTACGCTTTTCCGTCAAATAGAAGATTATAGCACGGCGTGAAGTTGATGCTAAACCTCGTGAAATAATCGACTATTTAAGTCACGGAAAAGCGCGGGTTGAGGTCACACTGTGCTATAAAAGATTTTTCATTAAATAACAGTCTAAAGTTTTTGTGACAAATTGTATTACTAAGCAGCTGCATACGTAAAGGTGCCGGTCTATGACCAAATCGAGCGCGTCCTCTTCTTCTCGAACCCGTGGCGACACTGAGAAAAGATAATACAAACACTGAGCGCCACTCAAGCGCACCCTGCCTCACTTCACCTCCCGTGAACCCTTTGGAGTACCAAAGTATATCATTTTACACCAAATTTATTTATTCGTGTTTTGTTGTAAGTCTTTGATTTTTTGATATAACTGAGTTATGCAGTCTTTCACTAAAGTAAATTATTGTGTATAATGATTGATCTAGAGTCGTATTATCTAACACGAAAAAAAAGTATTTTGAGATTAAAAGTTAACGTGGTTTATCTCAAGTTGTACCCAACATCTACGCAAACAGTGATAGTGTTATTTGGGTTAACTCTAGTTATATCAAAATATACATTCATAATGTGAAACAAAATGAATCGCTATTAGATACAACTTTTATTGAATCTTTTTACACAAAAAAAAAAAATAGGTTTTTTCTTATGATATAATTCGTGATAAATTATTAGACGCAAAAATTTAACGAAAAAATGCAAAATAAGCTCTAGTTGTATCAAACGATCTCCTAAACTACAAGAGATATTGGAACGTGAGTTAGACCAAAAAAATCGTATTTTTTTTAAAGTATAGAACTGCTATAACGCACTTTTGACATTACTCGAGTTATATCGTTTTGCACAGGAGGCACAGAATTATTTGTGCATAGCAAAATTTGCTGCATAATTTATAATCTGGAACGATGTCTTATCCCTTCATCATTGTAATTTTTGGATTGGTATGATTTGTTTCAAGTACTTATATGATTTTTACCATCCATTGTTGAGTTTTTTTGTATATCTTCAGACTAGAGTCTGACCACTATTTCGTGGTGTACTTAATGGTAAACGAATTCGGATGGTAAACACGGCCTAGAATGGTCTGACTTAAGGACTGTGCTGCCGGAACACCGGTTCATAATTTTGTGACAAATGCAAGACTTGACTTGACAAATGACGTAACTTCACTTGCTATAACTCGGCACTTATAGCAAGTGAAGTTACGTCAATTTGCTGAACCCCAAAAATATTTGTTTCGTCGAATACCGTTCCATTTATCATAACGCATACTTATAGATGAAGTTATCTTTAGTTTTAAGTTGCTATGTATTTATAAAATTCAAGTAATTATTATTTTTTATGTTAAAATAAACTTACTGTTCCAGTCTGCTTCGGCGCAGGCGGCGCTCCAGGCAGCACAGGCGATATCAAACAGCGCCGGTGCTGCTCTAGTAGCCGGTGCGGGAACCGCCCTACAGCCTGCGAATGGTGGCACAGAAATACAGGTAATAATTCTTTACCTACATAGTGCATACATTTACATTTGTCGATGATTTATTAGCGGAGTAAGATGCTTGCGAGTTAGCAGCAAACGTGTTGTTATATTTTTAATACCTTATCGTAGTCTACTTTCAATTAGACAAAAGAAAATTGTGTTGCATCTAAGCTTAAATAATAAACAAACCCTACAAAAAATGGCAATGTAAATACGCAATTATAATAACATATCTTTTTAATTTTACAAATATGCAAAACAAAGAATCATCACATCTCTCTCAGGTAAAAAAAAATCCATAACAATTTCGGTTCCGTTCCAAAAATAGCTAAAAAGAAAACCTTACCTTGTGAATTTTACATTGGCTGGTCTGTATGAATAATGCCCATTACCTTACCCCATCAAACATGCCAACACTCCCTGCTTTTTACTCTCACGTAAACTCCCTTCTGTGTTTAATCCTTTAAACAGGACCGATTACAAAGGCCTCCTTTATTAATGCAGGACCTCTTTCCCGAATCTGATTCGAGAATTCTCTAAGGGTTCTTGAAAGGCATGGTTTATCTATGCAGCAGGTGCAACGTCCATTGTAGTAGTAAGCGATTTGGGTATCAGGCTGCTGTTCCAAATTATTCATTAGAATTTTAAAAAAAATATTTAAAATAAATTATATGAGTACTAAGCTAAATTACACATGTTTCATCCAAACATTTCATGGGAATAGTGTTCTTCTAGTTTCGCCCAAAGCTAAAAAAGTATTGCTAAATCCGTTCAGTAGTTTTCAGGCAATGTAGCGAACAACATTTACAATTTATTCGTAGCATTTAATAATAATTGCTTGAAGCTGTCACATTGTACGCATAATGATTGCTTTCACATATGTGTTTAAAAAATAATGAATGAGTACAATTTTCAGATGGCACCATTTTTCTTGTATTCTAGATCAGTCCACTGTTCTGCGTTATTTTCATTCATCCAAATTGAAGTTGCTCTATTTATAATTACTTAGCCCGTGCAGCTACAACGCAGTTTGTTTACAAATCTGCCCCGAGTATTCTCTGAGGGGTGAGAAGTCGCGCTGTGTTGTTCTGTATGCAACCAACGTCTCCTGTAAGACGGATCGCCTGATTGTCGCCTCGAGGTTACATTGCAGATGCGATATTGATAATAGGTAAAGCGGGACTATGGCTACGCTACTAGGGAAAACCTATATAGGGGTACCTTTGTTATGAAAATTCACAAGAAGTTTTGTTTTATACAGATTTGTTTTTGTAGTAAAAACTTTTTGTTAATTAAATGCGCGATAATAATGCAGAATAAATAAAATCGCGAATAAAATCGCAGATCCAATGTTCTTCATAACCCGCTACGAGTTTCGTAGGCCGACTCGTAGTATGGTTGATTAAATGGATGCTTTCTAGTCGCTCCCAGACAGCACTATCGTAGTACGTCGAAATTGACGTCAGTTGAGCATAAACCTGAAAAAACGTTTGTTGAATAGTACATAAAATTCAAACTCTACGAATATATCTGGCGATAAAATTTGAATAATAATACTTAAATTTAAAATTTAAAACCACCCCCGACTCATTTATGTATGTATAATTTGTTCATTAAGGCCATTCCAATGAGCCTAAACACGAACTCTCAGATGAGGCGTTAAGTATTCTGAAGGTTCAAGGCGATGTCTCAGTATTAGGTCAAGTTTACCATATTCTTGCAATATCATTGAAGTAACAGGATTTCAAAATACATTTGATGTGAGTAATGTATACCACACTAAACAAACGGCAGCAGAGTGACGGTGCGCAGAAGCGCCATTTTGATGTTTTGACGTCCGCGGTCATAGGGCTACGAAAGTTGCTATCGTAGTCTCAATAACCAAAAAAGAGCTGATAATATTTAAACGGATGAACGGATTTTCATGAAACAAAGCTAAGAACACTCTCGATGAAGACATCTATCAAACAAAAAAAAAACTATATCAAAATCGGGTCATCCGTTTGGGCGCTACGATCCCGCAGACAGAAACACACATACACAGATACACATGTCAAACTTATAACAACCCCTTCTTTTTGCGTCGGGGGTTAAAAAGTAATAAGACGTTAGACTTAAATTAGAACTGAATACGTCTTCAATTCCAGCTTTTATTAAACCTTAATTTAGACATAATCTTAAAGCACTTCAATCTTGGTTAAGAAACACATTCTAGCATTCCCAGGTCACAATGCCATCTAACAGTATCTTGCAGTCTCACCGCAGTAAGTCGATCGTATCTAACTTTTAGTAGACGCTCCAACTTACCGTCTATTGGGACTCTAATTGTCTCTGATATTTTCTTGTTAAGACTTTGGCTTTGACACTGTTAGGATAAACTTGAGATCTTGGATGCTTAGAATGCTAATTAAGTTTTAATGGCTTGATCTGTTTCTTCAATGTTGTGTTACAAGGCTCGTTTGTTACAAAACAACACAAAATTGTGCGTCTTAACGAAATGATTAATCTTAAGGAGTTGTAGTATCTAGTTGAAACTGTATCTAACATTTTGTAGTTTGTTTGTAGGTATTGGAGTGATGTGTGTTATATAGCAAACATAAAACGTATATCTGAATTAACATAAAGTCTACTAAGGACACTACTCAATACTTTCTATATTTGTGAAGAAGTCTGAGTCCACGGTTACATGAGAGAGCGAACTGATTGATTATTTATTTTTGTCTCGTGAGTTACAGCTAAGGACATATTAATAGGGTTTATTTATTTAGACCCAGCCACTGCTGAAATATATATATATATATATACATATATATATATATATATATACCTTTAACTACATACATAATAATATTGCTAAGTTCGTCTTGCGATAGCTGCGCTCTGTGAACTGGACTTAAGTGCAGCGCGTTTAACGAAGATCTTCCAATTCCACACAAGCACAATTCCATCTCAGGCCGCCCCTTCACTTAAGGTACGGCCACACTGCGGCGGCCTCCTGCGATCTGCGGGCGCGATCTCAGTACTTTTCAATTGTTTTCTGATCGCGCTTGGTGTGAACAAGTCGGTACAAATGCTACTGCGCTATCTGATCGCCGCCTAGATCACGCACGCAGGACGCTGCGGTGTGTCCATACCTTTAACATCAGGTGAGATGAAGGAAAGAAAGAGAATCAGTGGTTAAGGTTCTGTTCGTCATGAAACATTATATTAGTACTTTATATGTTTAGATACCGACATATAGTTTGGATGATGTGAAAATATTTAGGGTTCTTTTCACCAGGCTGATCCAATTTTAATGATATTTTGTAAGATATATGTATAGATAAAATAATATGTAGGTATAGAACTTTTTTTATCAATGAGAAATATTTCCTTTATTGTGACTTACTTTATGTAAAAATATTAGTAAAATAAAACCACCAATTTTAATAGTCTTTTTGTTCACAGGGAGGCCCAAACACGGTTCTACGCGTGATCATTGAACACATGCTGTACCCTATTGTCCTGGATGTGCTGTATTCTATCTTCCAGCGGTACGGGAAAGTACTCAAAATCGTCACATTTACTAAAAATAGTAAGTACCTTTTACTTTCTTACGAAGATGAAACACATTATTCATGCATGATATATAAAGCCTCACCTGTAAGCTAAAGTACTCCTACTTTAGAAGAGCTTGAATAAACATTTTCCGTAATTAAATAATAAGTTGCCAGTTTCTACAACATTACTAGAGTGGTGGTAGTAGTAATAGGCTATTTAAGGCCTCACTCCAACTTTCAAAACTTAATAATAGTGAATATTTTCACGAAACATCAATCATTCAGTTGTATCCCAGTAATTAGCAATACATTGTTTGATAAGCCTTTTATCACGACCGTTTTGCGACCACAACGACCCGCGGGATTACCCGGGTAATACAACTATTAATAAATCGAATCGCGGGGCTTTAAAATTAATTTCCAGAGAGTTATAGTGATAGATCTACCTAACAACGCACAGGCTAAATCCAAGGGCGCAATCCGTTTAAAATTTAAATCGTACCCTCATGCATATCCTAAATAAATCCGGCATACAGGAGCCAGGCAGGTAGGTACATATTTGATAAGCCCCTGGTGCCGCGGGCAGTGCGGAAAGCTCGCGTCGCTGCTCTCTCCCAGCTAATTACACACCTACCTAGCCGACAACCTCAAATCAACTTTTAAAATGTCGACCGCTGCCCTCGGGGAAAACTTGATGGAAAAATCCGCGGAAAACGATCCCGCCGACGGAGCCTGCATGTCTTTCTTGCTCAATTTACGAGGTGGTAGGTGCCACGATAATAACGAGGATAATTCCAAGGAAATTCCACGCTTCTTCAGATTTAACTTTTGTTCCTTGTTACTAAGTATACAAATGTAGGTATTTGAAGTTGAAAGTAGACTCTTGAAATATTTTATATGATTAGTTGAAATATCCATCTATATTATATGTCTAGTGATATGTAAATATCCTTAATGCACTGTTCTAAAAATCTGAGTATTCAGCATTCCGGAGTCTCTGCGGGCACGCCGAGCGCGACTAATGCACCATTTCCAATTTCCGAGCCCTACGTTTTGCTTTTTAACAACATCTATCATTGTCCAATTGTAAAAAGCTTTTGTCCCCGCTGCCTTTGAATATTCATACGGGCGTCTAACTCGAAACATTTAACTAAACAGCCCGCCGCCGTTCATCATTGGAGCGTCCCAGAAAAGTTTCGTAATGCGATACATTTTGCGTTCGTCGGGGAATTTCGGCTGGGTAGTTTGGTGACGCAATAAATGTTTTTACTAAAAAAGGAAGAGTTTCTCAATTCATCTGTATGCTTATTTATTTATTTTTAAAAGCTTTATTTAACTTGCAATGTTTGGATGTATGTTACGTGATTACTCCGTGAATTTGTGAACCGATTCAAATTATTCATTTTAGGGTTCTGTACCTCATCCAAGTTAAAAATAGATCGTGAGACGAGCTGGGACAAGTCAGTAGTCTGGTCTTGTCTTACTACATCATCTAAGTTCAGTTTCACTCAACAAATAATAATATATTATTGTTATTATCAGTTCAATTGAACTGTTTATAACAAAATTCGTTTTGTTAATTCATTTTAAGCAAAAATTTGTCTACTACCTTGTATACTGTAATAACATGGTTTAAAATATCTCTCCGAAAGTCATCCAAATCTTGCCTCCATACAAATCAAAACGCATATCTCTATTAAAAATCCCAAAGCTAAAAGTGTCAAGTCAATATCCTTGCACAAGTTCGCTCGCGAGCGATAACTGATCCCTCTCAAAAGTCTCAAATACTTGAAATATCTAAACTAGGTCCCAATGTATACTTAGTATATCTGATACGTATAAATCCTTACTTCAATTATATCGTCTCGAGGGAGGCAGATATATCGAAACATACTCCAATTTTCACATTCGATCCTCTAACATCTGTGCATATTTGTTTTAACTTTGTTAAAGCGTGCCCATTACAGTGAATTAATTATATTTTGCACGATTGATTTCTTTTAAATATTTTGAAGCCTTTGACCACTACATCGCGTAAGTGATGATTTGGTCAAAGATGGTGAACACGCTAGTCCTAGAATACTCTGACTCTCACAAGGGCTGTGTGCTGCCGGAACACCGTAAGATTATGGCGGCAGATTTTCTCCATGCAAGTCAGGTGGAGATCGATATAATATGCTTCTACCACCTGCGGACGAACACCCGTACTAAGATTTGAACCGGCGACCTCTCGCTTTGAATCCAAGCCATTCTGTACTCCAACGGGGTTCTTAGTCAAACCATCTATCCTTGATTGTTTAGTTACTCCCTACTTTCTTAGCCAAAACAGTCAAATCAATTGTCAGTTTCAGGCGTAAGTAGAAGTTACGCACTGTTTACTCAACTAGTCAGAAATTCTGCTTTGAACTTACTACCCTTATTCGGCTTCATAATTATTTCATAACGTCAAAAGTTAGTGTCATAAATATTCTATCAGGTTATACTTATTGCGTTAATAATGAAAGCGGGTAGAGGGAACGTTCGTAGCGGTTGAGGGCTGTTAGCGGCGGCCGCGAGCTGACGGGAAGGTTACCATCAAACCGGCTCCTAATCCCGAAACAAATCTCAATGAAGAGCGCGGAGTCCCCCTAATCCTACCCCCTCCCCGCCTGACCCTCACCTCCTCCGCCACCCCGATTGGCTTTATTAAGGTGTAGCAGACCGCTACAATTATTATGCGTCCCCTGTTTGCGGTAGGTATCGTGTCTATATCGTCGTTAGATTCCCTTAATTAAGGATTTGATTCGGCGACGGATCATCTTTGCGGCGGCGTCTTAGTTACCGAAGCTGTACCTACTACGACACGTGCCTCGGTCATTTCGATGTCTGCCTTGCGCTACGTGCCGAGTTAGCCACACGGTTAGAAAGCATAGTTAACTTGCCATGTAAATGCAATGATGTTTTCGTTGGTGCAATGCAATTTGCGGGTAGTGTCTCACAGGTTGGGTGAAAGGGCCCGTAAATTGCGAACGAGGGCGCATTCGGGTCTGACAGAGGTCTTGCTCCAGACGAGACGTCGAGATTTAAGATATCAAATTATACAGTAATCGGCCGGTCGACAGACGACGCCACCGCTTAATATTTATATTACATAGCGGAACCAACTGATTTCTACGCAGATTACGAAATTTTAATTTTACCATAACTTCCATTTCGTGTTTACGTAGACATTGACGTTTAAATATTCCATAAGCTAATTGCGTATTCCACTTGAATTTTTAATGGAACATAATGAAGTGCGCACGGCGCGGATTGATTGAGATTTGAATTTCTTGCGCACAATCGGAGCGCCCTTATTGAGTTAGCACTCGAATATTTCAAAGTAAATAAACCGGAACAAAGGGGTGACTGGCGACCGCCACGTATTTTGGAACGCCTCTAATTTACTTCTGACTGCATACAACTTTTCGTGTAAATACGAACTTGACTGCTTTAGAACGAACGATTCATAAATTCATATTCATTGCTGCGTCAAATGACTGTTCGAATAAACAAACGTTGCAACCGACGTGATTACTTGGAATTTGTAAATACAAACAGAATTATTTTGACCGTACAATTTGTTATTAGTGTAAACATTCGTAATGTTAAGCCTGGGCCAAGTCAGATTAACAGGATCGCCAGACATAATTGATAACAACCCGCGGCCACAGCCATATGTAGTTAAGAAAGGATTCATCTTCATTTGAGCTTCATAAAAGTCTTTTTGCTTATTCACTACGTAATTACATAAAAACTCCAATTTGCGGTAAGCCTTTTATGCATTCCATTTTAACGTTCCCAAATGGTTCGCACTGGGAAATATGGGGCCTTAAAGAGCATTTAACTATGTATGAAGGAGACATCGCGTTACTTTTAATTTACTCCGACGTTTCTTGCCTTGAATGGTCTTACTTTCTATACTTTATAGGCGTCGGAGGAATGTTAAGGCAGAGTTTCGGGGTAAATAAAATATTTTCATTTCGCAAATTTTTTTTGCAAGCCCCTGTAATCCCCGTAAGCCGTTGATGGTGATATTATTTGCCCGAATATTTCGTAAACGGAATTGAAACAATATAGATGTTTAACATTTTCAGTTTGCGTGAAGATTTTAGCAGTTTATTTCTTGGTGAAAAATAAAACAATCGTAATCGCTGTCTCAGACTCAGAACTTGTGGTGACTATACTAAATATAGAGCCCCTTATTTGCTTATAGTTTTCACCTGATATTTTTGTTAATAACATACATTCTGTAACTATTTTAAGGGCAGCCGACTATACATGGCCGTAAAAACTTATAATGAAATCCATACATTCATTAGTTACTTAGCAAAAAAGTCGTGTACATTTATAAAATGAAGGCGAACCACTTGACAAAAGAGCCACTCAACTTTGAAGCTATCGCCTTAACACTTTGAAAGTGGAAGCGACACCTAATGGTACGTTATGTGGCCAGCGCAGGTGTTGCCATGTTACCCGAACTGTGTTGCCTAAAAATGTGAATTTATGTGCTCGACCGACGGACAGCCATGATCGCCGGCTCTGCCTTAAATTAGGGGTTTTAACGCTGATCCTCTGGCAGTAAATAGACTCCACGACGAACTATATTACTTGCGGGCCCATTCTCCGTTCAATGTGAGAACATTTGGAGCCCCACATTGTTTATAGTTGCTTTTCTACTTAATGTGCTTATTTTTACTCCCGTCTTTATTGTAGGAGGAAGCGGTAGACATTTGTTATTCATGGGGCAGACCACTCCGGGGACTTTTATTGCTTTACCTATGCGTCTTATATAAACCTAACTCTCAAAAAGACACTTAATTTATTTATAGAGTCGTAGACGAAAGTATGAATCGGTAAAACTAACTCGAACAGTAATTGCACTTTTTTAAGAAAGTTGTAACGATCCCTAACAAACAAACTGAGTCGCAAGAAGTCTACATCAAAGTTCCAACCACAGCGTCGAGAGTGAGACCCTCGCAACGACATAAGCAATAAATTCGAGCTCTTCGAGTTTATAACTAAAGTAAAGTAAAATAGGCATGAAACTTACTTGAATATTCGCCAGAGTGTAGTTAGTGGCACATGATGATAATACAGCACCTGCGATGCTTAGCGACTTGCTGTTGAAGAGTTATCATATGTTGAGACTTAAGCGCAAATATGTATCTCGATTGCACCATCTTACAAACCTATTATGTTTGTTTAATTAAATGAAATAATAACAGGATTCAAGTGTAAATCGGCCGGAAAAGTAGAACAACTGTTCTACTTTTCCAATTCTATTAAAGCCGTTCAAACGAGTAAACAATTGAGTTGCTAGTAAACACGTAATTAGTGCCCGATTCTGAACTGCAGCTCTTAAGCGTCTTTTTGTTTTCAGATTCATTCCAAGCCCTCATTCAGTATCCAGACACAGTATCGGCGCAAACGGCGAAAACGGTGAGTACTAAAGACTTCTTTGTTTTTATTTAACTGTTTGTAAAGTAAAGACATAAAACAAAGTTGCTATTGCCGCACGTTTCATTCAGTTTAATGACTCGCTCTCGAACTATCTCGAAATGAAGTGACTCAGTCGCTTATCTACTCGAGTTCAACTTCGTAGCTAACCGTTTCATTGATAGTTCTAAACAGCGTGTATTACTTTCTTGCTTGTGCAAACATTTCATGTTTTATTATGATACATTTCATTAATGAATCTGTCTTAAAACCACTACTACTAAAACTTTGTGAATGTAATTAGCTCAGTTAATTTAATACCCGTCCTAAAATGATTAAGCTAGTAGCAGTTGCAAAGCTGAACAAAAGGTTTAAAGCAAGAGAGCGTTTATGTGCATTTAATAACAATAATATCGGGAAACAACATAGCCCAGCAAACTGACGACAATGGTCCCGCCCGACGCGCTTGGGACATCATTTTTCTCGGCCCAACTTTTCCCATTCCCTATTCATTTGCGTTAGAAGTTGGGCGTTCTGCCGCCTACTGCAGCGACTGTTTTAACTTTATTTCTGATGCAGCGTTCAGGGCAAATTAAATTTCGTTTTGCGGCTTCCGCAAACTCGCTTTACGACTATAATTATCGAGTTTTTGTTATTTTCCGTATCGGATTGCTACTCCAGATCGCAGTAATAACTTTGTTTCTCATCGATATTGGAGATACTTGTTACTTTATTTTTGTACCTTAAACTTTAGAGTCGGCATCATATAAAACTGGGATTGATACAGTTTTATCTTTTTGTCTGGCTTTTGTTTTACACTTATTTTTTCATTTACAGATACATTGCTCGTGATAAACAGAACTAAAATGCTTGCTTAGTTTCATTACTATATCGACTTAATAATTTCTTCGTAGACTATATCTTACAAATACTACAAAAATAAACGTGAACATTCAATTAAACTGTCCTATGTATAAATCTTTGTCAAATTGTTTCCAAAATCACAAGCACGAGAAGTTAAACTTGCGGTTTCCACTCATTTTCAGAATTGGTCTGTAATGCCTCTCGTGGCGTAGATAGATACAATTTGCTAATGAATTCTACAATAGCGAGTCGACTATCCGTCCTAATTAGTCGCTCTTTACGCTCAATTCCTGTGGAGCTTAACGTGACGGGTACAAGCCATGGACTCGGAGCGAACTACACAATTAATTCTGAACCATCATCAAAACACAGAGGATTATCTTTTGCGAAATCTCTCTCGCGCTCGGCTTGTAGCTTGACGGACAAATTAATATACTGAAGCGGGGAAACCTCTCGTGAAATTGAGATATCACCGGCAAAGCGGAGTGGTCGGTGAAAACTTAGAAACGCTAAGTCCCATCAGCTCGCTGCTGACTCGTGTCGGACGTAATAGCTGTCTCTCTCGCAGACGCAACTCTGCGCTTCGGGGACCATTGAAATTACTCCAAACGTGTCTTTATTTCAGTCTAAGTACATTTTTGGTTCAAACACTCCAATGCCACGTTAATAGATTTGCAACGATTTCACGCATTTATAACAATGCTGCTGAGCTACAATAAAGTATTGTATACGTGAATATTTTGACACTACATTACTCAACGCGTACCTATTGGTTTCACGAATGCTCAGATTGCGAAAAGCATCCCAATTAATCCGAACTACAACAGAAAATAACTATTGTTTTAATTGAACATGCAACCAAATACCTTTGATGGTTTGCATTCTTGTTTTGGAACACTGATACCTATCGATGCATTTCGCTCGTTGTAAAAAATGTTTGGAGTGGAAAATTTTAAATATTCAGTTCGGCGAGTTGTTTAGTTTTCTACGATAGTCGTACAATATTACTTAACTTTCGATCCGAATATTTGTATCTAGTTGTATTGTTGTTGTGTGGCCTGTTTTTTTTTATTAACTTTCGAATATTTAAACATTAGTGAATTCTTTCTAATCAGTGCTCCTTTAACTGGTCTTGTCTTGTTGTTACTTTATCTTAATTTTGCGTTTAGTTGATATCAGCATTTTCTTCTATAACATGCTTTACGCTTTATAGTTAGCATGTCCTTAACTTTTTTCTTCATAATATTTTGTAAATATTCGAAATATAATATCGTGTAATTTTTCGTAGACAATTTTCTTAACCCTCGATGACACGGTTACTTTAAAAAATAAACTCCGTCACAGAACATAATACTACATAACTCCGTATGTAATACGTATTAACAAAATTTTCCTCACTGGCCAATATTACTGCCTGGATGCCTACTGCCTAATGGATCGCCCTGTATCCCTGATTTGCAAGGAATACAAAAAATACAATATCTTATTATGCAGTAATTCTCCACAATGTATATTGTATAAAAAAACATACCAACCAAACAACCGATAACTACTTACCTTCTAAGAACTAGGAGCCAACACAATGTGTAATAACTGAAATCCTCTTTTCAATTACTTTTAATGCGATATAACGTATAAATTTCATTGCCATTATTATTATCCGATGTACCATCATGGACCACCACATGCAATCCCTAGCGAAGTAATAAAAATGCATTAACGGTACTATTGCGGCAGGTAATAAGTCTGGTCGTTATTGAATGACGTCGTAACCCTGATACCGCGTAACAAGCATTGTCGTGTCTATTTTATTGGAGTTCATGTCTGCTTATTGATCGATATTTAAACATTTTTATGAGCTTTAAAGAAACAATCTATAGATTGAATAGCAACCTATATTTATGTATATTAGAGATTGCGTAGAGATTCTTTTAGGTTTTTTGAACGGACCATAAAAGTGGGGCACGTTTTTCTCGGTAGCTTTCACGATTCAAACATAGATATGTAGCTTTTAAACACTAATTTCGTCTTTGGCGGTTTATGTGATGTATAGTTATGATTAATTTAAAATGTCATAAGTAAATCCTTACGCAGAAATAGAGAACGCACAAAACATTTACAAAATTCACTTTCAATATTTAACCATTCCCGCGATATTCGCGATACCCAGAACTGAATTAAAACGTCCCAAGGTAAGTGCGCGCAAGTACACCGCACAAAGTCCAAGTACTGTACTCAGCTACAAAGGGCAGCTCTGTAATCCCCCGATCCCGGTGCCTGTATATGATCCTTGACATAAATCTCTAACATCAAATCTTTTAGGACGACCGCCGCGTCTACCGCTTTCTTTAATGCGTTTTGATCACTACAGGCACACGCACTGTTGGTGACCAAGCGACTGTTCTACAGGTTATACAATAGTATTATCAAAACATAATCTTAGAATCTGACTATAAGAGTGAAAGAGCTCCTTTTTCATATTTATATTCTTCCAACAACTTCACTTTGGATCGACTCAGATGTCCGCTAACAAGACAACTTGAGAATATGCACTAACTATCTTACTAACACTTTCGGACAGTTAGCGACCAAGAGTGATATTCATAGTGAAGGTTGAAGTAAGAGCTTTCAGATGATATTTGTTTTAAGTACTTGTGTGATTTCTATCTTTGAATTGTTTCTAATTAACAAACCAATAAAATAAAAAGTTTCAAGTAGGCAACCTTCAACTCTCACTTTCATGAGGGTAGGTACCGTTTTCTATGGCTTCTCACTGCGCTCGACTCTGTTAAAAATTGCGTTGCAAATGCGAAGTGCTCCTTTCGCTTAACAATATATGCACATGACTGATTACTTGTATATGTATGCGTTGATTGTATATCCCTTATTTAAATGTATGGCAAGAACGACAGTTGCTTAGCTTCAATGACTAATAACAATAACAACATACGGTCAATACAAAGCACTGACTAAAATAATAATTTCGTAAGATCTAATAATTAAACAGTTAAGGGAAACTGATCAAAGAAATAAAAAATATATATTAAATATTAAATTATATATTTAAAACCAAAGAAGCCCAAAAATATTTTTAAATATCGGTCGATGATAGCGATGGGCTTCGGCCAGCTCCACTTCCGACTATACTTTTGCGATCAATTCTTTTTTTTTTTTTATAGCCTACTAGCAATGTCGGTCCCACATTACTAGTAGTCTTGTTAACCTCTCCAACTAAGCTAAATATGCTGGTATGTGGAGTGTATTCACGTTAATAGTACAATGGGTGGGGATCAAATTCACGACCTCTCGTTCGTACGAGTAAGTCCGACATCTTATTCATTGGAGTACTACCGCTTAACCGCATCAATTATGCATAAGTACCGCTTAAACGCATAAGTGTTGCTTTCACAAAAATATTGAATCGGTCATCAATTAATTTGTGTGACCATATCACTGTATGATCATATAATCGATATACTGAAACTTCCTAATAATTGATAATGTTTCCATCGGAATATAGAAAACCGTCAATGATTGTTTGACCGTCATTGTTTGTCATGTTTATCTCTTTATCGCTGAAATGTTATTATTCAGATCTAGATTAATCGTATAATGGAACCAAACGGGAAGAACTTTCACGAGTGCTTTCATACATGCTCGCCGGTTATAGGTACGTTCGACTTGGCCTTTCTTTAAAACGTCTCCGATCTGGTTGAAAAGTCAAAAGCTAGTCATAAAGTTCCAAATATAAATGTACTAGAAGTGTCCCGCGGCTTCGCCCGCGTTAAAATTTTCTTTTATTTACTTAAAACTTTTCTTTTGTAAAAACGATTCTATCAATAAAGACATCAAAAAAGAATTAGCCAAATCGGTTCACCCGTTTTAATGTTATCGCGTGACAAAGGCAATTCGGGATTCATATTTATAAAACCCGAAAAAACCAAATTTTCAGACTTTGTTGCCTACCCCATTTCGAATCCTACAACACGTACTTTATCTCATCTTGTTTCGCCATACAAACTATGATTCCCCGTTCCGTATCCGGGAGGAATTTTTAGAAAATCTTTTCTGAGCGGATACCTACGTCATAATAACTATCTGCATTCTAAATTTCAGCGCAATCCGAAACAATATTGATTTTTAGACTTTGTTACCCCAGTTTATCCTGTTAGGGTGGCATTTTGAAGTCTGAAACTAGTATTTACTTATTTATTTACAGAAGTACTTGTGTGAAATGTCGAATAAAATGACTATCCAAACTTTGAACCCCCGCTTCATCCCCTTGAAGAGTGAATTTTGAAAAATTCTTTCTTAACCTATGTCAAAATAACTAACTATCTGCATGCCAAATTTCAGCGCAATCCGAAACAATATTGATTTCAGACTTTGTTACCCCTCTTCACCCTTTTAGGGGTAGAATTTCGAAAGAGCATGAAACACGTAATTACTTACTTAAGCTTGTGTTAAATTTCAAATTTAAAAGACTATCTAATCTTGTTTCTCCATACAAACTTTGAACCCCCGTTTCATCACCTTCAGGGGTAAATTTTGGAAAATACTTTCTCAGAGGGAACTAACTATCTGCATGCCAAATTTCAGCGCAATCCGAAACAATATTGATTTTCACACTTTGTTACCCCATTTCACCCTCTTAGGGGTGTAATTAAAAAAAACCTGAAACACGTATTTACCTTTTTTTTTACTGGAGCACTTGTATGAAGTTTCGAATAGAAAATACTATCTAATCTTGTTTCTCCATACAAACTTAGAACCCCCGTTTCATCCCTTTCAGGGGTGAATTTTGGCAAATCCTTTCTCAGAGTGCACTAACGTTGTAATAACTATCTGCATGCCAAATTTCAGCGCAATCCGAAAAACTATTGATTTTCACACTTTGTTACCCCATTTCACCCTCTTAGGGGTGGAATTTCAAAAAAACCTGAATCACGTATTTACTTATTTTTGTACTGAAGCACTTGTGTGAAGTTTCGGATAGAAAGACTATCTAATCTTGTTTCTCCATACAAACTTTGAACCCCCATTTCATCCCCTTAAGGGGTGAATTTTGAAAAATCCTTTTTCAGAGGTAACTAACGTTGTAATAACTATCTGCATGCCAAATTTCAGCGCAATCCGAAACAATATTGATTTTCACACTTTGTTACTAATAGAAAAGACTATCTAATCTTGTTTCTCCATACAAACTTTGAACCCCCATTTCATTAAGGGGTGAATTTTGAAAAATCCTTTCTTAGTACACCCCTACGTACTAAGACAAATATACCCTCCAAATTTCAAGTCTTTACGACCAGCGGTTTAGGCTGTGCGTTGTCTGTCAGTGAGTCAGTCAGTATGTCAGGACAAAGATTCTTATAGTATTAGATGAACAACAGGGTAGCGTAAGTAACAACGAATAACTAATGTTATATCAAAATAATTTCGTTGCTAAAAATTCTTATAAGGCACAAATGTTCAAGTATCTACCCGAACCCTGGTTTTCCGACAGTCCTAGAGCGAGTGTTGGACTCACCCCCTAACAAAATACCTAGAAGAGAACACTCTATTCTTATCGTATTAGAAAATATCAGATTTTTGCTACATTTCATTTTTAAAAACTTCAGCGTCTTGTGACTGATTTTTTTTTTGTAGTTCCAACAAGGGCATAATCCGTTTTATTTACTACCTGCGTTTTATTTATTACTTATATATATTATCATAATATAGACCGCAGTTTCAATCTCAGTTCAATACATAAAAAATCTGACTTCCCTTTAGCTCATAAAACGTAGGTGTCATTAGCAGCTAGGCACCGGCTAGTTCCCGGTCTCTCCATCAACAAGTTATGATTGATAACAGTGGCCCGTGGTCTGCTCAGCCCCATCGATAACCTTGCTTTGTCAATAATACGAACATTGCCGGTCTAAGTGCATTTGTTGATTCTACCACGTCGTTAGCGGTTAGCGAGACGACCTAATAAGTATCGGGTAGGTAGGTACTGATTGATTTGAATTTTCCCTTTTAATATTTACCTGATTGACGGTTGTTTTTTGTAACTAGTTGTTTGTTTGTTGTCACTAGTAATGTGATAGCTAATAGCTTATTTTAGTTTAGTAGAATTAGGTGCAGGACGTTCTCCAAACTCTCCAGTTAGAGCGACTGCAATAATAGGAGCTTTAAATTGCGGACTATAATGATATATCCTACAAAAATCTAATCTTACTCGCGCTTCACATCGTCATAGCGTTTTTGAAAGTATATTACAGCAAAAAAAAACCTTTTTATAATAAGTATATACTTATAATATTAAGGTATTTTTTGTATTTGTAATAGTATAGTAATAGTAAGTATGTAATACAGATACTATAGATTGCTATTATAATAATTATCTATTTATAAGTATTTGAAATGCAAGACTTTACAGGTACCCAAAGATTACAGAAGCCAGGGGCTTTTGTAAAAACTAATATGTATAAAGCACCACGATTCATATTTTTTTCATATAAACGAAGTAAACACGGCAAGATTACACCGCGTCTCGTTGGTTCAATAAGGCGAAATCCTAGATAGCGTTTATGGACTCAAGGTGCGGGCTTTGTTTACATTTTAAAATTGCACTTTGCACTGCGGCCGGGTCTAACCGTTGTCTTTGTGTCAACACAGGGACGTGCTCAAACAAAGTAACCGTCAAAAATGTTATATCCTCCGAGTTGAGACGCGCCTGCTGAGATATCGATGTGAATGTGACGCGAATCTCGTGTAAAACTGGCTCTTTCAATGCAGATATGAAGAAAACGTGCAAAAATATCACACGTATCGTTGACATTTTTGAGAGAAAGAATTTTTCGAGATACATTTGAACGTGAAAAGGAGACACCAAAAATAACGATATACCTACGTGAAATACCGCGATTTCACAAATTGTATGTAACTTTAGTGTTAAAGTTTTGAATTTCACATGAGTATATCGAAAACAAATCCGTCCCACACGGCACGAGACACGATCTCAACAATTCTAGTTTCCTATGTACCTACCTATTGTCTCGTTTGTAGCCTAAACGGAAACTTCATCGAAATTTCACGTCGGCCAGCAAACAGCCTCGGAACTTGCACCGTTTAAAATTGCACGTCCCATCACCCGGCCATGGCTGTGGACCGTGCTCTGTGCAACGTTCAGTTCTCGTGTCAACAACGCCTCGCCACTCCGCAGCCCTAGTTACGTGTTAAACATTGTTTAGCTGCTCTGTTGTTTTTCATTACCGCAGCTTACGAGCTGCAAGCGATTTGCAACGAAGATTACAGCTTGAGCAGCGCATTATTGGACATTCTCCAGTATAAGTTAAACCAAGTACTTTCTGTTTATTATTATGTGAATAAACAGTAAGTCATACCCCCAGTTGCATACTTGGCGTGCAAATTGGTAAAAATCAAAAGATAAAAATCAAATGTATATAAATAAACAAACATATTAATTTCAAGTAAGCTGCTTCCTCATGTGATAAATCTGAAAGTGTCGAAAAGCTCTACACACAACATGAAACAATGCTATTATGACTCGAACAACACCATTGTTCACGCGTAATTCATGTTTAACCAGTCCATATCCCAAATATGTTCCACTTTATTTTGTGACTATATTAAACAACCATTTGTCATGCTGCTTGATATTTTAACGGAGTGCGTCTCTGCAAAAAGGAAGTATAAATATAAAAGCACTTGAGAGTCTTGAGACTTATTAGTATATGCATAACGCATAATGTTATATGTTTTCAAGGCCAAAATATAACTATAATTATATTATTTAGTCCAAGTATCTGCACATATAATATCAGCATTACCTACAATCGTGCAAAGTGTATTTATTGATTGGTTAAAATTGTGAAAATATTTCAGTAGTGTTAAATGAATATCACTCGCATATAAAGCTCAAATTAGAATGATTTGATTAACTGAATATGTATTCAAATTGAAAATTATTTTAAAATCTTTTTTCTCGGATTCTATTTATCGGACTACCGATACATTTGCAAATTTATGGCATTTTATCTGAATGTAGTTTCTCAGAGCCATTATTTGTTAACCCCTGAACACAAGGTATGTAGCACGAGTCAGCTTACCTCCCCACATGTAGGCAACCTGAAACAATGCTATTATGTCCCGAACAACTACATTGTCCATGTTCACCCCGACCATGTTACATTTACACGCTAAAATGGAACCTTATTGACTCACTTACATATACCACCATTTAGTTTTGTTAAGAACTGAAATGATGCGGTGGGGTGCGGTCTACTCGGAACTATCCTGGCTCGATACGCACGTCACTATTCTATGGCTGTAATTAGGGGAAACCGCCATCAACCGGTTTTAATTACATTGTCTAATGGAGCCAACGAGGCTTGCCGGCAACGTCACCCAATTATGGCCAAAATCTAAATTATCCTATTGCCCTGCCCGTTAATCAAACAAACGCTGCGAAGTTTTAACTGTGATCGATCACCTCCGTTTAAACCTTACTTTGTGATAAAATAATCGTTTGCATTAAGCGGGCATATATTAAAACCAAACAAAAAGGAATTACTCAAAGTGCAATCTGTCACGGTGCAAAATGCAAAACTCATTTTCCTTCATGATATAAATTTTTAAATGCTTTTCCGATATTGCGATCAAAAAGCGGAGTGATTAAAATGAGCAATAAAACAGGTGTTATACGGTCGTTTTTTATTTTTTATTAATAATAGCTAAAAGCTCTCTTGTCGGCGTTTGATTTTAATGTGGAATACTGGTACGGTTGCCGACCGACAAGACGTGATCTTTTATTCGTGAGCAATCGACCGAATGTTTACCCGTCTAACACATTGTTTACTCAATCTATTAGACTATTCTCAATCGGTGGATTTGTTTGTCAATTTCGGTTTCCGAGTCAATTTAAACGTCGGCCCACAACCTACCCGCAAACCCCACAACACGATTTATTAATTCATTGACACAGTCGAACAAAAACTAAATATATTTTCATCGGAAACAAATGAAAATTTTGCTATACAGCGGTGTATGCGGTGCATGCCGAAACGTTTTCATAACAATATCTTTTCCGTCATCTGCGCACAAAAACCGAATGCATCCGGGCAGTGCAGTAATCCTTGCAACGGGTACGACCACTCCAGGCTATGTGGGGCTCTTATAAATATTAAACGGTGCGAGCGCAGGACATCCGACAAAAACGTTTATCTGTTCTCCGCGGAAAAACCGCCAGAATTAGCGGCGGGGACGGGGGGTGGATTAAAGCGGACCGCATTTAATCCTTCACTAAGAAGGCTTTGCTTAAACGAGTCCTAACGAGCTAAAGATAAAACAATTACCGTCGACGTGATTAAGAGATACAGCGACACTTGTTACGTCTTACGGGAAGACGACGAGATCACAGCCGCTGCGAGGCTTCGACGTCTTTACACTGATTTCGACTTTTATTAACCCTCGCCGCTGATGAAAAATATTTTTTAACTACTGGAGACGGAGCAACTTATATTATAAAAGTGTCGCTTCTTTCATCTTTGTCACTCCACTTAGTACCTGTTAACGTAAAAAGTGAAGCGTTCAGGTACTTTTATTAATATTGCGCCGTAACCGTTTAAATTTGTAATAAAGTCAACTCCATAAAATTTATAAAATCCAATAAGTTATCCTTGGGGATTCCTGGGCGTCATCGATTCGTTTTTCCTATTACTTTGCAAAAGAGCCCAATATCAAATCGGGTGTGACGTTTGTCGTTTTATCACCTTGTCACTCCTCCTTATATTTTTTCTCGCCTCAATTACGAGTCCCTTCGCGAGAGCAAATAACCATTTGGGAAGATTAAAATGAAATTCCCGCGGATATCGATACTTAGGGGAAGAAAGAGAAGTACGTTCAATAAGGAAGTGACAAAGAAGGACTGAAATGTTTTATAAAGTTGCAGTAAAATAAAACTTAATATACTCGAGAGTATGTTCATGAATCCGACGAGATGAAGCGATGAAATAGATAAAATATCTCGGGTAGTTGAACCTGCAGACAAAATTGCATTAAGCAAGTTAGTTACGAAATAGCGTGAAATGTTTAAGATTAAATGAGAAACTAGGTAACGTACGGGTACGTCTCTGAGAACACTTCAATTAAGAATGAATACGTAACACGATATTATTATTTTTTAAATAACTGGGATCATATTACCTACATTGTTTTGTTAAATATCTTGAAATTGAGTAATTTTCTAATCGCTACAAACATTGAGATGTCCAAGTAAAACCAGTATCTTTAAATAACGACCGACTTAAATTCAAAAGTACCTCTGAAAAGCTTATAAAAAGTAAGAAATTAATCTGCAATTCAAAATCCTTGGCCTCTTATACATTTTCTTATTCTTTTCTTCAGTAAATCCACGACAAACGCTCGGTAACAAATATACTTTCGTTCTAATGAGAATTCATTTTAAGAAGTATACCTACGAGTGCCTCAAATATATTATTCGGCTTACCAGTGAAATTGTGCTATGTATATTATACTTTGAAATCTTAATCGACTCATCATTCAGAGCAGACAAATTAGAATTTTAAATCGATTACGTGGCATGTTCGGTTACTGTCACATTTATCGTGAATTCCGTGAATTGAAAATCGAATTCGACACCGCGAAGGCAACAAAACTAATTACGTATCGAAAGCGATCCTCTTCCACGCTTTCTTGCGTGCCTTTCGCATTTCCATATAAGTTGAGCGTTTAAACGAGCCAATCTATTCACGTCTACACATCAGGGGGTCGCATTTGCATATAGAACAGAAATTTATTAAATCTACTGCCAATATCCCACGTTCCGACATCGAACTTTTGCTTTTCTGTTCACTCAGATATTTTTATTACTCCAAAAAGGTGATTCATAGTCGATTTGTGTCGTACTTAGTATAATACCTTACGTATTTTACCTATTCTATATTACAGTACAGTCTTAATACTAATTACTAAATATTAATACTTAATACTTAATAATAATAAATGTCAAGCCGTTAGTTTTGTGTTCACTTACTTAATACGAATTGTGACAGAAATAATAACTGATACATAATGTTGCTAATTTAAATTTAAAAAAATCAATAAACATAGTCTATCCATCTTACTTTTGAAATTTTATACAAATTTTAAAACCTCCCTTCCTATCTAAAAAATGAATCGTCTATTACTTTGCTTGTCGTTTTTATTTCTAGGCATTAAAAAATTCAAGGGACATTTTTATTCAGCTAATGGACTCCGTCGTAAAGATGTCATAATCTATTTGACAGATGACGGTTTACAAAAAGAAAGTAATTTACTCCCCGAAATTAAATAATTTTAAGCTTATAATTCTTATCCTCTGTTAAAAGTGTCCATTTGACGACATCGGTATCTTGCATATTACTTAATGACAATACAATTTCCTTCCTACTTTTTATTTTGTTTTATTTTTCCGTGTATCACATTTATTAATAAGGTAAAAATTCGTAGATACCTTTTTGTTTCGCTACGATCATTTAATTTTTTTTTATTGTGACCTACAATCACATAAAAGTTGATATTCGCGACTTCGTTTACGTACACCAAGATTTAATCACTGTAAAGCTCTGTCAATCAGCATTTGTGTGTTCTAAGTTACTCGTATTCATGTTATGTGTAAAAATCATGTTTTTTATTTTCACAAAAAGTAGTCTATGTTCATCCCATGCTATAAAGTATCTCCTTGTAAAATTTCAGAAATATCGGATCGGAGGCGTGATTAGGTAACAAACAGACATAGTGACAGAGTTACAAGTACTCTAGGCTAGGGGTGCGCGTTTTAAGAGCCAGTCGGTTAAGACTCGCATAGAACACGCACCCTACACGCATGAGCACACGCGTACACACGCAGTTCAGTTTTACTCTTACACTGCATTTTTAACCGACTTCACAAAAAAGGAGGAGGTTCTCAATTCGTCGGAATCTTTTTTTTATGTATATTCACCGATTACTCGAAGATGCCTAAACCGATTAGAAAAAATCTTTTTTTGTTTCAAAGGATTCCCAGTTGGTCCCATTTAAATTTTAACGAAATCGTATTCGTATCGCCGTATTTAATATATCAACATTTTTGTTATGATGCATTTATTTATCTCGACGACATACTACTAACTACTGGCACAGATTATATAATACTATATATAATAGTTATATATAATAGTTACTTCCTACTCAAACTTTAGCCTGTACGAAATAAAATAAACTGGCTAAGTGCAAGTCCGTCTCGCACTCCGTTACCACGTTATGATGATGTATGAAGTATAGTACGGTTGACTTTGAGAGAAACATGTTTTAGGAACCTCAATGTCATTTTAAAGACCTATCTATAGACACCTCGCACCTCACAGGATTGATAAAAAAGTTTTTATTTTAAATTCAGTTCCTTGTATCCCCATAGAGCCCCCCCTTAATCTTTTATAATTTTTTATTTTTATGTAAACATCGTAAAGTGGTTAACAGAATACATCTACCTATCAAGTTTAAACTATGTAGTCCTTATAGTTTCGGAATAAAATGACTGTGACATACGGACGGTCAGAAAGACAGACATGACGAATCTATAAGGGTTCCGTATTTTTACTATTCGGCTACGGAACCCTAAAAACGACACATAGCTCAAAGTTATCCTCCACACGAATCTTTCAAGCATCCTACCCATTACTTACCATTACTTATTATCAATAAGCGTAACTTTCAAGACAACATTTTTATTTCAGATTTAAGTTAGCCATTGAGCGTTAATATAAAGTCAAACTTTTCTTTTCATTAGCTAAATAACAAATTGTTTTTCATTTGTTTCCAATATCGCAATAACGAGTAACTCAAAATCATCGGATTCTTTAGAAACAATTTCATTGCCGTAGAAAACTGTTAATTGTTTGAATTAATAAATTTGATTTAGAATTGGCTGCGAGGGATGAAAATGAAGGTTCTAATGAAACGGTTTGCCGAAAAAGGTTCGGCAAATAATTTAATAGAAAGGCGAGGAAAATTTATTTGACACCGACGATACTTCGGCCTCGACTCGTTTTCGAGACAATAGATTAACAATACATCGAATACGACCGTATTGGATGGCTTTATGTCTCTTACCCTTTCTAAAATATAAGCCACAAAGTAGTGATTTTTAACCGACTTCAAAAAAAGGAGGAGGTTTCTCAATTCGACCGTATATTTTTTTTTTTTTTTTTTTTTTTATGTTTGTTCGCGGATAACTTCGTCGTTTATGAACCGATTTCGATTATGCTTTTTTTGTTCGAAAGGAGATATCCCAAGTGTGGTACCATAGTAATTTTATCGAGGTATGATAAGTAAACATCTCAAAATTGGTACTGAAAATGAATAGCGCGGCATTGATTGAAGTCGGTTGTTTTTTAGTTTTTAAACGATATTATGTAAAATCATCAATGTCTGTCGTAACACTTGATTAAGCAAACTAATAAATAATAATTCCCAAAACTAGAACACGGTAAACACCGAATACACCTTTTGTAAAAAGCGCCTTTTTGAACCATTATATTTGTTGAAGCTCCATAAAACAAAAAATAACTTAAGGTACGTTAATATAAACATTATATCAAACTGCATAGAATGCAAGTATTGAATGGCTGTTCAAAACAAAGTCTTAATATATGCACGAAAATTCGAAAAGCTCGTACCTTGTAACAGAACGGATTTCGAGCTCTACGATTTATTGAGATTGGTTCAGGTTTATGCGGTAATATTTCGAATTTATATTGATTTTAATGATGTACTATATTTATATTCAAAAGAATTCGTAAATAGAATCGTTCTCATTTAGTATTTAATTAAATATTTGGGTCAAACAAAACAACGCACTATATAGGTGAGGTGCGAAGCCACTTTGTAGAGTTAAAAAGAAATTAGATTACATGAACTGTCAGTGTCAAAAGGGGCTGTCACTTGTGAGAGGGAGAGGCAAGATGGAGTATTATGAAGATTATTGTTTTTTTGTTTTGGGAAAGAGCGCGAGATGTTCTTGGTTTTTATTTAGTATTTTTCTTAGTTTATGGCTGCTTTTGAAAAACGAACGAAATTTGCCGCGTAAAATTGGGATTTTTGCCGCTAAAAGGGACGTCACTGGAGGATTTGGGGGAAGCTTGGCGGGACTCTTTTGGAGTTTACTTAGTTTTTTACTTGTGTTTTTTTTTGTGGAGTGCAAATGCTGATAAAAAGTGGAAAAATACAAGTGTTTTACACCAAGTAATCCATATATAATACACCAGCGAAGAGATCAGTGGAATGAGATGAAAAACATTCAGTATCGTATTATTATTATTTTATTGTTTTACTAATAAGAAACAATGTGAACCGATTCGAGTGATTCTTTTGTGATCGGTGAGGTACGTTTCCGGGTTGGTCCCATTGTGGTTTTGTCGGGATCTGATGGGTGTCTCCAGGGATATGACGATGAACGTCCCAGGCTTGCTAGTGAGGCTGACTCGCGGGGCGTGGAGGTCGATTGTCTTCGGTTTTTAACTATCCTAATTATTATTATTATCAGATCTAAATTTAACAAAAGAAAGTCAAATTAACAATAAATTACCAAGTGAAATAATAGTAAGAAAGTACTTTGTACTTTGAAGTATACAAATACAAGGTAAAATAATACATTTTATCTCCTTGTAGATAGTTTTCTCACTAAATATTACACTTTGAAATTATGAGGAAACTAGCTGGCTTTCAATACTACATTATGACATCTAGTATTTGAATTCTTGGTTTACTTAAATTCAATAGTTGTGGTTGATCGCTATTAAATTATCTCAAATTAGTGAAATCAGATTTGATTGAGTATACACATGTAAAATATTATATGCATCACATGAAGTTTATTGAGGAGGATTGCATTCTGTGGTTTTGTTCACATTGAGACAAATATATAACATTTTATCCGAATTGGTCCAGACAACATGGTTGTGAGGAGATGACAAGTAAACATATGGCCTGAATTGATGAATACATCTGTAATCTTGGTGCTGATGTTATGTGATCTATGGTCTTACTTGTTAACCTGATGGATATGAAGTTAAAGTAACATTCATTTGTTATAGTTTTATTGTTATATAACATTTCATCCAAATTGGGGTTTTCATATTTGAGATAGATTAAAGAAAACAGTTACTTATTATGATAATAATAATTTATTTTAATATGATTAAGAAAATTAGCTGCGTCCCGTGGCTTTGTTCACGTTGAGACAATTATGTAACATTTTATCCGAATCGGTCCAGATATTTGTGAGGAGAAGACAAGTAAATGTACGGCCTGAATTGGTGAATACATTTGTAATTTTGGTGTTGATTTTTAAGTGTTCTTTGAACCAACCTGATATAAACTTTTCATACTTGAAATAGATTGGAGGAAACATTCATTAGTTTAAAATAATTATAATGATTTATTTCTGAGCATAAATTGTTTATGTGTAGGTACGTGTACGTTGATAATAATTTTCATTTATCAACTGTGTAATCTGATGTTGTTGATGGTGTTGATGTTGCAATTCTCTTGAGAAAACATAAATTTGTTTATAATTTTAATAATTAATATATTTCAGAGCATTAATTGTTTATGTGTACGTGAACGATGATAATAATTTTCATATATCAACTTTGCACCTGATGTTGTGAGATGATGTTTAAGTATCTACGTTGTATATTTAAAATGTAATCTCGTGAGATTATTCACCTTTTCGATCATATTGGCAGTTTGTTACAATTATAAGAGGTAGTGACCCTATGGATCACTCACAAGCAGAATCAATAATTCAAGATTTCAGTACTTCCTAAATTGGTTGATTTTTCATCATTAATTAAAATAATTTATTGGAATTATCGTATTAGAGTGGAGACCTCGAATCAGTAAGAGTGGCGTGGGACGCCCTGTGACCAGGTGGAGCGACAACGTTCGCGAAGCGATGGGCAGTGACTGGAAACAAGGAGCCGAGGATCGGACTCGGTGGCGTGACTTAGGAGAGACATAAGTCCAGTAGTCTGATACTGGCTGATTATGATGATTGGAATTATCTATTGTGAAAACGTTTCACTTATTATTTCATTCGAGGTTTATTTATATATTGCTATGGGAAACATAGAGATTTTGATTCATACTGAGGGTAGCAGCCGTAGGATATTCGTACGCTGTAAAGATAGTCAGAGATACGCGTTTATCACCGACATAAATAATCATGCATCAATAATTTAATATAATGTTATGTACCTGCATCACCGAAGTAATTTGGTGAAAAAGTTTAATTTATTATTTATGTTCGAGATGTACGGGACGTGAATATTATGTTACGTTGACTTACCTGATATCACCGACATATATAACCGTACATCAGCATCTTTAAATTCAACGTACCTGATTCATTGGAATGACTTAGTGAGACGGATTCACTTACTAATTATGTACGAGATTTTGTTTCCTACGGGACATATGTGCTTATTGAAGCTGCTCATATGGCGTGGATTCGCCTATTATCTGTTCGTGATTTATTTTCCCTGCGGGGATCGTGGAAGTTTGTGTCACACTACGGGTGGCCCAACCCTGGGGAGACTTGTAAGCTGAAAGAATAGCCAGAGTCTCTTCTAGTTCGTGACATAGACAACCACGTAACGTGTCTTCAAATTTACATATTCTGCGGAATAATTCAGTGAGAAAAGAATCACTTTTACTACATGTTCGAGAATTACCTTCCCTGAGGGGACCGTGACATTCTGTGTTATGCTACGGGTGGCCCAACCCTGGGGAGACTTGTAAGCTGAATGAATAGCCAGAGTCTCCTCTAGCATTTAACATAGATGATCACGCAACGACATCATCACCAACTACGACAATAAAGTGATCTTGGACCGCTGGGTCTTTCCGGAGTGGAGAAATAATTTAACTAAAATGCTGGCGAACCTGGCTTACAGGGTTGCTTCAGTAATTATCTTCATTAACCACAATATTAACTACAATTAACCTGGCTCATTGAGTCATTCCTTTGTTGGAAATATATTTTGCGGTTCAGGATAGGATTTAGTATAGATGGAGTTGGATAGACCCAGTATAAGTTAGTAGGAATGATAGGATAGGTTGATAGGGGATAGATAGGAAATTCGATAGTAGGTTGTGTAGGCAGGGTAGCTCAGATACTACTCACTCTTAAGAAACTAGAGTGAGTAATATCTACATGAAACAGGTGGAGATGGATGTTGTGCTCGATTAATAGACAGAGACCTTCTAACCATCCAAGGCAACTCTGTTGTTCGAGCAAGCGAATGTTCCCAAGCTAAATTTAGCTGGAGTGGATGAGTATGTAGGCAGACTAACAGACATACATGTACTATTCTCTTTGATAAAAGATTATGCCCTCTCACTTTTAGTTATGACTCGGTACTGACATACAATTTAAGACGTCAAATTTAATCAAATTGCATACATATTGTACTACTGACTTTTGACTTACTGTAGACATCACCATGAGGCTTAACCTCGTTTCTGGTTGATGATTCGATAATGAAATGCAGGTAATATTTCTAGGCTTGCTAAACCTCATTTCTCGTCGATACTTCGATTATGAAATATAGGTCATGTCTTCTCATGCGCAGTGCTGGTCCCCCATGGATGGTTGCTTGATACTAGATCAAGTAGGGGCTAACCAAGTAATTCAGGATGAATGCCATAGCTCGGTAGCGAATGGACGGCGCGCCGATCCAACCA
Source organism: Cabera pusaria (assembly GCA_954871355.1). Lineage (NCBI taxonomy): Eukaryota > Metazoa > Arthropoda > Insecta > Lepidoptera > Geometridae > Cabera > Cabera pusaria. The sequence continues at coordinate 19,736,804 of OX940891.1, read as the reverse complement.
TCCATGGTACATGCTGTGTAAAAAACACCCCATAGACTGTCCTCCCATTAAAAGTATTAAATCAGACATATTTTTATATATACATGTATTTATTTATCATATTATGTTCTCCTCTCTTTTGTTATTGTACATACTAAAATGTTTATACTAAATCTATTGACATGATCAATAACTTTGTCTATAAAATTAAGAAAGAAATTGACAAAGAAAGATCATCAAATTAAAATCTATCGAAGTCCCAAAGAAAGTCTAGAGATAAATATAATTAAGAATGCAAGGTGTGAATGTAAGAGATTATCCAGAGAATATACTATGATGATGATGATGATGATATTGTTATGGTTATTTCTAAAATGTAATATTATTAGGGTCAATAGGTATAATGTTGACAAAGGTTGTAAAATATTACTCAATGTTCAGCTGTATTCTATAATGTAGCGTTATAGTACTAATAATAATAATACAACACAAATTAGTACTCATAATAGTGTATTTGTACAAATTAGTATTAGATAAATAATTGGTACTCAGAAATTCACTAGGTAACAGTTGTACCAAAAAGTACCAACAGTAATATTTAGGGTTACAAGTACTAATAATAATAGAATAACACAAATTAGTACTAATAATAGCATATTTGCACTGAATAGTATTAGTTAGAAAAATTGGTGCAATCCCTTCACTAGGTAACAGTTGCACCAAAAGGTATCAAATAGTACCAACATTAATATTTAGGTTTACAAGTACTAATAATAATAGAATAACACAAATCAGTACTAATAATAACATATTTACACTGGATAGTATTAGTTAGAGAAAATGGTGCAAACACTTTCACTAGGTAACAATTGCACCATAGGGTATAAAAAGCAACAGTATATTATTATTATTTTTTTTTGTTATATTATTAATACTTGCAACAATAGAAGCTTTATTTCCTATATTATTTAGTCTTTAGTTATTATATTAAGTTTGTCTTGAGATTCCCTGAAAAGAATGTAGGTTACATCAACGGTTCACAATAGGTCCTACCACTAACTAGACGATTAAAAAAGGCCAATATTTTATTTCAGTCCGATTAATATTTCAATATTAAATATTCTAATATATTAATATTCCAGTATTTCAGTATCATTAATAAAGTAAACAAGTAAAGTCGTTCAAACTAAAAATATTTAAAAAAAAACTAAAGTTCACCGGGGGTTGTTACAACCTACCTTTGCTAAAAAATTGCTACAGCGTTTTTAGCTAGCAGAATAAAGCAGCCTGGAATGGTCTGAGTGCTGTTGCATTTTAATTAATTCCCTTTTCTATCGCGATGCTGCGTTATCGGCCGCCCACAGGCGTCGCGCAAACAAATAGGTGCTCCCTGGTAGTACCCCGGCACTTTACGGTTTTGACACGGTCATGAAGGCACATTTACCTTTTTTACGCCTGTATATTGGGCCAGTTGGTGCGACACATTTTTAGAGAAGATAATTTTTGTTTGTATCATTAATATCAATACAAGTTGTGGCTTCTGTTGTATAATAATTTAGAGATGTTTAAGTGGACTTAATTTGAATTCGGTATTTTTTTTATGTTCACCTTTTTATCGGAGATAGGCAAGAACTTTACCCTGAGTCGAGACCAGATCTCAATTGATGCCGTGTAAAATGGAGCGTGCTTGCCTGAAATATTCAAAGCCGAAAGTGAGACTAGGCATTAGACTGAATTTTAAAGGTGTGCATATGGACCCTTTTCTTGAGCTTCGTACAACAATCATGAATATAGTTCATCTAGTATAGTAGGAATTATTTTATTCAAGTAAATGTTGGTTATGACTTGCTTTCTAAATACCAAATGTTTTTGTCCGCAGGCTCTTGATGGCCAGAACATTTATAACGGTTGCTGCACACTACGCATCGACTACTCAAAGATGACTTGCCTGAACGTGAAATACAACAACGACAAATCCCGGGACTACACTAACCCCACACTGCCCTCGGGTGATGGAGACGCCCATCAGCTGTTGACCAGTGAGTTGATGCCACTCCGGGCTCGCCTAGCCCTGGCCCTCGCGAACAGGATGAGTTAGTCCTTGTATACTCCGAGACCTTCATTCGAGCACCTCGAAGCTTCTCGAAGCACTGGCAACCCTAGCCCGTTTGATCACAGCTCTAGTAGACCTCCCGTCGTCACGACTCTTCCTCTAGCACGATGTTTGCACGGTACCGATACTTGCTGATATACTAGGCAGTCTTCTGGAGTTTGTATGTTACTCTTCATATATGTCCTTCTTGTATTTAGTTTATTTTCTTTTTAATTTTAATGCTGTTTTATTATTTGCCAGTAACTCGTGCTTCCCGAATGTTTATAACGCCGTACCTGCTTCGACGCTAGCTACAGATTACATAAAGCACCGAACCTAGTCGAGTCCAAATTGCCCCTCTAAACAACATTTGCCATTCCTTGTTACCTCTTTTCTTGTTTATTATACATATTTCAATGGTAAATTTCCCGCCGTGACTAATGACGCCTCATAAATCTGAACTGCACCGTAGAGGATTTTAATATGTGAGGATCATTTGGAGCATTGCAATATTTTTGCCTTTTGTGCTGCTATATAATGGTTGTTATTCTCTCAGCGTTTCTAAGAAAATAAGGCTCGGTATCCCATTTCAATGAAAGATTTTTCGACTACGCCGTTTGCGTTGTACTCTTCGAAAGTATTTTGTACATTTTTCTTCCTGAATTATTTCCTGTTTCGTGCATAATGGCTTAATATAAGGTATTGTTGAATGTTCAATTACAAATACAAAACGAAGCTCGTATTTTTTAAGCTGTACCCTAAGTAAAAGGCAAATAAAATGCTTTATGATAAAATTGTCAATAATAAAGTCATTTATCTAAGATCGCTTGTACTTAAATACTATTTGTATATATATTCTCATAAATACACGTAGACAGTTGCAGAGAATTTGAAAATCAAGTAAAAAAGGAAGCCAAAGCTTCGCGAATTTAACCCTTAATATTCCCCAGGTGGAGGAGTGCTGGCGCCGCAGTTCCTCGGGCTCGGATCTGGGCTGGCCTCGCCTTACGGAGTGGGCGTAGGCGGCGTGAGCCTGCCGGCATTCGGAGCGCTCACCCTGACGCCGGCGTCCCCAGCCCTGCGCGCCCTCGCCGCGCCCCCACTACCCCTGGCCACCGTCCTCCTCGTCTCCAACCTCAACGAAGAGGTTTGTATCGCACACAATTCATGCCACAAATCAATACCGCTATAAAAACAAGATAAACCACACCAAATATTACCCAAATCTTTGTCATTCAACAAAGTTACAATTGGCTCCCCCAAAGCTTATAATTTGAAAATATTAGGAAAAATTTTCGTCGTAGTTCAATGTTTATTGGCAAATTGATTCATTACGCTAACACAATAGCCGGTAACGTCTGTTTGCTATTCTATTGTGCGATGGGTACACGATATCGGACATTTACAATTAACTAATGCATAGACTAATATCGACGTTACAGGCTGTTGCTCATATATATTCTATTAAACTCCTTAAAAATAAGTTGCTAATTTATTTATAGATATGATGTCGAATATCTTTTACGACTATTTATAACTGTCTCTTTTCTCTTTCCTATTGTTTTAGATGGTCACGCCTGATGCTCTCTTTACCCTTTTCGGTACGTGTGCACATACATTCCGTATTTTATATTAAAACATTAATATTGCTCCTGAGCCCTGTCGCCTGGAAGACAAATTGTCAGCTAACATTCTCGATTTCTTTACTGATAACCGCATCCGACACCTCAGTCGAGCTTCGCTTGATAACACTATTGAATCTAAACGCTTTATTAACTCGTGTGACAATTTGTGTTTCAGACACCCTAGATGTAGCTAAGTTAGTTTGTCTGTTGTTTACCCGGTGTTGTCTTATTTAGTGTGAGTAAGGGCTGCTACCCGACATGACGAGACCGCATCTCTGGAGATGTTGCGTGGAATCATGATGGCCGACATAGCTGACCCTGTTCCCCACCATACCGCAAACACTAGAACGTTTAGTGGTGACCGCGCTGTTTTGTTTTAGATAGCTTGTGTGTATCGACGTTCAATCGAAAACATTGAATGTGTTAAAGTAGAAACAAAATTATTTGCAGTAATTCGCTTGACACGGCCAGCCAAAACTAAGGTTCTAGCTGGCAACCGCTAAAGCATTAATTGATAGCTTAACGTGACCGAATTAGAGCTTGGAATCGTTTTCTTCTTGTATCATTTTCCGTCTGTCCCGTTTCACGACATTATATATTTAAAAGCCGTTTTTATTAAAATATACTATGTAATGTATATGTCGAAGTTAACCTCTGTATAGACTATCAGTTTAGTTCTTGTAGGTCTCTTTCCTTAGACAACATTGAGCGTAGTTCCAATTGTGTCCTCACATCTCGACACTATAATAACACATCTCACAAACATAATAAGTATTTGTTGGACTAATGTAAACTATCTTTATACGTTAACGGTACACAATTGGGACCAATATACCCATATAACATGACATATGAGTATAATGCTATACTACTCTGTTATAAGATATACTTTTGAATGTAGGCGTGTATGGGGACGTTCAACGGGTGAAGATCCTTTACAACAAGAAGGATTCAGCACTGATTCAGATGGCCGAGCCGCATCAAGCTCATCTGGGTACGTAAAACCGACCTTAGCTCACCAGCAATAAGATCTATAGAAACCTTTTTCAATGTATTTATTTAGGACCGCCAGAGTAAATACTTGTAGTTCTTCTCTTATTGTAGTTTGCCATCCCTTTAATATGAAGTGTCATTGTTTATTCTGTTGACCTCTGAGATATCTGAACCGCCTTCAGTGGGTCATTTACAAATAATTGCGTTACATTTAGGTACTTTTTGTCGTCATCAATTTGAATGACATTGTTTATCTAAATCTAGAAATAAATAATTTCAGTCACTTATAAATAGTATAATGATCAAACTAAGAACCTAAAGTAAGGTATTTTATTCACAGTTATTTTTTTAAATAATAACGTCATTATTAACTGGTGTTTAAAGCCTCAAAGCCCAATTGCAACATACAATAACATTACTTATTTCTTAGTTTGTTTAAGTACTTGCTTTGTATAAAACTATTATATTACACAAAGCTATTTACACTGTCGCTTCTAAGGATACCTTATTTGTCAAATTATCTTAAGGAGCTTAGAAGTTATGAGGGAACAGATGAACATACGTACCCACATACCGGTATGATGATACCAATGATAACTCATAACTCTTCCGTAGTTGATAAAATTGTTAATTACTTAGTAGAGTTTCTTCTCTATACATATATGGTGGTGTTACAAAATAAGAATATAAATGATATTGTATATACAGCGATGACACATATGGACAAGCTACGAGTGTTCGGCAAAGCGATGCGTGTGATGCTGAGCAAACATCAAACTGTGCAGTTGCCTAAGGAGGGACAGCCTGATGCTGGATTGACCAGGTAATATACAAATAAATTAGCCACTGTTTTAGCCAGAAACGGAAAAAATTTGGGTAAAATATCCACTTTAAAAAATATTAAATTAACACTGACTGACAAACAGACAACGTTCAGCCTAAACCGCTTGATCTAGAAACACAAAATTTTGCACAGAAGTTCCATAAAAGGTCCAAAAAAGGTTAAATAGGGTACATGGTAGGGTATATTTATCGTGATACTTACCAAATTAAAGTCAATTTGTTTGTTTTATTTTTGTCTCTTAACTTCTTCGCTATTTGTAAAGATTCATTTTGCCCACATAGTTTTGTTATCAAATTGGTCGTACAAATCATTCAGGCTGAATATGCTGGAAAGAAGATAAAATCCCTTTATAAATTATACGAGCTGTGCTAACTTAAAACTATTTAATGGATTGAGGAGCTTTACTCATGGGATAAAATAAAGTTGACCAATTAATAATATTAATTTGTTATAACAAATCTTTCCAGGGACTATTCTCAGAGCCCACTACACAGATTCAAGAAGCCGGGCAGCAAAAACTACCAAAACATCTACCCGCCGAGCGCCACATTACATTTGTCCAACATTCCGTAAGTAACTCCCTAAATAACTTCGCACGTGCCTTAGACGCGTCTTCGCGCTTTTATGTTTTATTAAGCCTATTGTAGAGTTAAGGCTACAGCGACACTCGCTTCCGGTGAATAAAACAGAAGAAGAAGCACTTCTAAATGAGGGAAAAACGTCACAAGCCGAGAATAAAAATAAAACAAAATATGAAAATGGATCGTCAATCACGTTCAAAAAACAGCTGAAAGATTACCAGATTCTCAAGGCTGGTTGCAGCCAGAACAAACGGGCCAAGGCCCGGAACTCCTTCTTTCTCCACGCTCAAAAGTTCGGCTAGTGTAGTTGGATTAACGAGGATTTATTAATCCTCCTTTAATATTTTATATTATTTTTTGTATTCTTTAGATTTTTTTAAGGTGCAATTTTCCTAACTGTAAATTTGTACTATTCCAGAGCGACTGTCTCTGAAGAAGACATCAAGGAGGCGTTCACCAAGCGTAGCTTCACAATTAAGGCGTTCAAGTTTTTCCCGTAAGTTTACTTTTCTTTAAGTCCAGTAACTTTTGATTGCAACAGGAAAATCAAAGTGCCTACGGCTAATTTTATGACTCGAAGATTACGTACATTTTTTATTACAACTTTTTTGAGACTATCCTCTATTGATGAATAATCAAAGGTCTTAAAAACCAGAATTTGGATTTCTAAAGCAGCTTTTGCTGACTGGGTTATTCTATCAATTAAAGTATTGAAATTATTTTTGGATCAATGCAGGGTAGACCACGACATTACTTTAAAACTATAACCACCAATTTGTATCATATTTTAGGAAAGACCGCAAAATGGCGTTAGTGCAACTGCCGACGATCGACGACGCTGTCGCAGCTCTCATCAAAATGCACAACTACCAGCTGTCAGAGTCCAACCACCTCAGAGTGTCCTTCTCAAAATCCAGCATCTAAACGGAAACCCCCGAACTCGACCCCACCGAGTTCGGCTAAAGTCGGAATATCACACACTTGTCAGTCGCGTCTAAACTCAAACTTAACTCTTCCTCATTTATGTCGCGACTGGTACCTCTCAAATCGAGAACGTTACTCGACTGAATTAAATAATGATGTCTGTATTACGCTTACTCGGAACAGTCTAGACATTAAGTGCTATTCTATTTTCTTAATAAAACATACGTTTACTGTTAACTTATACATCTTAATCTAAGACTATCACTATGTTGTGGTCGAACCACGGCACTTAGATAAAACTAATCACAATTAACGTCTTTTATCTTAAAATTATGGTTATTGTATGACATGATTTTAAATTCTGTTAAATGTGAATATTTTACACATTTAAATTTAAATTATTTACGATATTTAAAAAGTTGATTCTGAATATCTCAATAATTTGCATGAAAAATCAAACAATTGATATATTTGCATAACAAATCACAATGCAAGCTCAATTATTTAAATTAAAATTATGTTTAAATGTCACATATAAAACTGAATACGTGGTTTATCTAAGTACCGTGAGAAAGATAGCACCCTGTATAATATACAACTATACTTCTTAATAACGTATATTAGACTCGGGAGGTAGCGTATTTAGTAATTATAGTCGCAGCTCGCTACAGAGAGGATTTCCGCTTAGTGTGATATTCATTCCATTCATGTATAATGTCACAATATAAATTATTTTATTTTTTTATAATATATTGAGCGCGTATTTCCAGTGCATTGATTTTGTAATCAATTTATTTTGCAATTAGATTGCGCTAGAATCGTTGTTGCTAATCAGTCGTTAATGAGAACTAAACAAGAATGTATAAGGCGATATTTGGAAAGAGATTACGATATGTTTGAAAATGGTTGGCAGCTTTGTAAATGATGAAAAATGAGAAAACTTGTTTCATGCTTAATTAGGGCAATAGATGGCAGCTGAAATGCATGCGCTAACGAATGCCGTTACGCGTTTAAAAAAAAGTAATTATTGTTTTAACATATGACAATGGAAAGTTTTCTTCTTTTTTGTTGTTGTTTGTAGCTAACTGAATATATTTTGTTTTGGTACAATTTAGCAACACATTAACCTATTTACAGCACAATATTGGCCGCAATGTAAAACATTGCTTTGCTTATTCAAGTTTTATATAATGTTGAACACCTTAAGGTTTATTATTATAATATTATAGTTTTACAATAAATTCAACTTACACATATTGTTAGTAAAATTATATTTTCACACTTTCACTTTTAATTTTGAAGTTACGACACTTACATTGTATTTTATAAATATATTTTATTATTATTATCCATTAATATGCACAATTACTATTAATGCATTTCTTTTTAAGTCTAAGATTATAATTTTTTTTGTACGCATACACATTTCTCCTTATTTTAATACTGGAATGTTATGTTATAGAAATGTGTATGTGTGTGCAATATTAGTTGTAGATGTAATTCTAAATGAAATATATTTTAGATTGTAACAGTTTTTAAACGCCGGCGTTTCTGGCTCTTTCTATAGCAACATACAAACTTTATTGACACTTCACGTAACAACTAATTATTTTTGGGAATGTAGCATTAAATTTTGTTAGGGGTCCTTGTATTAATACAGAAAACCCTAAGCGTTCCTTTGCAATAGAAATATAATGTTGTTAGTAAAGGGTTTTCAACAGCGATTCGTTGTTCAAGTTGTAAATTACGCTGATTATGATTAGCCAATTGAAGCGAACAGTTGAACACTGTCAATATCGTTTGTATGTGACAGTAATGTTACTTCACTTCGTTGCTTCCATACCTCTTAACTTAGGAGTAATCTGTTCTATTACTTTCATAGTTATTGACGATTAGTTAGTGTAATCACAATTCTTATCGCTAAGCATCTAGTTTTATATCACTATTTTTAAACGTTATGTTCAGTGACATAATAGTGACATGATGCATTTATTTCGGTGTTAATTTATATTAATGGTAGCTACAACATATAAATGCTCGTGCGGATGTTTCACGTTAATTTAAGTATTAATTTATTGTCTCCGGTCGGAGCGCAGTCGCACAGTGTGGCCAGTGTCGTACATATTTTGTAGAATAATTTTCATAATAATATTGCAATGATATTGCCACACTGCCGCCGATGTCGTCGCGGCGACGGTCTACAAAGTATTAGCGAGATCTGATTTTTGCTCCTTTGATATACTCGCAGTATTTACACTAGGTCACAATAACTTTGTTCACAGTATTTTAGTTTAAACTCTCCTCTCGACTTCCACTTTGTATATAGCCACGCTCCACTACTGAGCTTCTAACACTCGGACTTTGCAACGCTCTCGATTCGGTCCTTACACGACTTTGCCTTCTTAAATTAATTTAAAAAGAAATGCGTCTAGTCCAATGCGAAAGAGATTAAGTTTTGTGTGTTAAGTGATTTTACTAAAATGTCTCGAATATAATTAATTCCGGTAAGTTCATTCTATTTTGTAAAAAAAAATCGATCGATTCGGTCCCGATTTCGCTTCTCACCTGACTAGGACTACTTTTGAGTGTTCAGTTACTCGTCCAGTTTAAGTAATTGGCAAAGCATGCGTGAAACAGATACCTGATTGACAAGTTAGGGAACCTCTGATTATCGTTTGACTGCGTCGTACTTGACCACGTTCAAATCAAAGAATTACATATCGCGATAAAGCCACTATCGGTATTCGGTAGGTTTAGAACGGATTTATAAGGATTCATTCCGTCGGTAATGCTGCTTGTACGATTGTGAATAACTGATAATATTAACACGACATTCATACAACTTCGGCTGAGCGCGATTCGCTAGCAATATCCAAGAATTCCAATCCTTTGAATATGTAGTGTATACTCATGTCACAAAATACATAAAACAATATAAAAAAACTAATTTTAGAAAAATATGTGTACTCGTTAAAGTCACAAATATTTACACTATTATAAAATGTATAACATTATACATCACTTACCGTAAATAAGAATAAACATAGAGCTTAGTAAGATGATTAAATTGGGAAAAAAATAGTTTGTCAATACGATATAAGGTTTAATAGAAAAATTTAATCAAACTGTATTAATCTACGTACGATAAGAATGTGAAAGTAGCTAATTTGATTTAGATTATATTAGGGAGACCAGGGTGTGGTGATATTTTGCACGTTTTTGAAAATGTTTTACTATGAGGCGCAGGATTCTGCGCCGCGTTTTGGGAATGATGTGTAAAATGTATGGTGGTGGTCAGACGAGGTCGAGATAGGCGGTTAACGCATATGTAATTTAAAAATATAATATTACGTATTTAAATTATAAACAAATTCACAAAAAAGAGATTACATATCCACTGAGTCGCAGAGTCGAACGCTACACACACGAAGCGACCCCAAATATCGATTATTTTAGTTTCGCTGCGCATGAATCGATAGGGCGTCCGACATCCGCTTCCGCTCGAGTAGTCTCTACTCTATACGATGTGTGTAGCGTTTTCTGGCCTAAACTTTTCTTAATAACATTGGTATTGACTAATAGATAATTATAGGGAATTTATGTGTTTAGAAAAGTATTTTAAATAAATATTTAGATAATAATGGTACCTAATATTATTAAAAAATAATTAAATAGATCAGTGTTTAGGGAAGAGATGCCAAATTTGAAGTCAATACACATTATTTTAGGTAAATGGTAATTGAAGTAATCTTAACGTTTATTGAAAAGTTGATAAAATGTTACAGTTAAATTATATTTGAGAGTTTTATTAAGCGCAATTATAAGCAATTTTATTCATTGTAAGTGAACATTGTTTCAATTTGTTAGTTAAAGTTATGCGTTGAGAAAAATGTGAAAGTTGTTTTCATTAATCCATTAACGTCTGTTACTGCGTGAATTGCATTCGCCATCTGTCGTCGATGTTAGCTTCGTTTCCACGAACCTTCTGTGTCGTTCCGTTTCACCTGTTTACCTACGAACATATCTCCGCATATCACTGCGTATACACGCGCATCAGGTACTGCGCTTTATCATATTTACCTTGTATTGTATTAGCTGTACTTTGTATTTAGAGTATCGTAAATAAACGAGTAAAGCCACATATCAATTAATAGAGATTTTGGCTAAGGTTCAGCTCCTCTCTTTCTACCGTTGATTTGTCTTTGTCTCACTAATAACGGCTCTCAATCGTTTCATTTGTGAGGTGTCGTTTCCACTTCTTATTTTTAATGTTAAGCCTTTTGTGTGTTTAATTTCATTCTTATTTTTAATTTCATAATTAAACTATTATTATCATGATCTTTTTTGTTCTTTATTTTCATACCTTCCCATTTCTTCCTTTTCCTTTTTGTGTTAACAACTACCTATTAGGTATACCAATTGTCTACAGTACGACAGATCGAAATGGGGTACTCCGGGTTGACTCAAAATTATGAAAAAATCAATTTATTTTTACATTTTTAAAGTTCTATCAAATATAAAGTACTTACCCTACAATTTTGAACCCTCAGTTTGTTTCAAAATACCCTTAAGACCTTTGATGACTACTTGTAAATAAAAAGTTAAAAGGGATCAATATGAAATATGTACATTAGTACACAATTGGTATTTTCTAGATTTAACTATTCGTACTTATAGATCTAACTACTATCTTGGCGTGGATATCTACACTCGTCGCTATTATAAACTGTATCTGTGACGCTTCATAATAAAATACACGTGTAAATCTTGTGAATAGAAGTATTTCACAAATATTCTTGGAAACTTTCTTTTCGGATTTCGTGATTCGCGCAAATGTTTGCGAACCGCAAAACTGTTTTATTATTTGTGAAGGGAGTAAGGGACAAATCTTGCCAATGATAATTGTTTTTAATGATATTATCGAGTGGAATATACTTCGCACAGGGTATATATAATGTGAAATTAAAATGTATCGCTGCCCGTGACATTTGATGGTCCGGCGGCTAATGTATCCGTGCCACCTCCCTTATTCCTTCTGCGTGAAAAGAACTGAATCATTCCGTTATGAAACGTTGAATTTAGCGGGAAAATTATTATTCTGTTACTGTCAGTTATTAGGAGTTCATACCTTGGTAAATCTACCCGCAAACGATAAAAAATTGTGCATCATTTTTCAATAGTCTTACCGATTGATGCTTTTTTGTTTTATCTATGAAGATTCAGCTCAATGAGTATTTTGTATATAAATACTTAATGAACACCTAATGAATGGCAGTCACAGTGATGTTATATAAATTTATCTGCGAATGTAAATATTGATCACGTATATATTATTATAAAATTAATAAATTAAATTTATAGGGTCTATACTTTAGTAAAAGATTAACATAATCATTACTTTAAGATTTACTCGTAATCCTATCTTAATTTTCAGTAGTCGAATCTAGATTACCTACTTATCGGAAAACATTCTTAGAGAGTATAACTTAATTAAATAACTAAACATAATTTCTTTTCATGTTTTAGTATTGTTTTAGTTATTTCATTAAATAATTAAATTAATGGTGTGCAAAATAAAGGGTTGTGTGTAAAGTTAAATAGTTAAATAGATATAAACTATCGTTCAAGAAACGCAAAAAAAAAAACAAATCTTTTTTTCCGGAGCACATCAACTTGCGTTGACTGTATTAGTGAACTTTCTGAAACAATTCTAACATGTCAATATAAAATTAGTCTTAAATACCTTATGCCAAAGACCAATCGTTGGGAAAAATAACAGGGATCTAATGATATTGTTTCCTTCAACTTTAACTTTACCTCGTAATTATCAATACAAATTAAATAGCTATATTGATCATGTTTCAAAAATGATATTTTGATGTCTGTAACTAAGTTATTACACGAACGGTCGAAACTTTCGAAGGCCGAGACTTCTACAAAACAGTATAAATTTAAATGAAAATATAAATATATTATGATGACACAACATAACATCTAAGTGACCCCTATTGAACTCTAGATTTATTCTTTGTGATTTTATAATAAAATATAGTTGAAAATTGTTATTTTTATTTCAATACCCGATCTTTGACTATATTTCAATGTTATACACAAGTAAGTACTTACGTATGGTATGGGTACCTATATAAGCATACGGAATAGGATATATGGCACAGGCGGTAGGAGCATATTATATAGTTGTTCCGCCTGACTTGCTACCAAAGATTAGCTTACCATATTCTTACAACAGCTGCATATACGGTAGCATAGCCCTGGAGAGTATTCTAGGCCAAGCGTGTTTATCATCGTCGCTTACCACCAGGTGGTATCTATCTGACGATCTATACGAGACATATTTTTGTATCATACAGTCTAGCGTTTGACCACTATTTCAACGGTTGGATAGTGATTATGCGGTCGAAGATGGTTGCGTTAGGCCTAGAATGGGTCATCATTGAGAGCCAATTATGACTCTCAAAGACAGCTGCCAGAACACATAAGTTGTTTGGCGACAGATTTTCCTTGAGGGTGGAGGTAACTGGCCAGGCGGACACTACAGAGTGGACAGTGTCCTACCAAGGCTACGATCATGCCAAGGTTTGGGAGTTTCTCAACGATGTTATTCCTAGGATGTTATTTCCCGGAGGGCCACTGTAAAATGCGCACATAGGTACATTTTTTCATAGAAAATTATCTTTATGCGCGGCGGGAATTTGTATCCACTACCTCTGGCAACAAAGTCGATAATTCTCCTACTGCACTCGCGACTTAAAGACCCATAGGCTTACAATTTTCACAGATTTGACAATGTATTTTAGTTTTTTTTTTATATTCGTGGTGTGAACGCAAAATGATCATCATTGTACTGATTTTTTACACTGACACAGATTCACCGGCACTTAATAGACATTTATTACGCATTAAATCGTGAAAGATAAGGAGTGTGAGGAAAAAATACAAAGATACACACACCCACATAAACTTTCACGTTCCCGCCAATTTGCCCTTTGCCCACTAAAACACCAGATTTCTTTTGAATTTCTTTAGGGCTCCACACGTTTAGTGTATTTGGTCAGTGTCAAAGTATTACAGTCGTTCAAGTTTTATATCAAGTCAAGTCGATACGTGGAGGGCAAGTCACATTTAAGTCAAGTAGAAATCATAGTCCTGTCTAAGTCATACCTTCAGAAAAGATATTGTGGACCTTACTGAAGCTTCACAATTTAATTTCAGAGTGAACGGAAAATGGCACGTTTGCCATCAATGTGCAGTTTCCCTATACACGCACACATTTATACTAGCACTGAATCATTTATTACATATTCACACGCGGAAGAACACGAGTTTTAGGAAATATACAAAGTGAGCACATCGAGCACACACACATACTCTTTCACTTTCCCGCCAAAACTCCGGATTTACTATTTTTTAAATATCGTTTAGGATAGCGTTTGACCACTATCTCGCCTGGGGCACAGAATATAGAATAGTACAACCTGGGGGTAAGCAACGATGTGGTCAAAGATGGTAAACACGCTAGGCCTGGAACACTCTGATTACAGTAAATAAAAATTCTGAATTCTTAATAAACTATTTTATTGAGACTTCATTCCCTTATAATATTAGGCGCTTACTACAGTACTATAGTAAGTACCCTGTACCAGTAAGGGAGGGAACGTGGGTACGTTCCCTCCCTTACTGGTACAGGATACTACGTGATCTTTACCCCGTTCGCTCTCTTTTAGTGACGTAGTGAGAAGACCACCCCTCTCCCCTCTAGATTTCACGTAGTAATTAATTCAATAAATACGTTTTTACAATCATTTTTTTGGCAAAATAGAAAGATTAAGTAAATTAAATTAAATTGGCTCATATTTGTCAATTATTTATCCGTCCGCGTTGCGCCCGTCGCGGTAAAAAGCGTGAGCTTAACTTTAGGTGTTAATGACTACGGAGACCTATATGTAGTAACTGTTTGACTTGCTACCAAAAAGTACCTTACCACCCCACCATCAAGGAGAAAATTTGCCGCCTAAACCTTACGGTGTTCTGGCAGTGTGCAGAACGAGTCAGAACATTTTAGGTCTAGCGTGTTCTCCAGCCTCATCTCACATCATCACTTCAAAAAAAAAGTAATACAGCTGCTTAGCTTAGCTTACAAACCAGTGAAATTACAGGGCATGTGATACTTAACACCGCTATGTCTCAGGGTCAGTCACGGTAACATGCGCAGTTCCATTTTGATACAAGATACAAGGTGCAATTAATACGAGTTTCTTAGTATATAATGACAAAATAAACAACTGAATATTATAAAAACTGTAATACAAAATTTGGATAAATACATATAATGTGTTAAGCCAGAAAAACAAAAAAATATTACATGATTATAAGATCGTTTAAAAAACTAAAGAGTCTTAACGTAGTTTGTACTATTCATTATTCTGTGACGTAGTGGTTATATTCTCTTTGCTAAAAAGAACCGACTTCAATGCCGCGCTATTCATTTTCAGTACCAATTTTGAGATATTTCTATCTGGAGATACTTATCAGACCTCGATATAATTACCATGGTACCACACTTGGGATATCTCCTTTCCGACGATTTAAAACCTTTGTAAAATCCAATTTAATGAAGAAATCGTACTATACAATAAATGACTATATGAATGACAAAAATGCTTGGCCTGAATGCCCCAAGCTCCAAGATATAATATAAATTGTATGATAATAGAATTACTTATTGTACATTAAACATTTATTTAATATGAATTAAAAAAAATGAATTAAAATAAGTGACAAGCCCCATAGAGTTTCTTGGTGTTTCTTCTCTGATGGGAGTACTTCCGAAACACCAGTAGATTCAACAGTCAATCAGTTTTCATCTTTTGTTTGCAGATCTAGGGTTGCCTGTTACGACGGTATTATGCGGCTGATAGTCGGACAATCAGTTCCACTCGGAACATGATTTGTACTGCAATTAGTCTGCGTTTTATTTATCTATTATGTTTCATTATTTCACAATTTTTTGGATAAAAATTGTCTGAAGTACTGAAACATGCACTGGGTTGCGGGTGCACGTAATGGTACGGTTGGCAACCCTACATTAATAAGGGGAATTAAACATGTGTTTTAAGTGTGACGTTCGACGTCTAGATGAAAGCTGAATGGCTCAATACCTTTGTTTTTTTTTTGTAAATTCAAAGCGTTATGTTTCTGTTATATCTATATTTTTTGTTGAATATGATCTATTTAATGTTATTTGACGTGTGTAAGTGCTAATTTTTAATTTGCCCATATACTGAATAAATGCTTTGACTTTGACTTTGACTTTGACCAACAAAAAACTAATAATCAAAATCGGTTGATGAACGACGAAGTTATCCGCGAATAACATAAAATATATATACATATATATATATATATATATACGGTCGAATTGAGAAACCTCCTCCTTTTTTTGAAGTCGGTTAAAAAGGATATAATATAATATAAACGGATGGTGCACTACAGATGTTTTCATAAATTCAATTTAATTCGTATGCTCTAACCATAAGGTTGTAATTGCTTTGTAGAACAAAACGGCCCAACCGAGAGGCACCCTGGTGGGCATCCACACTGGTGGGAGTGTGTCCTTGTCTAACAAATTGCTAATACAAAAAAATAATTGAGTTTGGTAGAAATTTAAAAAATAACGTCGTCATTCGCTAGACTTGGAAGTATATTCTTTTTTACTTCTACATGGTTTTTTAACAAGATTAATATAATCTTCATCAATAATCATTAGTTATTTACGTGCTTGGCATGTAATTAACTTTGTTTACGCGGTAATATCAATTTACAAGTGCGATATATTTCATCAGCTAGGCTATTCTGTAAGTTATCTCGACAGCGGAATCCGCAGTGAGATTCGAATTTCGTACTACGAAATTCAACCGTATCTCGATCGAAATACGGTTGAATTTCGTAACACGAAATTCAAATCTCACCGCGGATTCCGCTGTCGAGATAGCTTACAAAATAGCCTAGCTGATCTGGTAACACTAACCAAAATTAAGTACCTACCATGGAGAATGGACTCTATCTTTATCCGTGGTATCTATCTAAGTATGGCGCGATATTTTTCGATTGACATTACAATTTCAGAGTTTTTGGCGGAAAGTTTCCGCCAAGTTAAAGTTCCGGTTGACCTAGAATTGTCAATTTTGGTTAAAAGTAAGGTCTTACAGTACAAGTAAAGAAAAAAATCCGAAAAATAAAAAAAGTTGAAAATTAAGGTTAATTTTGGTACTTACAAGTTTTCGCGAAAATCTAAATTAGCCTATATCTTTTTATCGTGTTGACTCACGAGAGGACCTTGATTTTTATACACCAAATATGGGACTATAGTCCTCTGTATCAGTATCAGTATCTGGTATACATTTCAATTTGCTAGGTCCACCCGTTCCTGAGAAAATCGGTGGTGACACACGGACAGAGAGACAGACAGACGGACAAGAAAGTGATCTTATAAAGGTTCCTTTTTTTACCTTTTGTGGTACGGAACCCTAAAAATAAAGTTTATCTTTTCATTCAAACTTTTACAAAGGCCCCAAGCTAAGAAAATCTGCCCCCGGAAGATATTTGATTGATATTAATTATAATACATATAGGTACTAATAAAATATTTATTTTCTGAAAGTTTGAGATCTGTAACTTAATTGGTTCTTTTTCTAAAGCAGAAAATGTAAAAAACTGAAAAAAGTTCTTTTTCAAGGCTGCAGCAATTCATCCAAATTTTTATATATCTTTAAGACTAATATTAGCTATTATAAAAGCTTTATAACATTATATGATCATAGAAAAATAAAAAATATTAATGTTAAATTTAATTTTTTACCATTATACAATATTGGCACAGTAACAAATAAAGTTTTCGTTTAATATTTCTCTATAATAATATAATATTCAATATTTTTTTTAAAGTTACGCCGTTGTGAAAAAAAACTCTTTTTGGCCCCAATCATCAATTTACATATAATACATTACATGCTCGCTTTTAATTGCTTTTATCTGCTATTTTTATACATACGAGTATATGCATCACTAATATATCATTTCTTAAAGATAATATTGATTTACAACAATACCTTCTATTGTGAAAGTAAATAAATAAAACATTGAAATATCAATTATCAATTTTCTTATTCAATCTTAGTTAGCTATGTTTCAAGGAACAAAACATTAATTTGACACTTTATTAGGGTTCCATAGCCGAATGGCAAAAAATGGAACCCTTATAGATTTGTCAAGTCTGTCTGTCTGTCCTTCCGTATATCACAGCCACTTTATTCCGAAACTATTAATAATTTGGGAATAGTTAGTATAATAGTTTAGAATAGTTTCGAAATTCCTAAGAATACACAGTTGAAACTTGGTCGGTAGATGTATTCTATGAACCGCTTTACGATTTTTATACAAAACTAAAAAAATAAACGATTAACGGGGTGCTCCCCCATACATGGAACGGAAACGAAAAAAAGATCATCAAACCTATGGGTGTCTATAGATAGGTTTTTAAAAATTAAATTGAGCTTTTAAAACTATTTATTCTCAAAGTCAATCAAAATTGAAAGATAGACACTTCTAATGTGGTAAAATGTGTGTCTCCCTTCCTGTCTTACTTTGAGCAGATAATGGGGAGCTAAAATGCGACATATTTAGTACCAATAACCCTGTATAATGTATGTAACCAAAGTTATACCCCGCACGTATCTATAGGTTTGATGATTTTTTTTTAAGTATATGTAGGGTACTCCTTTTTATCTTTTATTTTCAACCAACTTCACAAAAAGGAGGAGGTTCACAATTCGACAGTTTTTAAAAGTTTTTTGTTACCTCAGAACTCCGTCAAATCTTAACCGATTTGGAAACTTCTTTTTAGTTTGATAGAGTATGCTTCCTGTGTGGTCCTATTCAAATTTTAACGAGATCTGATAATTATCTCAGGAGATATGGGAGAATGGAGATAATCATCTCAAACTTAGTACTAAAAATTACTATCGCGGCATGTGAAGTGGGTTTTTTTCGTTTTGTAAACGATCTTAAATTATTATTTTTTTGTATCATAATCGTAAAGCGGTTCATAGAATACATCTACCTACCAAGTTTCAACTGTGTATTCTTAGGAATTTCGAAACTATTATAGTAACTATTCCCAAATTATTAGTAGTTTTGGAAAAAAGTGGCTGTGACATACGGACGGACAGACAGACAGACATGACAAATTTATAAGAGTTCCGTTTTTTGCCATTCGGCTACGGTACCCTGAAGTGTCATAATAATAATATTTTGTTCCTTGAAATATAGCTAACTAAGATTGAATAATAATATTGATAATTGATATATGAATGTTTTATTTATTTACTTTCACAATAGAAGCTATTGTTGTTATTTTGAAAATTAATATTATTTTTAATAAATTATGTTTTTTTTTGTGATACATATATGTACATAAATATCAGAAAAAAGCAATGAAAAGCGAGCACGTAATGTACTCGTATATGTAAATGCATAATAGGGGCCAAAAAGTGGTTTTTATTTTTTTTTCACTTTGGCGTACCTTTTATTTAAATAAATATTACATAATAATGTAATATTTATTTTAAATATATATATATATATAATAATAGGGAATATTATTAGGTATGAAAAAAAATGTTTTTTCTTATTGTGCCAAAATTGTATCATCAACAAATTAAATTTAGCATTTTTGTTTTATTTTTCTATGATCCTGTGATGTTATAAAGCTCTAAATATTTTTCTGTTTTTTACATTTTGCGTTTTAGAAAAAAAAAACTATTGAGTTAGAGATCTCAAACATTCAGAAAATACATATTTTATTAGTACCTACATATCGTATAAATATCAATCAAATATCTTTTGGGGGGCAGATTTACTTAGCATATACCCCTAGGGCCTTTCCAACCAAATAAATGCATAATAAGATCAAAATTATATTTCAAAATTCATAAAAATCCTTGAAATCTGCCACTTTTTGGAATCGTCAGCTTTATCCGCATCATCACTTAACAAAAGGTAAGATAGTGGTTAAACGATAGCCTATAAGATACAAAAAAAAATTGCAAAATTAAGGTCGTAAATCTGCCTAAATGGTACACTGATACCAGAGGTCATTTGGATGACAGATGTAAATTCATTAGGCTTGAAAAATCAGGAAAAAATCGTGATAATTGTGCATTTCATGAACTTTAAAGATAAACTATAGCGGTTAAGATAACTTTATTAGTTTAGCAGTAATAGTTGTTGAACTTGGGTGTTGGATAATTTTGTACCAAATACATAATCCTTAGAATAAATCCTTTAAAGTACAAAGACAAAGTACCTAGTTGCTTGTTTATAACGGGTATAGACTTGCATTGAATAACAGGCTACTAAGGAACCCTACACTGCGCGTAGCCCGACACGCACTTGGCCGGTTATTTTTAATGTTGGTAAAATTATATTTTTTTTTACTGATAACACATCTACATGAGAATTTAAATTACTATGTTAAAGCACAATTATTGTGCTAAAATTGTATCATGGTAAAAAATTAAATTTAACATTATTTTTTTTATTTTTCTATGATCCTATGATGTTGTAAAGCTCTTAATTTTTTTTTATGATAGCTATTAATAGTCCTAAATATATATAAAAAAATTCATTAATTCCTGCTAACAGTCTTTTTTCTGTTTTTTACATTTCTTGCTTTAAAAAAAACAATTTGAGTTAGAGATCTCAAACATTCAGATAATACATATTTTATTAGTACCTACAAATCGTATAAATATCAATCAAATATCTTCCGGGGCAGATTTTCTTAGCTTATATTATACCTCTAGGGCTTTATGACAGTTGAGGGTATTTTGTCGGATAAAAAAATATTTTGGTAAAAGTTGACGGAGCCTAGGGTAAAGTGAAAATAAAACCGGCCAAGTCGAGTTCGACTCGCTCACCGAGGCTTCCGTACCAACTTCTTAGACTAAGTTAATGGACAAACTTAACTTTATAGTTCGGTCAACTATGTATAAAATAAATCACACAATAACAATTTTATTTCTGTGTAGTGTGGTCTACTACTAGGGGACCAAGGTAAGAGAAACAACGTATACTCTTTACATAATGACAAATCTATATTGATTCCAAATACTTAAAGATACTTATCTTATATACTAAACATTATCACATAGTACGTGCTACATTGAAATGTCACATTCTTTCGTATAGGTACATGTTTATCACCTAAACATGTACTTACACCCTATATCACCGGCTTTTCCTAAAATATTTAAAAAAAAAATAGCTTTTTAAAAAAATTATGCAATACAACAAATATATTTATAAATTCTATCATTTAGTTAGTTAGTTATTATAATAACTAACTCGCTAGGTCCACCCGTTCCTGAGAAAATCGGTGGTGACACACGGACAGACAGACAGACGGACAAGAAAGTGACATTGTAAGGGTTCCTTTTTTACCTTTTGAGGTAAAAAAGGAACCCTTACAATGTCTGTCTGTGTGGAACCTTAAAAAGACCCTTATATATACGTGGGCATCACATAGTACTCGTTTCACACGATTATTCTTCCGACTTAGAAACCTTCCCAGCAGAAACATTTAATCTGAGTAGCTTTAAACGAAGATTAATGAAAGTACCTACCCTAGGCAACACACCGGCAATACCTCAGGTTTTGCAGATGTCAATAGGAGGCAGTGACCACTGACCATCAGTTAAGTGGTCACCGCCGCCTACTGACCGCTTGCCAAGCGGCGAATAGCTTGCCTGTTTGCCGCTCCATATTATATAAAAAAAAGACCTGGCAACACTGGTTAGGTTAACTGTCAACGTCAATTTGTCAACTGTCAAGTCAAGTCGGTGATCGGTCAGTTCAGATATCCCCAGAGTACTTTTTTATATAGGGAACAGTTATCTTTTCAGAATATTAACTATTTTATTGTATTTTCTTTTCTTTTCAGTTTTCACCTCTCTCGCGGCAAAGCCTAAAAGTGTTCATTAAAATATGTTTTGTTTATTCGTTGCATGAGAAGTCCAAGGATGTGAATATTTGTATTTCCTCGCCTGTTTCCTAATAAAAATAAGTCAAGCATTCAAGATGTTTCGACTGCGATCATTTAGACGATTTACTCCCCTACTTAGTTTTTCTTTATTCAGCAAGAAACCTGAATTCGATTTGGATATTCTTAATGATAATTCATTGAAAGAGCCTACAACTGGCTGGGACAGAGTTAAAAAGATGTACTCTATAGAGTAAGTCAATATTTTATGTAACCAAAACGAATTTATAACTGCAATGCAATGCAATTAGGGATTGCAATCCGGAAAACCGGATCCGGTAATCCAGCGGATCCGGCATCTTTTAACGTTTACCAGATCCGGTACCAATATACCGGATCCGGTGCTAGCAATTTGTGGCAAAATAATAGAGCCGTTGTATCAGTACATACTTTAAAATTTAAAAAAAATCTATCTGTGAAAGTGAAATCTCTAATAAGGAAGACTGAGCTACTCGTTACATTGTTAATATTTTACCAGTTACCAACACTACTAGATTTTAATTATTTGCTCGTTGTCTAATCTTAACTTAGTATCGGAAATAAAGTTGATTTTATATAGGTATGTTTTATTTTTTATAAACAACCTATATATTAAGAACAATATCACTTGATTAACTTACTAACTGTTCATATTAAACCGAAAATCATCCTGATTTAATCAATCCAGCCGGATCGATGGGAATACGGTTGGATCTGGCCGGACTGAAAATGAAGCAGGTTTGCAATCCCTAAATGCAATGTAATAAACACTACGGCTGGATATCATTCAAGAATTTAGTTGAACGGCACTTTTTAGTTAAGGGGCTAGGCGATCAATTGAACGGCTAATTAAGCTATCTGCCTGCGACATATACACAATATAAGAATAATAATCAAAATTATGAACTTAGATTTTCTTGAACAGGAACAGCAATATTGTGTTTGATTTATTATCTGTGCTATTTATGACAATTTCCAGTGAAAATGAGGAGATTCTTGAACAGGAACAGCAATATTGTGTTTGATTTATTATCTGTGCTATTTATGACAATTTCCAGTGAAAATGAGGAGATATCATTGGAACTGCACCATGTCTCTCAGTCAGCAATGTCTGGAACATTCATAGGAGCTTGCATAGGAGGATTTGTACAGTCAAGGAATGCATACTTATACTTCGTAGAAAACAACCAAGCAACAATATTTAAATCCACTCTGCAGGCTAAGGTAAGGCAAAACTTTGAAATATAATTTTTATAATATAGGCTACCAAATTTCCAACAGATTTTATTTACTAATAATCTTATAATTCGGTTTGTATTAAACAATTCCTTTAACTCTGTGTTTATATGTCTGTTTGCTGCTTGGCTTAGGCAGTATCCTAAAGCATCCATTACATGATAGGTTTTGCTGTCAGTTTGCTCACAGTCACGGCTGTGACTGATGAATAACTGATCGTGTAATGGGGTGACTGATGGATATTTTCAGACTTTGATTTGCTGCATGAGCAACCCTCAGTCATGACTTTTGGTTTTGAATGACGGATAACCTACCGTGCAATGGATGCCTTACACTTATCACGTATCTCTATTGCTTGTTGTCCTCGGCCCAAATTCTGTAGCTAGCAAGGCGAGCCACTTTATACCAAGTCTTCTTTGTTTATATATTCAGGTGCCATGTCCGTGCGCTGTAAGCAATATCCTTATAGCTTGAGCTGGGGTGGCTTGAATTAGTTGCTGCTAGGGGAATATGCAAAAAATAGGGAGATGACTGTACAGGACCTATTTTGCTCTCTCCCTCAAATAAGAATGCGTGGTAGTCTGACTTTGTGAGGCAATTTGGTAGAAGACTATGCATGAGCTAGTCATCTAATTGACACTGGATATCTCTTAAATTAATAAAAAGTAAAGGCATATTACTATATGCCCTATATATACACTAGTAGAATTACATTATGTTCCTAACCATAATAGTGCTAAGATTTTTAATAAGTTGATTATAGCTTATCAAAAACTAATTAACGGATCGATTGAAATAGCAATATATTTTCATTCTATATCCCACTGTATTGGTCGGTTTTAATTTCAGAAAAAACTGCAAGATTATGTCACAGTTGCTTTTGCAAAAGGTGCAGTCCAATGGGGGTGGAGGCTTGGTGCATTCACTGGATGTTTTAGGTATGTCTATAATACATATTTATTATATGCATGCATTGCATGCATTCGAGGATACTATTCAAAATATCAACAACATAATAATAATCCACTGGTGTCATGCCACTACAGGATAGGCTTATCCCAAGACACGCCACTAAATTCGATTTGTAGCTCTTCTTTTCCAGTCACTGCATACCTCTTTGCGTATGTTGTTGCTCCACCTGGGCAGAGGGAGTATGCTATGCTTGCGAATTTGCTGTCTCCACTCTACCCTCAGCAGTTATCAGTACTCCAGCTATGACTAGATATTATCAGCCCACTGCTACAGTTACAGTTCAGTTTGCTAATCGGTTGAGCTATGTCATCATCATCATCACTGTTATCATCATCATCATCACTGTTATCATCATTCCCTCCCATCTTGATCCCACTGTTTAGCATGCCTCTCTCAATAAGTGCTTTGCTCCATCTGTCGTCACTCCCACCTGGCTACATAGCCAGGCCCCACCTGGCTACATAGCCAGGCGGGAATGACGACGTTAAGGTCTAATGGAGCTAGGCAAGACTTGTGTCCTGCCTATGCCTATATTCCAGTTATGATTTTTTCCTCTCTCAACCTTATTCATCACCGATAAGACTTAGGGCTTGTTTGACCGGTTCTTTATACAGTTTTAGATACATCTGACTTATGCATACCATATAAAAGTTATAAAAATCTGCCAGATTTATGTTCCCAATAGGCTATCTAGAACTGGTGAATAGGCAAGTTTTTTTATATATTATTTTATTTAAAGGACTTTTTATAACTAACAAGTCAGTGTTATTGGGCCCACACTTATGCTAAACAAAACAGAAAAAACTTTTAAACAAACCACCTATGAATCAATAAATATTATACACATCTGAGTAGTGTTATTATAAATGTTATTTTGTTGCAGTTTAATAACAACAACAATAGCAGTTTACCGGGGTGATACATCTCTAGTAGAGTATGTTACAGCAGGAGCTATAACAGGAGCCCTCTATAAATTGAACATGGGATTGGCTGCAACTTGCGTAGGAGCTGGTTTAGGTATGTATTTTGTATTATGTAAGTGTTTGCACTTGACCGGTATCAGTACGAGGGTCATTCAACAAGTACTTAGCCTCATCGCCCAATGGCACTGCGATTACAAAATTTTTTTACCATAGTACAGTGCAATGTTTTTGAAGCCTATTGTCAAAGTTTTAAACAATTACGTCTATTAGTTTTGTTTTAATAGCCTTTGAAAGCGTTGAAAGTATCGGTCAGTTTAACAAAAATGGAAAAAGAGCAGTATCGTTCGGTGATTCGATTTTTATTTTTGGAAGGGAAAACGCGCAATTAAAAATCGCTTGAATGCTGTGTACAGTGACTCTTCTCCTTCGATGGCAACCGTCAAGAATTGGTTTAACGAGTTTGCTCGTGGCCGCAAGTCGGTTTTTGATGAGCCACGCCCAGGTGCCCCGAAAACGGCTACTACGGAGGAAAACATAAAAAAAATCCACGATCTCGTGTTGGCAGACCGCCGATTGAAGGTTCGCGAGATAGCTGACACTGTGGGCATTGCAGAAGGAACGGTGCATCATATTCTCCACGAAGAACTAGGCATGAGAAAGCTGTCAGCGCGATGGGTGCCGCGTTTGCTCACACTGGACAACAACCACGACAACGCGCCGGCTCACACCTCTGCCGTCGCCATGGCCAAATTATTCGAATTGCGCTACGAATTGCTGCCCCATCCACCTTACTCTCTAGACATGGCCGCCTGTGACTTCTTTTTGTTTCCAAACCTGAAAAAGTCACTCGCCGGAAAAAGATTTGGGTGAATGAGGAGGTCATCACCGCCACGGAGGCCTATTTTGCAGACTTCAGGAAAACGTATTTTTTAGACGGGTTAAAAAAGATGGAGCATCGCTGGGCCAAGTGTATTGAGTTAAAAGGAGATTATGTAGAAAAATAAATCGGCACTTTTCGAAAATTTTCGTTTTTCTTTTGTAGGCTAAGTATTTATTGAACGACCCTCGTATGTACAGCACAGAATACTTAATAGTACTTAGACGGTGCGGTTGAAGGGAGTCATGCTCATCTGGAAATATAAGACGATGTGATGAGAAAAGACTCAGGATAATTGACTTTGGTTCATCTAAATCTAATACCAAAAGAATCTTTGTCCTGACATACTGACTGACTGACAACGCACAGCCTAAACCGCTGGTCATAGAGAATTGAAATTTGGAGAGTAAATTTGTCTTAGTATGTAAGGGTGTACTAAGAAGGGATTTTCCAAAATTCACCCCTTTAGGGGATGAAATGGGGGTTCAAAGTTTGTATGGAGAAACAAGTTAGATAGTCTTTGCTATTCGAAACTTCACACAAGTACTTCAGTAAATAAACAAGTAAATACGTGTTTCAGGCTTTTTCGAAATTCCTCCCCTAAGAGGGTGAAATGGGGTAACAAAGACTGAAAATAAATATTGTTTAAGATTGCGCTGAAATTTGGCATGCAGATATTTATTACGACGTATTCCTTCTCAGAAACGATTTTCTTAAATTCACTCCTTAAGGGGATGAACCGGGGGTTCAAAGTTTGGATGGAGATCCAATATTAGGTAGTTTTGCTATTCCAAACTTCACACAAGTGCTTCAGTAAATAAATAAGAAAATACGTGTTTCAGGCTTTTTCGAAATGCCGCCCCTAAATGGGTGAAGTGGGCTAACAAAGTCTGAAATCAATATTGTTCGGATTGCGCTGAAATTTGGCATGCAGATCGTTATTTTGACGTAGGTATTCACTAAGAAAAGATTTTTAAAATTCACTCTTTAATGGGATGAAACGGGGGTTCAAAGTTTGTATAAAGAAACAATATTAGATAGATTTTTCTATTCGAAACTTCACACAAGTGCTTCAGTAAATAAATAAGAAAATACGTGTTTTTTACGGCTTTTTTGAAATGCCACCCATAAAAGGGTGAAGTGGGGTAACAGAGTCTGAAATTAATATTGTTTCGAATTGCGCTGAAATTTGGCATACAGATAGTTATTTTGACGTAGGTATCCGCTAAGAAAGGATTTTTCAAAATTCACTCTTTAAGGGTATGAAACGGGGGTTTAAAGTTTGTATGGAGAAACAAGATAAGATAGCCTTTTCTATTCAAAACTTCGCACAAGTACTTCAGTAAATAAATAAGTAAATACGTGTTTCATACCTTTTCGAAATGCCACCCCTAAATGGATGAAGTGGGGTAACAAAGTCTGAAATTAATATTGTTTCGGATTGCGCTGAAATTTGGCATGCAAATTATCATATCATATATTATGATAAAAAGGTTTTTACAAAATAAAAGTTTTTTTAAGTAAATAAAAGAAGCTTTTAACGCGGGCGAAGCCGCGGGGAACTTCTAGTTTTATATATTTTGAAAGAATAAGGCGGCATTTTTGATGAAAGCTCTGTCGGCTTGATTTCTTCCAACATTCAACCTTAGACAGCGTCATCATCACCTAATGATGATTGGGGCAGTGGTCAAGACAAAGTGTATTTAATTATTTTTTAAAGAAGAGTTGTAGGTAGTAGAAATATAGTCAATGAGCCTCTTCTTCTTTTTCTTCTTCTTCTTCTTATGGCTTTTAAATGCTGCTTTGCGTTTTTCTGCCAGTGTCAAAAGAATATTTGTTTTTATTTAATTTATTTATTAATTACTTTATTGTTTAACAAACAAATTTATTATTTACTAAAAGCAGTATAGAAATGTATCGAAAGCGAATGATAATCGTTTTTTTACTAAACACCTCTTTAATCGCCCCATTTATTCAACCTCCTTAAAATATTCCATCTTATTCTATGTATTTTTGTTTCAGGCGCGTCTCTTGGTCTAATATTTGGAGCAGCGATTGTTTTAATATTGAAGCTTACTGGAATATCGATGCATGATATTAGAATAGCGTTGCACAAATTTAAGCAAGGAAGGTAAGGGCTTAATTTTTTCTGGGTATTATTTTAGCGTGACGAACAAGTCCCGGAAACGATAACCTAGGATTACTCCGGTGGTACTGAAGTCAGTCTCTTTTTAACAGTGACTTCACAAAAAAGAAGGGGGTTCTCAATTCGTCGGAATCTTTTTTAGGGTTCCGTACCCAAAGGGTAAAACGGGACCCTATTACTAAGACTCCGCTGTCCGTCTGTCTGTCTGTCTGTCTGTCTGTCTGTCCGTCTGTCACCGTCTGTCACTCATTAACCGTGGTAGTTAGACAGTTGAAATTTTCACAGATGGTGTATTTCTGTTGACGCTAGAACAAAAAATACTAAAAACAAAAGTTAAGAATTAAAGGGAGTCCCCATACAAAACACGTGTTTTTAAACGCCATCTATCTAATTAGTTTCGGCAAAATGACATAGATGGCGCTAGTAAACGAGCCCCGTCTTTCTAGATCGCGACCAAACCAAATATTCTTGGTAATATCAATTAATCAAATATATGAGGTTGAAACTCTGTTATGTTTCGTATTGTATGGAACCCTCCCTAAGTGTGCGATAAGAGACGCGATGCTGACTCGCACTTGGCCAGTTTTATTTTTTTAAATGTATATTGACTGATTACTCAAAGATGCCTGAACCGATTTGGAAAATATTTTTTTGGTTTAAAGGGTACCCTTCCCAGGTGGACCACCTGGGAAAAAAAAATTAAAGGGTACCCACCCTTTAAATTGTAACGAAATCGGTGGAGCGCTTTTTATGTATTAACGTTTGTATTTATATACCTCGATGACATGCTAATTACTGCTGGCTACTTTGACCAGCGCGACGTTTGAAGTTCGGAAGTTTTTGAAACGATCCTAGATTATCAATCTACTGAAGTGTAAGAAAAATGCTATAATTTATGTTCAGAGCTTATTGTTATACATTTTGTATGTATCTCGAATCTCGAATACACGAATATTTCATTGACAATTGAACTAGCGGGTCAATTTGCAAAGTTCTTGTTAAGGTTCCTTTATTTTTACTCTTGCTCTAATAAGAGCTAATTTTTTTTTATTTACCGGAGCAATCTGAAGTGGCAGTGGGCTCATCATATCTGCCGTAAGACCGATAACCATGGGGTAGACTGGTTCTAGAGTGAAGACCGCGAATTGGCACACGTAGCGTAGGACGCACTGTGACTAGGTAGAACGACGACATTCGCAAAGCGGTGGGCAGTAACTGGAAATAAAGAGCCAAAGATCGGGCTCAGTGGCGTGTCATGAGGGAGGGAGGCCTACGTCCAGCAGTGGATTGATACAGGCTGATAATAATTATGATATCTTGATGAATACTTTTAATTTAAATTTCAGAGAGGAGCAGTACAACCAAGTTTTGGATAAAACATCGGACTTTAAAACAGACCCGTTGACGATTCATCACAGTACTCTAGTCAAAGATAAAGGACCACAGACGATACAAGAAATTTAATAACTTTTAATATAAAATTCTTATTTAAAATTAACTTAAAATACTCAATTCTTCTCACAGCAGATGTCGTGTTTAAACTCATTGGGGTGATCTCAATGACTGTTCATTGAGACTGATGAAACATAGATCAGTGAGGGTGGTTTTAAGTTTTAAATTTAAGTATTATGATTATAGGTTGTAAATAAAAGCAATAATTGTTAAAAAAAATGCATTTTTCATATATACCCCTACCTACATAAATATAATATCACAGACAAGTACTTATAATAATGTTGCATAATAGTCCTACTTTAATCCTAACTAATATTATAAATGCGAAAGTAACTCTGTCTGTCTGTGTCACTTTCACGCCAAAACCTCTGAACAGATTTAAATGAAATTTGGTACACGGATAGTCTAGAGCCTGAGAAAGGACATAGGCTAATTTTTAATGCGAAAATAGGGTTGAAAGGGGGGATGAAAAGTTGTATGGAAGTATTGTCATTTTAAGAGCTAGAGACTTGAAACTTATTTTTTAGGCTGTTGATTCGATATAAATAAATATGACATTCAAAGTTTGTAAAAGTTTTACCCTCAAGGGTCTAAAATAAGAATAGGGGATGAAAGTTTGTATGGAAATATGTAAGGTTCATATGAATGTTCTACTAAACGGATTTAAAATGGAATTTGGTACACAGATAGTCTTGAGCCTGAGAAAGGACTTTTTAATGCGAAAAAACTGGCCAAGTGCAAGTCGGACTCGCACTCGTAGGGTTCCGTAACACAGTTAAGTATTCCATAACTATGATTCTTCGCAACTACAAAATTAACTTCGTTTTTCATAGTGCTTGTATGAAAAACAAAGTTATCTTTGCGGTCGCCATATCTCTAAAACTGCTAAGTGTATCTCGTTTAAACCAATTTTCGTTGTTAGTTTTTATTGAGATCTAAAGCATATTGTTACATCGCGTCGTCGAGTCGCGATGTTTCGCCAAGCTTCTCGAACAAAAATACCGTGGGAAAGAATAGACTAATTAGGGGCTATAAACACCCGACCCGACCGTCATAAAAGTTAACCTTCCGGGAATTCAGACCCTAGTCAATGTACCTAGTTTTGTAGTTAAGATTGAACCTTATTCATAAGTAGTTAGAGATCAAATTAGCATGTATGGTAAAGTTGTTTACGTCAGATGCTCAAAGGAAAGCCGCCCCTTTTGTTTGTGATTGTTATTGCTTTGTTTTGAACGTCTTTTGTCTATTGTTTCGAGTCAATACTGGAAAGTTCTGTAGAAATATTCTCGTCCTATATAAGACGTTGAAACCGCGGCTTGAGGCAGTCTTTCTCTGGAAGCGACAGTGTAACTATCTAAGCGCGGATAGCGACCAAGTGATCGTTAAGTGTTATCAGTGAACTAGTGTTGTGAACTGTGAACAGTGAAATCAGTGATTGTGATTACCAACGACCTCAGTGTGTGTTAACGGACTTTTGATAATTGTGCAAGACGATTTGGACAACTACTGTGGAACATTGTGCTAACCTAGTGATAAGTGGAAATAAACGTTCATCTCATCGGATTGGCATTTTAATACCACCCCGCACGTAACAATATATTTTTTTTAGATTTTTCACTCCAATACTTTAAAAGTTTAAAAAGGGACACACATTTTACCACTTTAGACGCGCCTATCTTTCAAATGATTGACTTTGAGGAAAAATGATTTTAAGAACCTCAATGTCATTTTTGAAGACCTATCCATAGACACGTATAGGTTTGAAGAAAATTTTTTTTTTGTTTCAGTTCCATGATGATGATTTGATGATGATTCCATGGGGATGCCCCCCCTTAAACTTTTATATTTTTTAGTTTTGTATAAAAATCGGAAAGCGGTTCACAGAATACATCTACCTTCCAAGTTTCAATTATGTAGTCCTAACAGTTTCGGAATAAAATGGCTGTGACATACGGACGGACAGACAGACAGACATGACGAATCTATAAGGGTTCCGGTTTTTGCCATTCGGCTACGGAACCCTAAAAAGGGTTGAAAGGGGGGATGGAATGTTGTATGGAAGTATCGTCATTTTTAGAGCTAGAAGCTTGAAATATATTTTTGAGGCTGTTGATTCGATATAAATAAATATGACATTCAATGTTTGTAAAAGTTTTACCCTTGAGGGTAAAATAACAATAGGGATTAGGGGATGAAAGTTTGTATGGAAATATGTAAGGTTTATGTGAATGTTCTTCTGAACGGATTTAAATGAAAGTTGGTACACAGATAATCTAGAGCCTGACAAAGGACATAGGTTACTTTTTAATGCGAAAAAGGGTTGGAAGGGGGGATGAAAAGTTGTATGGAAGTATCGTCATTGTAAAAGCTAGAAGCTTGAAACTTATTGTTTAGGTTGTTGATTCGATATAAATAAATATGACATTCAAAGTTTGTGAGGGGAAGGGAAAGTGGGAGAAAAGGGGAGGGGGAGTGGGAAGAGGGGGGGGGGAGTGAGGTCAAGAGGAAGAGAGGGGTGAGAGAAAGGGGGAGGAGGGATTACCGTGGCGTGGCCTACGGTGCGGTGTAGGTGGGATACGCATGTGTCTTATTTGTAACATAATTATCCTAAATCATGAAAAATTCTACCCAAAGACACTATTCCACGCGGATGAAGTCGCGGGTACAGCTAGTTTGAATATAATGATGCTACTGTTGGCATGCGAACTATTCTGGCACCACGTAAACAGCTTTTCGTGCCATTCCAGCAGCTGGCCGTCATACAAATATAGCACTGGCACGCCATTTATAGTTTATATTATTATATACTCGGTTGTTTGGAAGAAATCGCTTTAAGCGACACGACCTCCCTTTGCATTACTTATAGTTTGATGTATATTGTTGTTTTGGTGTGCAAATAATGAGTTTTATCTATCTATACTAATATTATAAAGAGATAATTGTATTTTTGTGTGTTTGGATTTTTATATTTTTGTATGGATGTTTGTATTGATTTGGCTCAAAAACTACTGGACCGATTTTAACAATTCTTTCACTATAATAATACATAGAATGGAATTTCAGAATGAATATAGGCTATATATTATACGATTACAATCATAGGTACATTCGCGGAGACCTATTTTGCAACCTAAGTCGACAATAAATCGGTCGAGAAAACACGTTTTTACGTGATGCTGCCTAAACGGAAATAGATATAAGAAATGTATCTATGTAATATTTATAGAACTTAATAAGATCTATAAAAAAAGTCCGCGATAGCATATGTTTATATCTTAAGCTTGACTCACAGTAACCATTTTAATCTTTACTTTTTAAATAAAAAACATTACATAACTTCCAAGGCTATTTTCTACAATACTGTATTAATACTTATCTAAATAATTACGTTAACTACCTTGTACCTACTACACATATTATAGATTAAAATTGTCCTTTACAGCATATAATTTAAATCAGTAATTTAGAAGATATCACAGATTGAAAAAATTATGCGTCTCGAAAAATAATAAAATATTTCCAGTGAAACCACAGTTTAGACCATAGTTACTATTAAAACTCACGTTCATTTTAAACTTATAGATTTAAAAACGGGAATTTAACGTGACTTACGCGATGTCGATATAGCGATCGACATATGTTTCGGCCTCATCCGGATGTTGAAGTTCAACAGAGACAGAGGGTGGTACCTGTCAAATACGTGGAAAACCGTTCTTCATGGAAAGCACGTCACCAGTGGCAACAGTGAGGAGGACACCTTGAGTTCCGTCTGCCGGTTGGATGAGGTTTCGTCTGAAGTAAACAGCAGTGATGAAGACGAAGCCCTCCAACCTAATCCCGCGCCTCCACTATGTACACCGCATCATCACCCCCCACCAACACCACCACCGCCGCCGCCGCCGCCCGCTCCGTCCGCCCGCGCTGCACGAGCAGCGGCCCGCAGTGCGAGGTTGAACGCGTCGGCGAGCGCCCCGCACTCAATATCCTGAAGAAGGCCTCCGGATGAGGCCGAAACATATGTCGATCGCTATATCGACATCGCGTAAGTCACGTTAAATTCCCGTTTTTAAATCTATAACCATAGTTACTACGTAAATATTATTAGATTAGCTATTTCTGTATATCCCAACCTATATAAATCAATTTGCTGTCAATATAGTTTGATCTATCGTATAAAACTAGCTGAGTCCCGCGGCTTCGCCCGCGTTTAAAAAGTATCATATGGTCTTATTCTTTAATAAGTACTGCCTATCCCTGTCCAAAATTTCTGCTAATTCTAGCCTCTGTCCAGCCGTTTGACCGTGAAGAAGTTCCAAACAACAAATATACAAACTGACTTTCGCATTTATATGACTTTGGGATTGATAATGATGGTCAAGGATGGCAAACACGCTAGGTCTAGAATGGAAAGACTCCCGAGCGCTGTGCTACCGGAACACCGTAAGGTTATATATGGTAGCAAGTCAGGCAGAACATCGATTTAATGATCCCACCACCTGTGTTCGAACACCCATGATTCATTAATGCACATAGAAGCTTTGATAATAACTGGCGACCGTCGGGTCAGAAGTCAAGGTAAGTAACTATCCTTTACGCCTGCGGGCCGTGTGCCGTTATGTATCAATTTCACCCGTGCGAAGCCGGGGCGGGCTGCTAGTCTATAATATAAATTAGCCTTTATATAGCTAATACCCGCGACTTCGTTCACGTACACCAAGAATTCATCATCATCAGCCGGTGTCAGTCCACTGCTGGACGTAGGCCTCTCCTAAGATGCGCTACTGAGCCCGATCTTCGGCTCTTCTTTTCCAGTCACTGCACACCAAGAATTAGTACATTGTAACACACAATCCGAAATTACATCGTACCGACGGGACTCGAACTCTCGCGCCTCCTGGGAATCATTTCCAGGCGCTGTACTGAGGTTTACTCCCAACGGCCCCAACTAAAACGGACACCAGTAGGGTTACTAACAGGTTTATTAGTGGTCAAACGCTAGCTGATATTTCTTCCCACGTACCTGTAAGATGTGGCGTAATGAGCTCCCATCTGAAACCTTCCGAGAAACATTTAATCTGGGTAGCTTCAAACGAAGAGTAATGAGAGTGCTCTCTAATCAGGGTAGGCAAAACACCGGCAATAACTCTGGTTTTGCAGATGTCAATAGGCGGCGGTGACCACTAACCATCAGGAGGGCCGCTTGCCTGTTTGCCGCCCCATAAGGTATATTCCAGACGTCCACCACTGAAACGTCCCCCAGTGGGGGGGGGGGTCCCCCTCTTCCTATCACTTCCACACCCCCTCCTCCTCCTCCACTCCCCCTTCCCGCTCACAAACTATGAATTTCATATTATCCTCCCCCTTCCACTCACTTCCACATTCCCTCCCCCTTCCCCCTCAAAAACTTGAATGTCATATTTGTTTATATCGAATCAACAGCCTAAAAAATAAGTTTCAAGCTTCTAGCTTTAAAAATGACGATACTTCGATACCTACATACATTCGATACAACTTTTCATCCCTCCTTTCAACCCTCTTTTCGCATTAAAAAGTATGTCCTATGTCCTTTCTCAGGCTCTAGACTATCAGTGTACCAAATTTCATTTAAATCGGTTCAGTAATTTTGGCGTGAGGCGTGAAAGCCAGACAGACAGACAGAAAGAGTTACTTTCGCTTTTATAATATTTTACGTGTGACATTCACTATTCAGTTATTTAATTTTTAGAACCAGTTTCACCGGGCCCTATCAGTTCGACAGATTATTTCTGACAGCTTTTCTATGGCGTCATCTGTCAGATAACTATATGACAAATTATCAGGAACCGGTGAAACTCGCCCTCAGTCTTACAAAATAACTGTGAGATAGGGGGCGCTATGCAGACTAATGGTATTTATAGCTGATTATTATGTTATACAAAAAAAACGGATTTTATAATAAAGCATTATATTGACAATACAATTACAAATAACATTGCACATTTCACATATTTTACAGAGCACAATACAAAAATAGAATAGCAATATTTACAAACATTTAATACTATTTTTTGTGCTTGATTTTCTAAGAATAATATACATAATAGGTACTTGAGGGCGCAGTGGGAGAATGGTCGGCTTTGACGCCAGAGGTAGCGGGTTCAAATCCCCACAGTGCACCAATGGATTTTTCTATTGAAATATGTATGTGCGCTTTACACAGTGGCCCTCTAGTTAAGGAAATACATCGATACAAAAACTCCCAACACTCGGCATGGTGATACGACACTGTTTAGTACCCGCCTGGCCAGAGACCACTCTCTAGTTGGAAAATTTGTAGAAAATACATCTAATGTGTTCCGGCAGCTATCCTTCATCCTTGAGTCAATTACCATTCTAGGCTTAGCGTGCCACCATTCTCGACCACATCATCACTTACCAACAGGTGAGATAGTGGCCAAAGGCTAGCCCTATACGATATTTTAAAATAGTATATTTCATTACAAGTGCAGAAAGGCTGTCATTGCAAAGAGTTCCGACAAATGTCTACCCGAGCCGAGGCGCAGCCGAAGGCGAGGGTTGACAGTCGGAACAAGTTGCAATGACGGTTCCGCACGTGTACTGAACGACTATTTTAAATACAGTTGCGAAAAATGAAGCAATTTAATAAAATAATAAAAACACAATAAACTCAGCTAACTTTCTGAAAAAGTATTTGTTTTTTTCTCTTCTCTCTACGCAATAAATTCGTCGTATGCAGATATGTAGCGACTTTTTGACTTTTCCGGTTAAATGTTCTCCGAAGCATTTTGTGCAATGATACTGAGTTCCGGTGGTGTTAATTAAAAAAAAACTAGGGTCGAAATTACTCATTTTGTGCAACAAACAACTAAACTCGCAAAGAAAATTTCTGAAAAATGGCGCCAACCGTAGAATATAAGCAGAGTTTTTTTTCTTCACCCATTCTGGTAGGCAAAGGGAACTATGCCCATACAGCCAAGTCTTCAGTAGAATTTCAGTAGTAAAGTAAAGTAAGTAAAAATTCAGTAGATGAAATGAAATGTAACCTAACCTAACTCATTCCATCAAATCATTAAATCTGATATTGAAACAAATTAGTAGCTTCTTTTTAGAAATATACGTATTTGCATGAATCATAAAAACTTCCTTGAATTTTTTTTAGTAAAAACATCATGGTTGGTTTTTCTTTTTAATAGACATTATTTTGACAGTTGGGAAAGATAACGCACGAGTTCGGGAAAGGTAAAAAAAAGCACGTGTGTAATAGCCCACATCCCGAACGCTACAAGTCCCTGCCATATGCCACTTTTTGAGCAACTGTATTAAAAAATATATTACATATAGCTTTCATTGAAAATAACTTGTAAAGTCTTTATATAAATGTAACAAAATGGCAAGACTACAAGTGTGACTTAGGGGCAATTATTTTCTTAACGTATTTTACATAATTATACAATACTTCTCTAAAACATATCCTATATTATCGACGTATTGATTTAAGCATTACATTGAACACAAATCCATTTTTTTTTTTTTTTTACCATTAAAATACAAAAATATTTGGTCACAAGGGCAAAAGATATAATCAACTTATGCTTAGCTAAGATTATTATGTACTTTTTCGATCTTTCTCAGGTATTTACAGATATATACATATC
Source organism: Cabera pusaria (assembly GCA_954871355.1). NCBI lineage: Eukaryota > Metazoa > Arthropoda > Insecta > Lepidoptera > Geometridae > Cabera > Cabera pusaria. Next base: position 19,699,405 of record OX940891.1, on the reverse strand, counting down.
TACTCGAATGTGTCTCAATAACTCGTTTTCAAATATGAAGTAAAATCTGATTACGATTTGAAATCTACTTCAGTCACATGTAATATTATGATAATACTCAAATCGATATCGATCTAATCGAGTCGGCTTTACTCAGCTAAAATTCAACCAACCACAGCACAGAAAGTTGCTAACCAATAACAGATGCTCATAACATGTACACACATAGACAACGAAAAACATATAAATAGAGCAGTGAAAAATACATAATAGAGCTGTGAAATAGACAAGAGTATATTAAAATAGACTTGTCCTTAAAATAATAATATGAGACGGATAAAACTATATAATCACTAGTATGAGAGAGCGAGATGAACAACGATTTTTTACCTTCTCTGCGTATGCAATTTTAGAAACTGGCTCCAAGTTCTAGTGGCATTTGCTCTCACCCGCTGTCATGTATGACCCGACCAAATTACTTTGTTCATTTTATCTTATGTATCACGTGTTCATCATTTTAGTCGGGTTATATCTCTATAGCTATTTCATTCGCATACGCTAATGTTCTCTATGTATATATAATTATACTTTCTCTATGATGCCATACTTGTTTGTGGTCGCGTAGTATGAGCAACTCATTAATTTCGATGAATTACTTTAATAAACATTAGCTATATTTCAGGCTTTAAATTTAAGTATCATCATTATTTTGAATTTGTTTTAAATTAATATATTGATACTAATACTATAATACATATTCAAATTAATGTAAATAATCTACATGGATTAATGTTTTGTTGTTTTGAGCATGATTATAGGTCACAAGTCACAACAATATGTTAATACTATTATTATCAAATTACTTTATAACTTAAAATCACAAAATCTTAAGACTGTAAAAAACGGATTGGAACCGTTTGATTTTTAAGATGGCAAAAACTACTCCAAGGGCAGGTTTTAATTTGATATTTTGTTTTGACTTTTGATAGATCTTTGTTCCACAAAATATTGAAACTTTTGGCCAAACATAGACAACCAAAAACAAAAGTGTAAACACTCAAACAGAAAATAAGTACTTGGTATTTTTAGTAAAATATTATAATGATTTTTATTTCTGCTTTACAGTCGAGAGATTGTCTACCTTCGTGTTAAAGTGGCTACTCACGATGCAATTTTGTATTCAATTTGTTGAACGGACGGTTGACTTGACACACAACATGTTGAAAGTATGCGTCAACTTGCTTCTCACCGCGCAATTGAATTGAATCAACTCAAATTGAATCTACGGATTGAATACAAAATTGCATCGTGAGTAGCCACTTTTAGTTGTCTATGATTTTGCATTTAACTCGGGTCTTAGGCAGATTAACGTTCACATTTTACTATCAGTAGACGCAATGATATACTTAATTATTCTGCTAACAGAATAAAGAATGAAATGTTGTTTATGTTATGGGATTTTTGGGGACTTATCTCCCCAAAATTAACTGCAACATTCAGTGGAACGATTTATCTGAATAAAAAATAAAACTATTTATTGACATCATAACACGAACTGCGAATAAATCATAAGTCAGGAAAAGTAACTGCGTTATAAAAATGAATCAACAAAAGTCGTGTCCAAGCAGGCGGGGTTAAAAGTTGTGTCCAGCGCGTCATTAGTCGGATATTTGTCTTGTTTGACTCAACTGTCATTACAGACATTGCAGTACATGCGCAAACCAATCTCTGCTTTCGTTCCGAATTTAAATCAATCACCAAGCCAATCATTTGTAACTTCGAAAGTGATTCTTATTTCTAATCTACGTCGTTTTGGTTTGAAGGAGGGCCACTTTTTGTGTGGAATTTGTTCTGAGTTAGACTTCCTGACTAATGATTTATTCGTAAATTACGAATCATATAAATCTACCTGATGTAGCACACGTAATAACGATTTAATAACATTGCTTACGATCTACAGATTAACTTATTGTAGGTAGGTATTAGGATAGTAGATCACTGATCACTACTTTGCGGTTTGGTGATACGTTTGGCGCCCCTGTTGGGCGGACCTTTGGGTTTCGCGAACGCCGGCCGGTGCAGGTTTCTCTTAGGATGTATTTCGTCGTATAGGAACTCTTCTGTCAACTCTTTGCCGTCATCGATTTCTAACTGGAAAATTTTAATTATAGTTAAGTTTGATGCGTTCACATACAACAAATAATTTATGATCGTTAACGAAATCAGAAAAACCGACTTCAAATGCCGCGCTAGTCATTTTCAGTACTAAGTTTGAAGTGTTTATGTCCATATCTCTGTAGGTACTGAACATATCGCAATGAAATTTAAATAGGACCTAAGAAATTATACCCTTCCAAACAAGTTGATATCAATATGGGTAGCTAGGGGTCTCAATATGTTACTTTTCAGTAGCCACTTTTTATAGCATAATCACGGGATGAAGATCAGGACTGCGTTCACGTCCTCCGGAGAAGGTTGTTTGGTTGTTTAAAACTCGCTCGAAGGTCTGGAACGACCACGAGTGTTTTTGCTCAAATTGTGACTGACATTTTGCGCAGACTCGAATTTTATTTATTTTTCTGTTGCTGAATATTTTCCGTTAGTTTTTCCGTTAGTTTGTCTCGTCATGCCACGTCTTGGTCTCGACAATGCAAATTTCTTCCTATTCACTTAATCTGTAGTAAAGTTCACAGCTTTTCCCGCCGAATTTACTGTCATAAACGTCAGAGCGTTTTTATTCCACCGAAATTGATGGTTAAAAGTTGCAACCGGAGTGAAACAACCGAGGTCGTGAACAACACAGTTACGCTCCGAGGTCGTAAACGCAGCCGTATAGCTGTGTACATTTACTAAATACATAGTGAGAATTTTGAAAATAATATGTCGTCATCGCTATATAAAGTAAAAACATACATGTGAGAAACTAGCAAACACTCGCCTATTCATCGTAAATGAAAAATAAAATAATTTAATTGGTCAATGTTACACGTACACTGAGATGACAACAAACTTACCCGCTTAGCGACTTCGAGACCCATCTTCTCAATAATTTCTAGGAACTGTCCCTTGCAGCTTGAATACATCATTCGCTCCTTGATGCTGCAGTTGTATCCGGGCATCGAGTATATGAACACTGCAATTTGAAATAAGCTCTATTTGATACAATTCTTTGGCTCACTTTATATAGATACTATAGGCTAAAGGAGCCCAAGTTTTATAGTTAAAATTGGTTGGATTTATCCACCTCGCATACTGAGGTAGTCCTCAGTATGCGAGTTGGATAAATACAAGTGGGTTTAACCTACGATAAGCTTAAGTTTGAGTTAAGCTATACATACTGTCTAGCTGCATCTCCTTCTGTTCTACCTAGGCGTAATTTACAATATAAAAATTAAATAATAAACATACCCACTAAAAAAAACCACGCTTAGTGAATACAACGCTTCCGCGTTTATATGGGACCTCCCTTTCATTTCTATACTTTACAACTGACCGCGCTGCGCGACCTTTAAGGTATTTTATAGCGTACTTTTAACTAGGCTAAAACGAATGGATTATATTTGCCCTTACATATTATTATTATAACTTACGCTCGCCTGAAAGTAACCTCTGCTTATAAAAGAAGCCGATAATTCTGTCGATCCTGAGTCAAAACTCTGTCATTGCTATGCGTTCGCTGATAATATACGCCCGTTTCCTTGGATTACTAATCGTTTAGTCTCACATGTCCTGTCATTTCACAGTACAATTTGACCTTGAAACAGAATAAAGAGGGTGCGTAGTAAGCTACGCGTTAGAAGTGACGTTTCCAAGTTCATTCAATTTATTTCTCAACATCACTAATTATTTTTTGTACAACTTCATCTGTTGAACGTAGCGGGACAAATGCCGAATGATAGCGAATACGTCGTAGTAGTTACGCCGTTTTACAATAGAGGGTGTTTATAAATATAAAATATAATATGACGCTTACGTCATTTCCGTTGATTCGGTCCGTGACGCTACGTGACTTCCGTCAAAACCCCAGTGCGCCTAAATAAGTTTCACTTTCTCTATTCTTTTTCTTTCACAAAAACTATTTCTGCTTCACGGTTGAATAACTCACAGAGGTGCTATCGACTTAGGGTCAGCTCAGGCCGCGACGCGACGCGGCGCGCACTTATTATGAGAGTGATACAAAAAAGAACTTTATTTACTTCACAAAAAGATACACATTTGATTGAGTTAGTTCGGCAGCTTCAGGCTGCGCCGCGCGGTGCAGCGGGAAGCCGCGTGATAAACAATTGAACTTTATTAACTACACAATAAAATACACATTGCATTGACATAATTTGGTGGCGTCGCGCGTTGTGCTGCGCCACGCGAAAACAATCGTCACGTCGCGTCGCGGTGTGAACTGACTCTTAGGCGGACTAGCTATAATTCTATCTGTTACGTTTTCGAATTCCTTGCATACCTCTGTTCGAAAACGATTCAAATGAGATAAATACAGCTCATTTGAATATTCCTCTTCATGTCCATCACAACGTATCATTCACAAAAGTTTGGTCCTTTTTAGGGTTCCGTACCTCGAAAGGTAAAAAAAGGAACCCTTATAAGATCACTTTCTTGTTCGTCTGTCTGTCTGTGCGTGTGTCACCACCGATTTTCTCAGGAACGGGTGGACCTAGCAAATTGAAATTTATACCAGATACTGAGGTCTACAGTCCCTATTACGTGTATAAAATCAAGGTCCTGAGTCAACACGATAAAAAGATATGGGCAAATTTAGATTTTCGCGAAAACTTGTAAGTACCAAAAATTTACCTTAATTTTCAACTTTTTTTATTTTTCGGATTTTTTTCTTTACTTGTGCTGTAAGAACTTACTTTTGACCAAAATTGACAATTCTAGGTCAACCGAAAGTACCGTATAGGTTTTGGGTCGAAAACCTATAGGGTACTTCTCGTTGACCTAGAATCACGAAAATTGGCAAGAAGCAAGGTCTTACAGCATAAATAAAGGAAAAATCCAAAAAAATAAAAAGAGTTGAAAATTAAAGGGTGTCCCCATACATAGTTTCGCCAATTAAGATAGGCCTCTGAGTTATATGAGCGCTCATACAATTTAGAGGTCTAGCTTAATTGGTATCAACCAACGTTTGTACGGAAGCCTCGGTGGGCGAGTACAACTCGACTTAGCTGGTTTTATTTGTGTGTGAAAACGTGTGATGGTGGGGTCATGCTAATGTCTATCATATTACCTATGCTGTCCATATGATCGCCTTCATGCGTGTGAGAGAAGATATAAAGGTGGTACCGCGCCTGATCACTCGGTACTTGCTGCGGTAGCTCGACCAACGATATCTTTGCAGCTTTCGACAGGTGAATCTTTTCTTCTTCAAGATCTGAAACGGTAAATTTAACTTTCAGTTTTTTTTTTTTGAAAAGGACATGGACCAGCCAGTGGAGGCCGATCTAGGCGAACGCGCCACCGCTACATGGTGGATATTCCATCAATCCGAACGAAGCGAATTGCTTCCACATTCATCATACGTACCGCCAGGGATTGGAACTCCTTGCCTGAGTCTGTGTTTCCGGAAAGGTACCATCTGGGGGTCTTCAAGTCGCGAGTGAATAGGTATCTTTTAGCCATTCGTGGATAGTGGTCAAACGCTTGACTATAATGAATTTAAAAAAAAAGTATCACGACCAGATCGGAGACGTTTTAAAGAAAGGCCAAGTAAAAAGTATCTATAACCGGCGAGCATGTATGAAGGCGCTCATGAAAGTGGAAGAAGCGAAAGAGGATCATATGTGTATGGTATGTCAGGATCGTAGCATGTGGAAAGAAGTAGTCTCTGCCTATCTCAAAGGGAAAAAGGCGTGATTTTATGTATGTATGTATAAAAACTAAGATAGTTTAAAAACTAAAACAACCGACTTCCATGCCCCGCGAGTCAGTTTCAGTAGCAAGTTTGAGCGTTTATCGTCATATCTCTAGAGATAGTTATCAGATCTCGATGAAATTACAATGGGATCACATTGAACATGTACCCTACCAATAAAAGAAATAATCATTTGAATAGGTTCACAATTGACGGAGTAATCGCGTAACATACATTAAAAAAAACATACAGACGAATTGAGAACTTCGACCTTTTCGGAAGTCGGTTGAAGTAGTAGGAGATTCTCAATCCGTCAGTATTTTTTTATTGTACGTAAAATTAACCAGGTCGATGCAAAGGCTTGTACTAGACCGTCAGTGGTTTTGTTAATACTATTAATTTTTGTGTGCGGTATTGTTTGCATATTCTTTATGTTTAGCATAATGCGTTCAATTCCTCGTTGGCATGTGGTTTTTCTATATTTGTCTTATTGTTGAATTTCCAGGTTTGACATCCGTATGTTAGGCATGGCAGGAGACAGCAGTTAAGAACTTGGAAATGGGCTGGACATGTAGCGCGCCTCCAAGTCCAGAGATGGACTAAAAGAGTGACCACATTGAAAGGCCCACATGGGAAACGAAAAAACAAGACCCTATGGTAGATGGGACGATAATATTAAAAAAATATCTGGACGAAACGGGTTCCAAAAAGCCCAATCTACAGAGGACTGGGTATCTTTGGATGAGGCCTACACCAGTAGAGGGGTTCTTGCAAACGAGATTTAATAGCTTATAACAAATAATAATTTTAATAAAATTAAAAATTTAAATTTAAAAAAATATAATAATAAGATTAATAATTTTAAATGTTAGCAAGAAATAAATGGCTTTTTTTTATTTAACCCGGTCAACTGTTCCAGATAAACTTCAGAATACTTCCGAGTGTCTATACCATAAGGGTTACTTTAAATGTTTGTTCTTACCAATTTTAAACTGAAGATAATTGTAGGAACCTCTCACGAGATCATTGATACCCTGTCTTGCCGTTTCCGTGATTGGGAACGCCACACCGCCCATTGTAGACTGTCTGAAATTACAATGTGTATATAACTAAGATTGTTTAAAAACTAAAACAACCGACTTACTTGCCGCGCGAGTCAGTTTCAGCAACTATATACATTACGTTAGTATACACTACGTATAGGAATTAGAAAATAGGATAAGTACGGATTAGTAAACATTACGTAGTAACTGTTATATAATCTGTGGTTTCAGTAGAAGTTTCAGACGTTTATCGTCATGTCTCTGAAGATACGATCAGATCTCGATAAAATTTAAGTGGGACCACTTTGGAGATGAACTCTATAATTACAAAATCTATTCAGACGAATTTTTTAATCTCCTCCTTTTTTAAAGTTTCATAATAATATTGAAGTTTCACTTGCGTAGAAACGAATACTAGTTATTAATACTAATGAATATATAATCTGTAGTTTTACCTTGAATCAGTGCCATAATTGGTCGTTTGTTCGCTTTCCTGTAATTCTTTCAAGGCTTCCTCCCTGTATGTGAGGGGAGCGGGCGCGCTCGCACCACTCAGATGAGCTTTGTATCCTCGCAGACTTACTTCATCCTGAAATTAAACATCATCATTTTTGAAAATCATTGGCACCACGGGATAAGGGTATTTTAGGGTGTTTGTTGCATATCTGCATCCGTAGGCTTAGGCCCCTGGGTGCTAAATGGGTGGTTTACTTCAGCCATAGCTCGAACCCTCCGAAAAAAAATCATTTCATCAATCGATTCGCGGAATTCCGCCATGATGTGAGAGCAACGTTGGCGTAAGGTACGTTGCCGCGCCGCAACGCCACTATCTCAATAATGGTCAAGTGCTTGTCTGTCAAAAATAATAAAAGAAATATATCATTGTAGCAAGTTGCGAATACCGTCTCTATTATTATATCTCAAAGATGTTTTATGTGGATACGCCTTAACTTCCATAATTCTTCATCAAATTTAATGATTCAAACACCATATTAAAGCTTATGTTTACCATTTGACAAAAACTAGACTAACATTTTAGAATTACAGATTTTGGTAAAAATAATTAACTTATCAATTAATTACAATGACAATATTGGTGGAAAGTAGTCGCACGGACGATGACCCGATGATAAGTAGACATACTTACATATAAGAATGATTGATTACCTTAACTGTAGCATGCATTTCATCTTTGATATGTGCCGACTGTGCCGAGCCAAAATCCTGTTTGCGAGTAGCTTTTGTAGAGACATACAACATCTTGTGTCTAACCGGAGCACTGTCATAATAAGAACGGTTGATTACCTTAACTGTAGCATGCATTTCATCTTTGATATGTGCCGACTGTGCCGAGCCAAAATCCTGTTTGAGAGTAGCTTTTGTAGAGGCATACAACATCTTGTGTCTAACCGGAGCACTGTCATAATAAGAACGGTTGATTACCTTAACTGTAGCATGCATTTCATCTTTCATATGTGCCTACTGTGCCGAGCCAAAATCCTATTCGAGAGTAGCTTTTGTAGAGGCATACAACATCTTGTGTCTAACCGGAGCACTGTCATAATAAGAACGGTTGATTACCTTAACTGTAGCATGCATTTCATCTTTGATATGTGCTGAGCCGAACTCCTGTTTGAGAGTAGCTTTTGTAGAAGCATACAACATCTTGTATCTAACGGGAGCATTGTCTGGAGACCAGCTAAGTAACAGCCACTCGTGCCCGACGGAATTTGTTGAGTCTAATCTGGAAAACAAAATAAAACAATATTATTATTATGCATTTATTTAATTTACATCACGGGTCGTAAGTCGCCCGGTCCTTTGGAAGGCATTGACGGAGCAGAAGCCAACGTCAAGAGGCCCTTTACAATATTAACTTAAATAATATGATTTGTGGACAAAGAGATGAAACAAAAATGGTACATTAAATTATTATGGCTATGAATGTGTGCTGCTTGATGTCTGTTTTCTGGTCTATGGGATGAGGTACGACACCCGCCAATTATGCCTCATTTCAAAATATTAAGGCGGGTGGTGACTCGCTATACACTGAATGGGCATAAAGGCGGTCCGTTATGTTGGCGCCGGGCAACATTGGCGTGGATAGCTAAGGGTGTTGAGAGGTGTGCTGCACTTTCACTAAACGCTACTAGCGGCTTTGTGCCTTTAACACTTCCACCCTGGAGCTTAGGTCTTAGCTATTGCGATTCTTTGCGATGCAAGCCGGTGGTTAGAGGGTCTCATTTAGCCCTCACGGGATCACGGGATGGCTATCACGCATCTCTATCTTGTGCTATTGTAGACCAGTATTCGCTAAAGGCGTCGAGCTCATCTCACCATCTTCTACGTATAAAATATTCTAAACTAGCAGCCCGCCCCGGCTTCGCACGGGTAGAACATATATGCCTACAAAATGTGCATCAGTTTGTTGCATCGAATATAAAATATTAACATCTTCAACAATCATCGTCATATTTCAACCAATTTACATAAAACCCTATGGAATGATGCACCTAAACCTTCCTCATAAACACTCCAGCTATTGGTGAAAACCGCATGATAATCCGTTCAGTAGCTATTGAGATTATCGCGAACAGACAGATACAGTGACTTTGTTTTATAATACGTAGTGATATTAGACGGCCCTTTGGCGTACAGGATAGTTAAGTTACCCTGATTCTGACCCGACGATCGTTGGTTCTAATCCTAGCTATATACCTACCAATGAAAGTTTTATGGGCATTCATGAATCATGGGTTTTTGTACAGAGGTAGTGGGATCATCAAATCTACCAAAGAGTAGCTTACCACCAACCGGGTGAACCGATTTTGATTTTATTATGGATAGTTTTTTTTGTTTGATAGATGTCTTCATCTAGAGTGTTCTTAGCTTTGATTCATAAAAATTTGTTTAATCGTTTTAAAACTATGTGATTTTTTCTAGTTGATTGGCTATGAAATCAACTCTCATAGGTCTGATCAATTCGAAAATCTTCTTCAACGATATTGTAAGAACATGGAAGCATTGACCTGATGCTGGGCCATCTCCTGGACTCTACAGAATACTCAAATCCTCACCAACTCACAGCTTAGATCTTAAATGTCATGTTTAGACTCATTGGAATGTTTTTAATGCAAAAATTATACATAGATCAGTCAGGGTGGTTTAAAATATTATTTTATTATATATATAGATAATTATTATTTTATACAATAGATCATATTATTATACTATATTGACCTCAAATTGATAGTGATCGGTGGGGATCTACAGAATAGCTAAGCCTATAATAATATTTTCGTTGTAACTATGACCTAATCTGTGGTTTCACTGCAAATATTTTATTAATTTTGCGATGCGTGTATGTGAAATCCGTGATATCTTCTAGAGTTTTCATTTGAATTATATACTGTAAAGGACAATATTATCTATAATATGTGGCCAAGCTAATTAACGCAATTATTTGGATAAGGATTAATTCTATATACTTTAAAACAGCCTTGGAAGTTATGAAATATTTTTTAATAAAAAAATAAAACTTAAAATGGTTATTGTGAGTCAACCTTAAGAGATAGACATATGCTGTCGCGGACTTTTTTGTAGTCTTATTAAGTTGTACAACTCTTCCATAGGAACTATTCTTCCATCTATTATCAATTAAGCAGCGTTCGAAAGAAACGTGTTATTTCGACCGTTTTTTTGTCGACTTAGGTTGCAAATTAGGTCTCCACGATTTGACTTAACCACCTTTGATTTAAACGGGATAATATATAGCCTATTTTCATTCCGAAAGTTCATTCTATATATGAGTGAAAGAATTTTTAAAATCGGTCCAGTAGTTTTTGAGCCAAATCATCACAAACATACAAAAATAAAATATAAATGTTCTCTCTTTATAATATTAGTATAGATAAAACATTAATAAAAATAAAACATAACATAATATAAGCTGTCAAAACTGGAAATAACCTACAGAAATCACAGATTCACTCTTGGTACAGTGCGTACCTATCAAAAAACATAACCTCTATAGGTAAAAAATCCACAGATTTTAAATATACCAAATCAGCTAGTCAAATCATTTATTAAAGTAAAGTAACTGTAAAGTAAGTAGTAGTAGTAAAATGGTTCCTTAAAGTTAACAGTTCATTAACTTTACTAATGACTGATTAGCTTACTCTGAGTGGCGACTTTTAAAAATATTTACTTAGTAATAGCTTATTTGATCATTAAACAACTCTGAGTTTAGCAGTCAGGCCAGATTTATAATGCATAATTTAGGAGTTCGTTATTGCTTTCCGTCTATATCATAAGACCAGCTCAATATTTCCATAACACATTGTCAAACGATTCCCTTATGTATGCAAAATGACAATCGAACACCGATAAGAGGATAAAATTTTACTTGTATGGGATATAAAATATACAGGATATAGTTAAAGTTAAATGGAAGTTATTTATGGACTTACCTAAATAATATGTAGCATGGTAGATCATCAACAATCAAAGTCGGTACATATTTGTCAAAATCTTGTTCCCATGACTTTTTTGGAGGGTACTCCTTAGCAAGTGCTAATTGTTCTGTGAAATATTAGGATTTCTTGTAATTTTATTCTATTTCAATAAATAAAAATATAAATTTTATTTATAAGCATTGGATTTTCATTAGTAAACCTAGACCTGATCCTTAATAGGTGACCATACCACACCTAACACAGCTTCTGCTGAGGCTTGAACATACGCTCAATCTTCAATATATTTTGATGTTAACGTTTTTTGATAACATTTTCAGATTAATTTGTAATGTTTTGACTAAATTATCTATCAAACATTACAAATATGGGAAACTACGTCGGGTCTTTTCGTCACCTATACCACAAAGCTTGAAGGCAAAGGTCTTCAATGAGTGCATTCTCCTTGTTATAACATACAGAGCTGAGATGTGGACGCTGATGGTTAGACTGGCCCACCCATTGAATGTTGCACAATGAGCTATGGAGAGAGCTATGCTCGAAGTTTCTCTGAAGAATAGAATTCGAGATGAAGTCATCCGACAGAGAACTAGGGTAACCGACATAGCTCAGAGGATTAGGAAGCTTAAGTGGCAGGGGGCGGGACATATATGCCGTAGCACTGATAAATAAATATAAATATTGGAGGAAGCTAGAGAGTTCTAGACTGGAGACCACGACTCGGCAAACGCAGTATAGGACGCCCTCCAGCTACGTGGAGTGGCAATATTCACAGGGTAGCTGGCAGCGGTTGGAAAACCAAGTTAGAAAATCTGTCACTAAAACATCTAACGTGTTTTTGAAGCTATCCTTGAGAGCCAGTTCCCATTCTAGGCCTAGCGTGCTTACCATCTTCGACCGCATCATCACTTACCAACAGGTGAGATAGTGGTCAAACGCTAGCCTATTAGATATTAAAAAAAAAGCATGCTGAAGATCAAGCTCAGTGGCGTGCCATAGGAGAGGTCTATTATGTTCAGCAGTGGACTAATACGGGCTGATAATGATTCAAAATTCATCTGATAGTTACAATCAATAGTTATTGGATTGTTTTTATCAGTAAGTAAGGACATTTGTATGTAATTAATTATTATTATTTTTTTCAATAAAGCTTCCATGGGGAAGCAAAGGGAAGCTTCCAAATGTGGGTTGCACATTACTCATAAACTTGTCTTGGTAAACCCGCCAACTAAGCTGAACATGCTTGTGTCTGGAATGGGTTCACATCAATAGTGCAATGGTTGGGGATTGAACTCACAACCTCTCGATTGTCACGCCCGATGCCTTAGCCATTGGGCTAATTCCACTAAAGTCACTTAAATTAAGCTGAAATTGTAGTGGGCTTGTGCCCTGTCTGTACATAATATTGGAAATATGTAGTAAATTATAGGTATCAATTAACATAGTAATGGTTCCATGATTAGTTCCAAGGACTTCAGTCATATGTGATACATTGCAACGTAAATGGATTCTAAAGTCGGTAAAGTAATCTGAACAATCAAGGTTAACCAGGTCTATAGAGATATATTTAACAGTTTATATATTTTAAATTTGTTATTAGAACTTTTAATACTATTTATTTGCTTTGTTGGATTAATGTGATATAATTTAACTTTTATAATTCAGATAACTATTTATGACATTCTAGACTGATTTATTTTTATTATGATTTAAAATGTTCTATTATCATTTAGTTGTAATATTCCTTAATTAATGTAATTGGTTTTTGTACCGTTTTGATTAAGGTTAAATAAATAAATAAATAAATTAACACACTTTGCAAACAATAATATAGATTGGTAAAGTCAGAGACAATGTAGGTATAGAAGTTCGTCCATTTTATTTTTATAAAAAGTAGCTTACCTCTATCAAGGAAAAAATACGCTGACATAACCGTACGGTGTTCTGGCAGCACACAACCCTTGAGAGTTAGAACATTCTATACCTAGCTTGTTCACTATCTTCAATCACATCATTGCTTGCCACCTGGTGAGATAGTCACTGGTGAGAGGTCAAACGCTAGTCTATCGGATATATATATAAAAAATAATTTATCAAAATGTATGTTGTTTTAAGTCTTTTTAAGATGAAAATTTATTATGGTTATGGTTATTATTGAGACTTGAACATGCTCACCTAATGTTAAAGAATTAATTAAAATAGATTTTCAATATGGTATGAATACTTGTATTGTGGTGTGTTTGTGTGTGTGGTATGTTTTTAACTGACTTAAAAAAAGGAGGAGGTTTCTCAATTCAACCATATATTATACATATATATTGTATTTTTTATGTTTGTTCATGAACTGATTGTGAATATTCTTTTTTTGTTGAAAAGGAGATATCCCAAGTGTGGTACCATGGTAATTTCATTGAGGTCTGATAAGTATCTCCAGAGATATGGAGATAAACACCTCGAACTTGGTACTGAAAATTAATAGTGCAGCATTTGAAGTCGGTTCATTTAGTTTTTTAGGGTTCCGTAATCCTGACAAAGAACCCTTATAGTTTCGTCATGTCCGTCTGTCTGTCTGTCTGTCGAAGGTTTTGCTAAGAGACCATTAATGCTAGAAAGCTGTAATTTTGTGGGGGTATGTACATATATTACGCCGACAAAGTGCTGAAATAAAATTGTGCAAAATATTTTTTTTTAGGGTAGCTCCATTCGAGAAGTGGGGATGAATTTTTTTTCATTGTCTACCCCATCGTGTGGGCTATCGTTAAATAGGTTTTTTAAAATGACTTAAGGGTTGCTAATACCATTTTACGATTGAATGTTCCATTCACGAAATATTAAACTTTAAAGTGCAAATTTTTGTTCCAATAGGGCGTCCCCCCCCCCCTCTAAAAGCTAAACTGCTGGCTTGAAAAATCTGGAAAAATTCGTGATAATAGCCCATTTTATGAACTTTAAAGGAAAACCATAGCAGTTGAGATAACTTTATTAGTTTACCAGTAATAGTTGTTGAACTTGGGTGTTGGATAATTTTGTACCAAATACAAAATCCTTAGAATAAATCCTTTAAAGTGACAAAGATGGAGTACCTAGTTGCTTGTTTATAACGGGTAAAGACTTGCCTTGAATAACGGGCTACTACAGAACCCTACACTGCGCGTAGGCCGACACCCACTTGGCCAGTTATTATTAAATATTCTTATTATATGTAGTAGAAACGATGTCATTTCATACTCACCATTTTCAATGCTAACTTTGAGAACACGGAGTTTGCCATCTCGACATTTACTAAAGTGTTTCTTCAGCTCAGCGTTTGCTGCAAATATTATTTGAATATTTTGTTAATTTAGTTACTACTTTATATACAACCTGTATTGTATACATATAAATATAAATAAAAGAAAAATAATTGTTTTATGGTTCCTTAACAATATTTTTCTTTTGATTAATATGTTGTGCTGAAAACACATGCCTTGTGTTTTTCGTAACGTTACGCGAGTGCGGGAGCTAACACATGGTGTGAGAGCAAAATTTACGTTACGGCAATGCGGCACCACACAGACATTATTATCAGGACATAGTTCACTGTGGTCTTCAATGTATATCAGTAATTTATTTTATGTTCGTACTAATATTGAATTGTCTTAGTTTTATTTATAATATACTAATCATGGATTTTTTAAATTATTGTAACGTAATGATGTTCATAAGTGTACAATGTACCCAAAAGAATTAATAAAGAAACTGAAAGAATTTTATGGATTTTGTAGTATCTCCTGAAGGTAGAAGTATGCTTACCACTTTAATCTCTCTTCTGATTTTAATAAGGTGTGGTGTTAGTTAGTGAAATTGGGGTTAAACATAAAATGGTAAGTACCTACATAAGCAGTGAAGTCTTTTTTTTAATATTCAATTAATTATTTGATCTAATTGTTTGGAAACAATTTTGAGATCTACAAAGGAAATTACAGACCTAAAGTACAATTTTAGTCTGAACGGTCAAGCTAATAACATTACATAGTCATATATGGAGAGAGTGGGAGTCATTGAATCATAGAAGTTCTGCTGGTCAGATGGTAAGAGGCCTAAAAATAACCATGTATCGATTAGTATTGTATAATATTGAATGATTCCACTTGAAGACATATTAAACATCTAGCTTATTGCTTGGGCGTGTACCTAAAAAAGGAGATGCAGATTAACGAAATCAGATTATAACTGTACATACCTTGAATACCTGTTTGGTGAGACATTATGGTCACTTACACTTAGTGACGGTAAAATAATGTAAAGAATAGTTAAACTTCTATTTGTTTGCGAAACTTATATCTTATATACGTAATCCTTGTTATATTTGCTGATAGCAATGAATGAAATGAAAATAGATGATATATTTCACAGAATAGGATATATTATTTAATTCTTCGATTTTCAGGCAGGAGGAGAGGGACAATTATATTCTCTTTGGAGAGGGAGACAAATATAAAAGTTCAGTCAATCTGAGTCAATCCGTGTCACAATCCGTGTTGTCAACTTGTCAGTCAGTCAGTTGACAGTTCAGTTCAGTCACTTCAGCAGTGCTGCCGTTCTACAAAATAAAAAGTCCGTAGTAATATGAAAAAATCCGCTAGATATTGGTAATTTTTAGGGTTCCGTACCTCAAAAGGTAAAAAAAGGAACCCTTATAAGATCACTTTCTTGTCCGTCTGTCTGTCTGTCTGTCCGTCTGTCCGTGTGTCACCACTGATTTTCTCAGTAACGGGTGGACCTAGCAAGTTGAAATTTATACCTGATACTGAATTCTAGTAAAACCAAAACCTACAAGAGGTTTTGGGTCGAAAACCTATAGGGTACTTCCCGTTGACCTAGAATCATGAAATTTGGTAAGAAGCAAGGTCTTATAACACAAATTAAGGAAAAAATCCAAAAAAATAAGAAAAGTTAAAAATTAAACTAAAAACTAAAACCTAAATAACCTCAACCTAAACAAAAAACTAAAATAATAAGTTTAAAATTAAAGGTACATACATAGTTTACGCCAATTAAGGTAGACCTGAGTTATATCAGCGCTCATACAATTTAGAGGTCTAGCTTAATTGGCACTAACCAACGTTGGTAAGGAAGCCTCGGTGGGCGAGTCCAACTTGACTTGGCTGGTTTTATTTATTTATATGTGATATAATTTTATTTTTTGTTAATTTTTTAATTTATCTATATATTTAATTATTTTTTGTAGTTATAATTTGTGTAAATAGATATAAGCATAATTGTTTTCATTGTAAGTAGGTATTAAATATAACGCCTTAGGTTAAAGTATCTGTTATGTTATATTTAACGTATACTAAATATATCAATTATTAATTGCGTCACTCTTATTTTAAAGATGCCATTGAGAACGGAAGGGCCGATACTCAGTTACTCAGGGATCTATCTGGCAACATTAATACATAAAAGTTTGACACTGACATCGATAAGAGATTTGAAAGTTACAACGACTTTTGACATTTCAGTAACTTACATTTTAATTTAATTGCTTCAGTTAGCACACAAAATATATTTCACCCGTAGACTGAAAAAGAATAGACCGCGGGTAGCTCTGTCTCTTTGCCACATGAAATAGGATAATTCTGTGGAGTTATTGCATGTAACGGAAAAGGACAAAGCTATAATATTTCCCTCTCTCAGTGCGTGCCGGTTTTTACGAGTACATTGAATATAGGGAGCGTAGTTAGCCGTTTTTATTAGCTTAAAGAACTTTGACCTTTATTGCTATGTAACACTGGGATCTAAATACATACCTACCTTTATGGTTATGTTACAATCTTCTATCTCTTGTGGCCACGCTACCCAAATCTCTATAGTTCAGTACTCTGTGATTTCACCATAAAGTCAGTCAGGTGCGGCGCCAAAAGCCCATGCATGGGACAAAAAAAAAGCCAGTCGCAGTATATTGTATTCTCTTTGGCCAGTCCAGTGGTTATATTCTCTTTGGGCCAGTCAGTCAGTTTTCGCGGGAACGTGAAAAAGTGTGTGTGCTCTCATTGTATTTTTTCCTAAAACTTGTGTTGTGTTCTTCCGCGCGTTAATGTGTAATGTGCATTATTAACCATTAAATGCCGGTGAATGTGTGTGAGTGCAGGAACACAGCAAAATGATATTTGCGTTCTTACTAAAATTCCACTGAAAATATTCAGTAAACTCTACATTTTTACTGAGGGTATGACTTGGACTAGACTATGATACTTGTACTATTCATTATTCTGTGCTATGACTTCAACTTGACCTGAATTGTGACTTTGACCCAACTTCATGACTTGAATTCACAAAAACTTAAGGAGAAAGGCCGTAACTTCCTCAAAGATGAAACCGAGTAAATTGAACTTTTGACTGAAATGAAGTCTCGAACGTTAAGGTATAAGTTGGTAACCGGCCACACGAAGCAGCCGCAGACGATGTGTCTCCGCGACACTACTGGTTTCTATGTATTTCTATGAAATTCCCTCCTTAGTTCCCTCCTTATTCCAACACGACGCGTCGCTAATTTTATAGAAATACATAGGACTTAGAAGTCATACTTACTCAAAGACTTACTCGTAGCAACAAGCTGAAGCAATAAATGTAGGCGGATATGCTCTGCCTGGGCGAAGTCGGGGCGGGTCGCTAGTTCCATATAAGAAAATAAATAATTTGCCTATATTTATAACATCTATGATTTTCAACGACATTTGCTTCCATACCCGACGTGCAGCGACCTGTAGGGGTATTACATCGCTGCCGGTGTGTGTAGAGGTATTACGTCGCTGGCTACTACGCAAAATAATACTCAAATTCATTATTTAAATCCACCCCGACCGATCTATTCATGACCATTGAGACCATTCCGATGAGCCCAAACACGACATACCTGCTGGGAGTTAAGTTGGGGAGGAGTTAAGTATTCTGCAGATTTCAGTAGATGTCCCAGCATCAGGTCAATCAAGTTATATATATAGTTCATATAATTAATAAATCAAGTTCTTACAATATTAAGTTCTTACAATGTCGTCATAGTAAGAATAGGTATACCAAATTTCAAATTGATCAGAACTACAAAAGTTGATTTCATAGCGATCTTAAATTATTCCAGATGATGATCGATCATCTGGAATAATTTAAGATCGTGTAAAAAACTAAAAGAACCGACTTCAAACGTCGCGCTGCAGCTGGTCAAAGTACCCAGTAGACGTAGTAACTATTACATAATCTGTGCCAGTAGTTAGTAGTACGAATAAGTCGTCGATATAAGTAAATGCGTCGTACAAATGGTGATATATTAAAAACGGCTCGGCCGATTTCGTTAAAATTTAAATAGGACCACCTGGGAACCTGGGTACCTTTTGAAACAAAAAAAGAATTTTCCAAATCGGTTCAGGCATCTTCGAGTAATCAGTGAACATACATAAAAAAAAACCGACGAATTGAAGAGGTCTCCTTCTTTTTTGTGAAGTCAGTTAATAATAAAAATTTAGATAGTTTAAAAACTAAAACAAACGACTTCCATGTCCCGCGAGTCATTACCATTAGCAAGTTTGAGACGTTTATCGTCATATCTCTGGAGATACATATCAGATCTTGATGAAATTACAATGAGACCACTTCGGAAACGTACCCTACCGATTACAAAAATAATCATTCAACTCGGTTCACAATTGACGGAGTTATTGCGTAACATACAAACAAAAAAATTACATACATACGAATTGAGAACCTCCTTTTTGGAAGTCGGTTGAAAATAGTTTAAAAACGAAAATAATCGACTTTCATGCCCTGTGAGTCAGTTTCAGTAACAAGTTTGAGACGATTATCGTTATCTCTCTGGAGATACTTATCAGATCTCGATGAAATTACAATAGGACCACCTCGGAAATGCACCTTACTGATTAAAAATGGAATCATTGGAATTGGTTCACAATTGACGGAGTAATCGCGTAACATAATATATACTACAAAATAAATTGGCCAAGTGCAAGTCGGACTCGCACTCGTAGGGTTCTGTACCACACAACAGTATTTTATAAGATCGGCAACATAAATATATCATCTGCGAAAATTTCAATTGTCAAACTATCACGGCTCATGAGATACAGCCTGGTGATAGATGGACAGACAGACAGACGGACAGCGGAGTCTTAGTAATAGGGTCCCGTTTTACCCTTTGGGTACGGAACCCTAAAAAAACATACAGACCAATTGAGGAGGAGGAGGCTCCTCTTTGGAAGTCGGTTGAAAAAGCTCTTATTCTTCAAAAGGCTGAACAGATTTTCATGAATTAAAGTTATGAACACACTTGATTAAGACACCCATCTAACAAAAAAACTAAATCAAATAACCGGCCACGCGCAGTGTAGGGTTCCGTAGTAGCCCGTTATTCAATGCAAGTCTTTACCCGTTATAAACAAGCAACTAGGTACTTCGTCTTTGTCACTTAAAAGTATTTATTCTAAGAATTTTGTATTTGGTACAAAATTACCCAACACCCAAGTTCAACAACAATTACTGCTAAACTAATAGAGTTATCTTAACCGCTATAGTTTTCCTTTAAAGTTCATGAGTTGCACTATTATCACAAATTTTCCCAGATTTTTTAAGCCAGCAGTTTAGCTTTTAGAGGGGGGTGGGGGGGACACGTCGTCCTAGGTCTGAGGCTTGATAACTTAGTTACATATGAACACCTGATCTGTTTAAACTACTCTTTGTCTAAGTTACCTACAAGACACATCGGCACGTCATCGTTTTGGATGTACGCGAAAAGCAAAGCATCTATTCTAGGACGGATAAAGGATAAAGTCACTAAACATGAAATAAGGTGACTCACATCAATTGATAATTCGATAGTAACTCATGTGAATTTAGTCTACTAATCTTCCAATGAGCCGAGCCGGCTAATATAAAAATAAACTTAGGTACGTTAATACGTAGGTAGGAATACTTAGTATTTAAATGAATTATTAATCAATGCAATGCTAATGCCAGTAACTATTACGGAGACATCACATCTGGCCCATAAATCCAACGTAAAACAAACACGTAAAAAGTTTCCAAGCAGAATGCATGATAAAAATGTGTACAGCTCTCATCAATGAAATATTTCTGGGCCATTAGCGCAGGTGGCTAGCTACGTAATGGAACCCATTAGAGCTACTACAGGCGACACTGGCTATGTATGTACCTATACCTACGTACCTACTCGTATGATATATGTGTGAGAGTAACAGTATAAACATAGTTTGATGTTGGGGCTGACGCTTATGGTAACAAGAAAAGAAAACATACGACAGGAGTGGACAAAAATTATGAATTAGAGGATGCGATCTTAGATAAAACACTCGTCGATCCGATCCGATCATACATTTAGCTAGATGCTTACTTCACGTTAAGGCAGCAGGTAGGCTCTACGACATCCTCCTTGTTACGTAAGTTCCTGAGGTTGAGCCAAAGAGTTACATGTGGGTTGAGCATCGGATTGATCGAAACCTAGGTCGAGACAGTCGACAAAACTGTATTGAAGTGGAGTGTATATAACCGTTTAATTGATTGTACCTGTATATTGGTGGATGAAATCGTAGTGGGAATACAGACATTTTGCGATAAAGTCATCAATCTAAAAGTGGGTTGGTATCAAAATTATACCAGTAAATTTCGACTACCCATCTCGCTGTGGTTTATAAATTCTGTGGATTGAAATTTACGACTGCCGTTTCCAGGCTAAACACAGAGGACTACCCAGTTAATGGAGCCATCAATCATAAACTGGCGCTCTGTGTGGTCAAAAATACGAGGAACAAATTGATTTTTTTACGATCAACCAGTAACAAAACTGTATGATAGATTCTAGGTAATCGAGTTTATTGACACCTTTTGATTAGGCTTTGTTACTGAACCTATAAAGTCCTGTATAATGCAGCGGCAGTCGCTTTTAATAAAGCGGCATCGTCGTATTTGGTTGAAAACGTGTAATAGCAAAGAAGACATGTTAAAACTGACCCTTGTCACAGATTAATATCTTCTATAGTGCTGCCTAACATTATGTTCTATAGTTTTACAGCATCTACTGTGAGACTATACTACCCATAATTTCCTTCGTTGATAACCCTCAAGCGGCCAATTTTCGGCGCCGAGAACGGCTCACAAGCTCACAACATTTTATAGAATCGTAACTCTCAGCTCAATGGGAGTAACATAAATAAAACTATGAAAAATGAATGGGCCAATTCCTTTGCCGTTTTTTTCGTTCATCGATCTCCAAATAACTGCTCGTTTGGCGTTGCCTTTAGGCCATGAATTGTGAGTTTCTCTTGGCTCCGGCCCCATTTGCAATTGAAAGCGATCTTTATATCAGAAGCTGTCCACTCCTTTGAGAGTATAAGCATACAAAAGTGTTGCCATGAAATTTATTTTTTAAGCATCGTTCCTGTAATGCAGCTACGTAGGTAGCTCGTAGGCACCTCGTGCAAAAGTAAGGTAGGAATAAAAAATGTTTTTTGTTGGAACCAAAACGATAGTAACGATACAAAAGTTAAATATTATGTTTCTTTGAAGTGTGACACACTTTATATTTTTGTAAATAAATACAAAAGTTGTAAAACAATGCTTATTTCAGAATTTTTATCAGCATCATTGATTTTAAGTTGTTCAGTAAGTAGATATGCCTAATTGCCTATATTTAGGTATTATATAGGTGGATATTATGTATCAACTTTGGAGAAATTGAACGCAATAAAATCGTAGTATAAACAAACCATTTTACATTAGTAGCTGTAATATAAGTAATATTAACAGATAGCAATATGCCCCTGCCAATTATCGGACTTGCGGTTGACTGGACACCAGTCACCCAACGCTACCGAGACGGAATTGGTTGCTATACCCACACAAACCCTATCTATTCTGCGAGCAATTGATGGGTTTGATGTTCACCAAGAGCTTTGTGGATGACTGGCATTTGCAGTTCTATCGGACAGAATAATATATAGTAGTCATCTATGGTATAGCAGTTAAAATTAAATTTGGAGTGAAAAATAATAAGTATGTCGTTTAGTAATTTTTCGAAGCCATAAAATAAAGAAAAAATTGCTGTTTTCATAAAGATTGTAATGTGGTTTCATTAATGTGGTTATTGACGAATTTGAGAAATGAATGGCAGTTGTATCTTTGGTACCTACCTTACTATTCAAATATTCTGTGTTTGGTACCTACCTACAAAGAAATACAAGCGATATATTATACCAACTAACTCTACGTTGGCAAAAGTCTGTTTATTTTGCCCCATTCACGCTCATAGTCTAAAACTATTACTTTAAATAAATATCCTGTTTAAGTTATTTCTATTATTTGTTTATGATTCATTAACAGCTATTACATTGTTGCGTGCTTATATAAGTAAGTATTATTATCGTAAGAGACATATCGTGTTAAAATACATACCCATTTATAAATGAGCACCTCGTGCAATAATATTACGGACATTTATGCTTCATAAATATTAACTATAAAAAAAGTGTAACATGGGATTTAGTTAAAATATTTATGACCTTTATTTCACTCGAACGAAAGGGGTGTGTCAGGATCGTAGGCTTCGTTACATGTGGAAATAAGTAATCTCTGCCTACCCCAAAGGGAAAATGGCGTGATTTTATTATGTATGTATATATTTTACTCGCTTACTGCTTCGTGACATGTACCATTGCGTAATATCACCAATTTTGAAAGTGCGTGCATCTTCCAAAAACATTATGGTACATAGAAAGTACACCGGCTTCCACAATATAGGCTATCCTTACTTCCTTAGCACTATACATAATACGCTCTAGAGAAGTCAGCCTGCTGCAGCTGCTGCCTGCTTTCACATTAACAGCTTGTTAGACTATGATTTAGTTGAACCGTATCGTTGAAGTGTTCATTGCCATCTATGCCCCTTAATCCTACCCAACGATCCAGCCACTTTCTGGCCCTAATGCCCTCGGATGAATCGGGATTGTTTATTGCGGTTTAAGCAAGATAAACGGGGAATATCCTTGGCTATTCAATACAAAGGAAACCGATTTCCGCCGTTGCCATTTGGATACTATGGCTCTAAAGTGCTTTTACGTAATGACATTGTATAACGATGTTTATGTGCATGCATATTATATTGTAACTAGCTGTGCCCCGTGGCTTCGCCCGCGTTAAAAAGTATCATATAGCCTAATCCATGGTACTCGTTATCCCTGTGCAAAATTTCAACTAATTCAGTTCAGCCGTTTGACCATGAAGAAGTCCTAAACAAATAAAAAAACAAAATAAACAAACTGATTTTCACATTTATCATATTGGTGTTGATATCTATTTAGTTTTATAAAAGGTGGCTTTGTTATTCTAATATGGGATTGGTAAATTAAGAGTCAAAGAGAATATAACCACTACGTTAAGAAGAGTCGGGACTCCCATAGAGCAAACTGACCAAATAGCGAAATGTCAAAACACAGGGCTTTTATAGTAGCCAAAATACCAGCAAAATAATCTTCTGCTAATTGACCAACATAACAAAAAAAAACCTAGTGATGTACCGTGTCGTCAAAAACATCGATAACGATCGAACTACCGTTGCTTGGTCAATACTTTAGAAGGTTATATATTGTACTTAACTAATTTTGTTTTAGTGGTTAGATTGTGAAAGTTATATTTTTCCTATTTTGGTTTAACAACTCCATCACTAAGACAAAACCAGTTTGAGAAAATGATAGGCAGTAAAACAAAATATTAAATTTTATCAAGCTTTTTATTTTTGGAGTATGATGCTCTGTAGGGTTCGCTCATTCGGCATCGGCATCAGCAGCTTAACATAACGATATACCTGTAATGTAATATTGACTTATTAGTTTATCGCTTAACACTAATTTCTGGTGCATGCTGTATACAGGGCCTAATGTTTCCTTTATTTTGTGCTATAAGACCTTGCTTCTTGCCAAAATTTGTGAAAAGGTCAACGGGAAGTACCCTTATAGGTTTTCGACCCAAAACCTATAGGGTATTTCCAGTTGACCTAGAATTGTATATTTTAGTTAAAAGCAAGGTCTTACAGCACAAGTAAAGGAAAATTTCAGAAGATTAAAAGAAGTTGAAAATTCAGGTTAATTTTGGTATTTACAAGTTATGCGAAAATCTAAATTTGCCCATATCTTTTTATCGTGTTGCCTCAGGATCTTGATTTGTATACACTTAATAGGGACTATAGACCTCAATATCTTCAGTTTCTTCTTCATCTTTAGTATCTCAGTATCATCACACGGGCAGACAGACAGACACACGGACAGACGGACAAAAATTGATCTTTTAAGGGTTCCTTTTTTAACCTTTTGAGGTACCAAACCCTAAAAAGCTCGGAAAGTTTACTTAACGCTAAAATTTCACTTCAGATCATTCTTATTTCCGATTATATTTATATTATTTTTGGTTATAAATAAAGGAATCTACTACTACTTGGTTTCACAATAAATTATTTATTGGAAAACTCAACTGAAAAACTATCTTCATTTTATTATGAAAATAATTTGGGGCCAGGAAGCATCCACTCCTATGTTGCCCCAAGGCCTCCAGACCTCTAAATCCAGCACTGGCTGTAAATTATACAAGGTGTAACAAAAGGGTGTAGTAATACTTAAACTATGCATGCCATACCTAGCCTGATGTATAATCTACCAGCAAAGTCTTCCTTTCCTCAGTATCTAACTGGGATCGCGAGTTATCATATTATCACATGTTAAACTTTTACGTAAACTTAGCCAGATTCAACCAGCTATTCAGCGTCATTGACCTAATGAAAACAGAATAATAAGTGTTGTCTGTGCAGAAGCAAAATTGTTATGAGTGGACGCCTGAAAGGGTCTAGATATAGTGCCACTTGCGGTAGCTTGAAGTTTGTCTTGATGTATTCATCACCAGAAGGATGAAATCATTGCCCGATGATGAGGTATAACTATATAATAATATACACTATCGATATCGACAAGCACCGCAATGCGCCCCGCACTATTTTTCACAAAGAGTTTATAAAGATTGTTAATTGATGAAATATTGAGATCACAGACTACTAAGGAGATACTACGTATTGATTGTATGATTGAGATATTTGGCCTAAAGAAGCAGTAAACGGCTATTATTTTAAGATATTCTACTTACTGTGCTTCATAAAGTGGAAATCTTGCCATAAAATAACGTTTAGTAGAGTAAGTCTGCAGTCCCGCATATTTCACTATTTATGTTTCATTATCACTTCAGTTCCTTGTAGGAAGGTGTTAATAACCACACACCTTAAATTCATGCTAAATGCATGCTTTCTAACATCCACACTAGGTTGTTTATTGTAAAACACAAAATAAAACAATAAAATAATTATTTTGAAAAAGCCGATTAACACGCTACCACAGGCTAAGTAGAAATACATGCTAGCCATAGACTAAGTAGAGATGAAACTTCTTTTTCTTCACATCATGCTACTTGATGGCATTTATTATGACAACCAAACGAAAGAGATAGTAAGAAATAGTGAGTGAGACGAATATAGACTTCCATCGGACGCGCCCCCCTTTTCATTAGTTTTCATAGATCTTTTTTTTTGTACTGCAGCTTCCGTAGACTGTTAAGAGTTATCTCCTCCGTGGAAGCAGACGTTTTGCAAATCTTATATTATGTACTGTAGATATTGTAAAATCTGTAAATTCAGCTCAAAATGAAGCCAAAATCTATGGACATTGTCCCAAGCACGATTTGCTCTAGCTGCAACAAAAAAAAATAAAGCATGTGCATCAGTTTAATAAGTACGGCCTTATACCCCAACGGGAAAAAAGGTGTGGTTGTATGTATGTATGTCAGTCTAATCTGACGCACAAGCATTTTTGTTTTTTACAAGCTTTTATTTTACTTGCCTTGTTAGTATGTACTTATGTATGTATGTTTGTGTGGCTTTAATCTTGGAGGCTACATTAGAACTACCTACTTCCTGACATTATGCTTGGTCTCAAATTTTGTATATTTGCGTATCTTCGGTAACAATCCAATATGTGTATAAGTATTAAGTACACAGGTAGTAGAAACATAATAAGTCAGTAGAACAGACATCAATACGTCAGCTGCTAGCACGAGCACTTCACGAGCAATTGTTTTGGCCAACAAGCGCGTGGCCGACAGCGTTCGTTGTTGACTAGCAAATCTTGGTACAGCACGCGTAGATTGTGATACATGGGCAGAATCAGACTTGCTACGATGCAGTAGGTTACTTCCATTAAGGAGAAAATCTGTCGCCAAAACCTTAACGTGTTCTAGTAGCACACAGCTCTTGAGATTCAGACCATTCTACGGTCATCGTTAATCAACAGGCAAGATAGTGGTTAAACGATAGCCTATTAGATTTTAAAAGAATTAAGATAGTTTAAAAACTAAAACAACCGACTTCCATGCCTCTCGAGTCAATTTCAGTAGCAAGTTTGAGACATTTACTGTCATATCTCTGGAGGTACTTATCAGGTCTCGATGAAATTACAATGGGACCACATCTAAAATGTACACTACCGATTAAAAAAATAATCATTCGAATCGGTTTTCAATTGACGTAGTAATCGCGTAACATACATACAAAAAAAAAAAAGACGAATTGAGGAGGTTCTCAATAAGTCTGTATGTTTTTTATTTTATTTATTTTTGGAAGTCTGTTGAAAAGCAGTTCTATCTAGGCACCTACACACATATGGATCTTTTTAAAAAAAAATTATGCTGTATAGGCAAGCGTTTGACCACTATCTCACCTGATGTTAAGTGACGATGGATATAGATGATAAGATATGACATATAGACACACGGATGGTCGGACGGACGAACAGACAGCAAAGTCTCAGAAAGTGTTCTTTTGGTACCCTTTGGGTTCGGAACCCTAAAAAATTGACTTCAAATGCCGCGTTAGTGAAAATATCCACTAGTCATAATGATATCATCAAGGTATCAAAGGACAATGTCCAAAATAGCCCTGTGCAATAAAAGCATCTGACACACACGATAATTAATTGTTTATTTTATTATTACAATAATTCCAAATACTTTTATAACACGGACTAGTTGTATTCCAAAATGAATATCAAAAAGTATTTGCGATTATTTGCGAATATGGCCGCCATCTTCGCCAAACGTCATGTCATCTCAGACGGAATAAGAAGCATGTCATGTCAAAAATATTAGGTATGCTCAAAAAAACGTTATGGATCTGATCGCGCTAAAGTTAATTTTGCAAGATTAAACAGTCAGTCAAAGACATTACAGCATTGCTGTAATGTCTTTGGTTTTAGGTTTGTATTATACATTTCTTAATTAATTAGGTACTATAGAATTCAAAGCAAAAGAAATTCGAGAATAAGAAATTCAATTTATACTTAAGTGCCTACAGGTTTTTGAAAAGTAAGTACTTACGATTGAAGTTAATTCATGAATTGCCTGTAACTACGGGCTCAAAGCTAGCAGGTCATTGAATTGATGCCATATTATATGTCTAAAAAACAATTTGAAATTGAGATACACTTTTGTACAACAGTCCAAAGCACTACAGTCCTTTCACCCTATGACAGTTTTGCAGCGGAAAACATTTAGCAAACTTACAAAAAATACTACTAAAATATTTATGGCAAAAGACGCAAACAATTAGAAAGAGCGTACCAATTCTCATTTTTGTCACTATTCAATAAAATAAATAAAAACAAATTTTTAATTCATTGCTTTGTACAATTGTTGATAATGGCTCATTATATTGACTTTTATCTGCTACGTCGATTATTCAAGTTTGTTTACGATTATTTTCTGATTTTACGGATAACTGATTCTCCCATTAATGACGCTATGTCACAAAATAATGAATAGTACAAGCTATCTTCTGGATCTGGAATAGCACATGCTATTCTAGAACATGGCGTCGTTAATGGGGGAATCAGTTATCTGAAGAGAGGAGACAGTAAATATAATGCTATTTTCATATTTTTAAGTAATTCAAATACTTATATCTAAGGCGCAAGTGAGCAACACAATTGTTTTAACGATTTTGATATCTATAATTAACGATATTATGTCTAGATTATAATTTTGTGGTGGTACCAACCACCCCAAACAGACCAGCAAAAGTCCTACCTATGGAGTAATATTTCTAATATTCGCGATTTCCACTGCACAGTCGTTGTATTCAGATAAACTCGTGAGGTAATATTGTGTGATATTCCGTATTCGCCAGGTTTGAGTTATGTTATGAGTTCATATGTTACACACAGGTCGTCGGACTTGAGTTACTATCCAATATTGAGATATGAGATACTTGATTTATGTGCTTGGAAATACCTATGGAGTTGAGACGGTGTTATGGTGTGAAATTGGTTCCGTATTTCACACTTCCCAAGATTTTATTCTGTAAGACGGACGGGGTGTTAGTTTAATCTGATGGATTCTATGAATCCAGTAGTTGTTAGGCAGCATAAAAATGAAATGTCAAGGTGTCCAGTGAAATTACAGGGCATGTGAGACTCAATATCCTTATGTCTCAAGGTAACAGGCGCAGTGCAGTGGCATGCAAAATTCTGGACTGCCAGAATTTTGCATGCCGCTGTATCTGTAATAAGTAGACGTCATCGCTTACCATCAGGTGAGCGTTGTCCTGTTACCTTATCATAAAAAAAAGAAAAAAAAATAAGCGCATAATTAATTATTCAGAGATTTTTGTGGACCATCTGTTGCTTGAGCGAACTCTAAAACACTTATTTACTTAACACTTAATGACTATTTTTATTTTTATGTAGTTTATGTCTTTATTAATGAAGATTTTATTACGATAAAATCTACGGTACCACAGAATAATGAATAGTACAAGTAGTACGCCTAGTGGTGGAATTGACATAAGTAATGTCAATAATGCATTGGTTTGAATGACACTATGCATTCGCGAGCATGTGAGACCCACAGGATTTCACTACGTTATTATGAAATCCTAGGTCTTTGGTGTGACTTCATAATGTTAAATTGTTTATGAATTTAACAGGAGGGTTAATGTATGTGACGATTTACATCTCAACCTCGCTCCGTGCGATATCCTCATAAGTTATCTTTCAGATTAAGATCTTTTCATTGTTTCAGAGCGCTATAAGGTCGAGCTGATAGATTCCTTGCTTCCGTCTGTCCTTCAGAAGCTTCAGTAATCCTGCATTACATAGATATTACAACGCGTTCACGACTGTAGCCGACCAATAATTAAAGTCAATAAAAACTAACTGGTTTTTTTTATCTTTTTTTTTAAATGACTTTCTTATCAATATCTACATTTTATATCGTGCCAATATGCCGTTGGCTTGTGCTGGCACTCACACTCACAATCGCACTACTACACACTTAAACACACTTAAAACAGGATATAATTACATAGTTAGATAGTGTATAGTAAGTACATTTGAAGCTAGGAGGTTATAAGTAACAAAGTGCCTCGTTGTTGCCATTCTTTAGATATCAAGGCATTGACTTAGACAGTTGTGCATGTTATATATATTTATATGATTATGTTAAGATATGTAATCTAACTAGGTAGGTACAAACTAGGTATTATCATTTAGTAGGTACCTAGGTACCTACCAAGTTTGCTCATTCATTTAGAATTTAGAAAAAACACGTTATTTAGGTAGTGTGATAAAACTATAATTAAACAAATAACAGCATCGCTTACGGACTGAAAGTGTTTTTATGTTTTCATGGTCACTGACACTGTTATTAGAATTAGTTATTTATTTATTTTATTTATTTATCGGGCCCAGTGACGCATCTTGGGAGAGCCCTACGTCCAGCAGTGGACTGATACTGGCTGATTATGATGATGATTTACAAGAAATTAGACCATGTCTATCGTTTATCGTATATTTCTATAAGTTTATTGTTTATTATTGTGTGAGTTTCTGACATTTTGGTGCTGTTACAAACGCCACGTTAACGGACGAACTTGAACAATAAACGAAAGACTTGGTAAATATCCCGTAAATAATTCTAATAATAGTGAAAGAGTGCTAGCAACTAGTGGTTTTCCACCCGACTTCTACCTAAAGTGAACCAAAAAGAGACGATTTGTTATGAAACCAACAATTTCTTTCCTGAAAATAAGGCTCATTTTCTCGACCGTTCTAGGAATATCAATAGAGACAATCCATAATTCCTTTCTGTATTCCCGGTGGCTTGTTGAAGCACGTATCCTTAGCAAGAACACAAATCATTGATCCATCAATATGTAGTTCACGTACAGCGAATCCGTTGGTGCACGAGAAAATAATAAATATTGCATTCTGTGGAACAATTTCATACAGCTATTATGAATCAAAAGGTATTATCAGAAAAAAGATACTCCACGCTTTAAGCACATTTAAGTATACTACGTAGTAACTTTACATTAGAAGTATTATCATCTGTTTGGTGTCTAAGTACCATTATTTGAATGATGACAATTACGTTATACTATTACCAGGCCTCCCTGACTCGCCCATAGCTAGGTACTGCGCTTTATAACTAAACCCATAGAATAACTATACTTGACTAAACCATAGAAAAGATAATAATACTACGTATAGAACGGACACTCTGTTCCCTCCACAAATCCGGGCTACCTCACCTCGCTACCGATTCTGATCAGTCGAGGCGCAAACGTGAGCAAGGACGCCATACGCGCACGACTACAGAACAATACTACCTCTCAGGGAGAAGAACATAAACTTCATACATGTATAAATATAAAACACAGAAATATTAATAATAAGTATTATGGAATATTTCTGTGGGACTAGGTAGACACAGGAGGTTCAAATTTACGTAGTTTCTGTATAATATATATACTAATACACTTATACTAGTATCCTAACTATATATTCGTATTTTAGAATTCATTTTCATGAATGAAACAACGATATACTCGTGCGTAAATAAAAACCTTAGTTTTTAAATATTGAATAAAAACTGTCTTTATAATTTATTCATCTTTGTCACTTTTTCAAATCAAGTAACTTAAGTATATGAAATGTCTCTACCTAAGTCTACACTATTCAAATAACGTAATCAAAAATTTAGAAGATTTTAGTTTGTAAAAACTTTCGCAACTGTTTCACTCGCACGCGTATCGGTCTTCGTTCACAGACAAGTGTCTTAGTTATGGCGTATCTCGTTGAGTAAATGAGAATAATTTTATTACCTATGTACTTTTGAAACCATAGCGAAGCACTGGCTAGCAAGTCTAAACCGACTTCAAAATGAAGTAGGTTCTTAAGGTGACATCCTTAGACTTCACGCACACAATTGCGCCTGTAGAAAATCGACATTTGTGTAGT
Organism: Cabera pusaria; assembly: GCA_954871355.1. Taxonomy (NCBI): domain Eukaryota; kingdom Metazoa; phylum Arthropoda; class Insecta; order Lepidoptera; family Geometridae; genus Cabera; species Cabera pusaria. The sequence goes on along the minus strand of OX940891.1, from coordinate 19,667,658 downwards.
GTCTGTGTCGGTGGCACAGTGTCGGTCGTTAAACGCTAGTTAGTATGGAGATTTAGTCGAGTGTCCGGGGTGTGCCTAAACTTTCGTCAACGCCGGCGGTACTATCTGCCAGTCGGTTGTCACTGCTAACGTGCGCGCAACGTACATCATTATTCAAATGACGGGATAACTGCGCATTCGTATTATATATTAGAAATGATTTAAGTTTTTCATAGTCATTTTGCGGGTTTGACAAAAACAAGCATAATATGTTTCTTTTTTTACAAGCTTTTATTTAACTTGCAATGTATGTATGTCACTATGTATGTTCTGGTGGAATCTTGGAAGCTAAATTAGACCCACTTCCCGATGTCCGATTGGACTCAAATTTGGTGTACTTATGTATCTTCGGTGACAATGCAATGATATGGTACCATGGGGCTGGTCTGATGATGGGGACGGAAGCTGGCCACGGCATCTCTGTGATAAAACAACATAACCCCACCAAGCTTGGGCTCGATTGATTTGTCTTGAAGAGAACTTTACGCCTAGATGATATCCAGGGTCTGATAATGAAGCTGGAAGGTGGCCACGGCATCTCTGTGATAAATCAACATAACCCTACCGAGTTTGGGCTCGATTGATTTGTCTTGAAGAGAACTTTTCACCTAGATGATATCCAGGGTATAATGATGTAGCTGGAAGGTGGCCACGGCATCTCTATGATAAATCAACATAACCCTACCGAGTTTGGGCTCGATTGATTTGTCTTGAAGAGAACTTTTGACCTAGATGATATCCAGGGTCTGATGATGAAGCTGGAAGGTGGCCACGGCATCTCTGTGATAAATCAACGTAACCCTACCGAGTTTGGATTCGATTGATTCGTCTTGAAGAGAACTTTACACCTAGATGATATTTAGCGACTGGTGATGAAGCTGGAAGCTGGCCACGGCATCTCTGTGATAAAATAACGTAACCCCAGTGAATTTGGGCTCAAATGATTCGTCTTGAGGAGCACTTTATACTTAAATGATAGCCAGGATCTGATGATGAAGCTGTAAGGTGGCCGTGGCATTTCTGTTATAAAGCAACATAGCCCCACCGAGTCGATTGATTTTCCTTAAAGAGCACTTTACCCATAATCACATCAAATATCTGTGGTATATTTTAAAACATCATGCCTTCTCTTAATACTTAGGGTAGGCGGTATCTATACCTACCTTCTAAAAAGTTAAAAATAAATTATAAGTAAAAAATATTTTTAAAAACAAACTTTTATCTGGGACAATGAACTAAAATGTTAAAAATAAATTCTAGTAAGTATTTGGCGTGTAGGTACCTATATTTTTAAAAGCTTGAGGCACTGAAGTATAATAATTACCTAGCCTAAAAAACGGGTAGTGCTTCAAGCTTTTAAGAATATAGGTAAGTATCTATACGCCAAATACTTACTAGAATTTATTTTTAACATTTTAGTTCATTGTCCCAGATAAAAGCTTGTTTTTAAAAATATTTTTTACTTATAATTTATTTTATGCTAACGATACTAAAATGACAAGACAGCGTAAAATTCACTTTCTAGACTTCAAATTCGACTCTTAGTTAGAAATTTTGATGTTATTTTGTGAGGTAAATAAAAATAATATGTAATCTTTTTTTTTAATTTCATTGAGTCAACCTTTTACTGTATCAGGCGCGCGCCGGTACATCGCGCGCTGACCGAAGTAATAACAACGCTAGGTCGAGCGCCTAAGACACATTTTTGCTTGTATTGAAATAAACGTTGGTATTGTGTTTTTGTAGGGGAGTGAAATATCTGTTACGTAGTAACTATTATATAATCTGTGCTATTACTAAGGTCCATACCAAACCACAGAATAAATAATAGTACAAACCAAACTAGGTAATTTTGGCAAATAATGCCGCGCTATTGTACTATGGTACCATGGAAAAATGGAGTATCTCCAGAGATATGGAGATAAACACCCCAAACTTGGTACTGAAAATTAATAGCGTCGCTTTTGAAGTCGGTTCTTTTAATTTTTTACACGATCTTATTAACATTGAGCTACTTCCGTACACTGGTACACATTCACGTGATTTATAAATTACACAACAACTTGCGGAAGAACACATGTTTTAGGAAAAAATACAATAAGAGAACAAACACACTTTCACGTTCCCGCCAAAAGTGTCTTGTTTATACTTACTTACCAATCGATATTTTACACCCTAGGTTTGAAGGATTACATTACAGTTTCGCATAGGGTTGTCTGATGAACTCGTTTGCAATTCTGAAGTTTGTCCGGTAGGTAAGTCTCACTAAGCCTTAGCGCCCAAAACGCACGGTGCAGTAATCCGAAATTCAGCCGGATTAAATAAATTGCACATATCGATTTCGGCTTGCGAATCTAAATAAATAATAAATGTTTTATATTACCAAGTATTATTTATTCTGTGACATTACCTAGATATTAATATAAGAATAATTTAAGATCGTTTACAAAACGAAAAAAAACCGACTTCACATGCCGTATCATGTCGTTAAGGTATGTAATGTTTTTGAGATGTTTATCTCTATATCTCCGGAGATAATTGTCATACCTCGATAAAATTTTGTTTATCTTCATATTTCTAGAGATAATGGTCAAAGCTCGATATAATATGAATGGGACCAACCGGGAGGCATAATCTCTCAAATGAAAAAAGAATTTTTGAAATCGGTCAAGATTTGACGGAGTTCTGAGGTAACAAAAATTAAAACAAAAACATTCGTATTGCAGAGAACGTCCTCCTTTTTTAACCGTCTTCACAAAAAAGGAGGAGGTTCTCAATTCGTCTGTTTTTTTTGTGTGTATGTTACGCGATTACTCCGTCAATTGTGAGCGGATTCAAATGATTATTTTTTTAATAGGTAGGGTACGTTTTCGAGTTGGTCCCATTTTAATTTTTGACCGACTTCAAAAAAAGGAGGAGGTTTCTCAATTCGACCGTATATTTTTTTTTTTTTTTTTTTTGTTTGTTCGCGGATAACTTCTTCGTTTATGAACCGATTTCGATTATTCTTTTTTTGTTCGAAAGGAGATATCCCAAGTGTGGTACCATGGTAATTTTATCGAGGTATGATAAGTATCGCCAGAGATATTGAGATGAACATCTCAAAATTGGTACTGAAAATGAATAGCGCGGCATTGAAGTCGGTTGTTTTTTAGTTTTTAAACGATATTATATCGAGATCTGATTAGTATCTCCAGAGAAATGGAGATAAATACCTCAAACATAGGAGTATGTACTGGTTTTAGAAGAAGAGTCCCAAGAAGATTATACACAATGGAGGTTGCTATTGCATATACTTTTGAAGACTACATAAAGACCGGCAAAGTCGAGTTGGACTCGCCCACCGAGGCTTCCGTACCAACGTTGGTTGGTACCAATTAGGCTAGACCTCTAAAAAAGTCAACGGGAAGTACCTTATAGGTTTTCGACCCAAAACCTATATAGGGTACTTCCGGTTGTATCCGGTAAAATCTAAATTTACCCATATCTTTTTATTGTGTTGATTCAGGACCTTGATTTTTATACACCTAATAGGGACTATAGACTTTTGTATCTGGTATAAATTTAAACTCGCTAAGCCCACCCGTTTCTGAGAAAATCGGTGTGACACACGGACAGACGGACAGACAGACGGACAGAAAGACAGACAGACAGACGGATAAGAAAGTGATCTTATAAGGGTTCCCTTTTTTTACCTTTTGAGGTACGGAACCCTAAATATATGACCTTGAGTAATGTTTTTACATCTTTCTTTCTTCACGTTGATTTTGGTTTTTGACAGATATTCTTACGGTAACTGTGAGCAAGATAGAAACAAAGGTGGGGAGAATTAATTTGTCCTCACAGGAATGTTCTACCGGGCAAAGTCTTGTTAGGGTGCAATGTTACTAGTTAGTTAATATTTTTTTTGACATGACATGACGTTTGGCGAAGATGGCGGTCATATCAGTCTCGCGACACTGCATACATCTATACTAATATTATAAAGAGAGAACATTTGTATTTTTGTATGTTTGTAATGATTTGGCTCAAAAACTACTGAACGGATTAAAAAATTCTTTCACTAATACATAGAATGGACTTTCGGAATGAAAATAGGTTATATATTATGCCGTTTAAATCAAAGGTACATTCGTGGAGACCTAATTTGCATCCTAAGTCGGCAAAAAAACGGTCGAAAAAACACGTTTCTTACGAACGCTGTTTAATTGAAAATAGATAGAAGAATATTTTCTTTGCAAGAGTTGTACAACTTAATAAGACCTACAAAAAAGTCCGCGACAGCATATGTCTATCTCTTAAGGTTGACTCACAGTGACCATTTTAATCTTAAAATTTAAAAAAAAAATATTACATAACTTCCAAGGCTATTTTCAAGTATATAGTATTAATCCTTATCCAAATAATTACGTTAATTAGCTTGGCAACATATTATAGATTAAAATTGTCCTTTACAGTATATAATTCAAATGAAAACTCTAGAAGATATCACGAATTTCACATACACACATCGCAAAATTAATAAAATATTTGCAGTGAAACCACAGATTAGGTCATAGTTACTGAGAAAATATTATTATAAGCTTAGCTATGCTGTAGATCCCACCGATCACAATCAATTTGAAGTCAATATAGTAGTATAATAATATGATCTATTGTATAAAATAATATTCATCTATATAATTATATAATAACATAATATTTTAAACCACCCCGACTGATCCATGTACCTATAATCTTTTCATTAAAAGTATTCCAATGACTCTAAACACGACATTTAAAATCTGAGCTGTAAGTTGGTGATGATTTGAGTATTCTGTAGAGTCCAGGAGTCCATGTTCTTACAATATCGTTGAAGAAGAAGATTTTCGAATTGATCAGACCTATGAAAGTTGATTTCATAGCGCAATTAACTAGAAAATAGCTCATAGTTTTATAACGATTGAACGAATTTTCATGAATCAAAGCTAAGAAAACTCTCGATGAAGACATCTATCAAACAAAATAAAAACTATCTATAATAAAAACAAAATCGGTTCATTCGGTTAGGTGCTAAGATGCTACAGACAGACACACAGATAAACACGTTAAACGTATCAGGGTAACTATCCTTTACGCCAAAGGGCCGTCCAATATCACTACGTAAGTATTATAAAACAAAGTCCATCACTGCGTCTGTCTGTCTGTTCGCAATAATCTCAATAGCTACTGAACGGATTATCATGCGGTTTTCACCAATAGCCAGAGTGTTTATGAGGAAGGTTTAGGTGCATAATTCGTAAAGGTTTTGTGTAAATTGGATCAAATATGACGATGATTGTTAAATATGTTCATATTTTATATTCGATGCAACAAACTGATGCAAATTTTGTAGGCATATATGTTCTACCCGTGCGAAGCCGGGGCGGGCTGCTAGTAATTAAATAATTCAGAATTATGAACGTACTTTGTACCAACCAACACTGCAAAAAAAAATTATAAGCATAATACCACAGATTATATAATAGTTACTAAGTAAATAATACTTTCCGTTTTTAGGTTGGCCACACAGTGCTTTCATAATTCGGGTAGGTATCAACAATGTAGGGAAGTGCCAACTATTATAACGTAATAGAGTGATTCAGTAGTATCTGTCGGCCATATGGCGGTAATTAATGTTAATAATCGCAAATAATACTTTTTAATATTCATTTTGGAATATCCTACATCCTATGATACATCTAGTCCGTGTTATAAAAGTATTTGGAATTATTTTAATAAAATAGACAATTAATTATCGCGTGTGTCAGATGCTTTTATTGCACAGTGCCATTTTGGACATTGTCCTTTGATACCTTTATGATATCATTATGACTAGTGAATATTTTCACTAGCGCGGCATTTAAAGTCAATTTTTTAAGGTTCCGATCCCGAAGGGTACCAAATGAACACTTTTTGAGACTTTGTTGTCCGTCCGTCCGTCCGTCCGTGTGTCTATATGTGCGCACTTTACAGATCTGTATTTTCTTAACCGTTATAGGCACATACTTGAAATTTTCAAAAAGTATACATCCGTCAGTGTATAACGGCCCAGACACGAAATTTTATAGATGCATGTAATTTAATTAAAACTGGTTTTGCACTAAAAAGGGTAAAATAAGTTATTTAAAAAAAAAAAACCGACTTCATTACTACAAACAGGCATTTAAAAGCGAAAAATAAATTACTTATTATAATTATTATAAGCGCTACCCACTTATCTATTTGAAGTCGGTGCCAGCCAAGTCTAATAGGTAGTAGATAGATGCTACCTACATGTATCTACCTACTTACTACTGCTACTACTACATACATCGTATCTATCTACTATCCAATAATAATGGCGCATCTTGGGAGAGGCCTACGTCCAGCAGTGGACTTATACAGGCTGATGATGATGATGATGTTCCAATAGACTTGGCTCGCACCGACTTCAAATAGATAAGTGGGTAGCGCTTATAATAATTATATTAAGTAATTTTTTTTTCGCTTTTGAGTGCCTGTTTGTAGTTATGAAGTCGGTTTTATTTGTTTTGAAAAATAATTTATTGTAAAGTCGTATAAGAGGATCGTCCCTGAAAACGCGTGAATAGAGGTTTACGGTTTTTCAAATATTATGGAACTCGCTACACTGAGAGACACAATAAAAAAACCTCAGATACTCATTAGATGTGTTTACAGTTTCACAGTATGATATTAATTATAACAATCCTAATTTTCAAGCAAAAAAATCATCAATATGAGTCTATCTTTGTCCGGAGGTCCATTGAAAAATTTCTGTATCTCAATCTTGAGACAGTAGTGTAAATATTGTATTCACCGTGTTCTTTTTCCCCATGATTGTACCAAAAGCGTATAATTTAGGATTAAAAATCAATATTTTTTGTATCGCAAAACGCTTCCCGCTCCCCCTCCATTTTAGTATGAAGCAGATATTTGCATATTTCTTGACATATTAGAGCACACGCAGCCAGAAAATATTCAGTGCCATAGTATTTATAATCTTTTTGTTCAGTGCCATCCTGATATCAAAGAGTAACATAATATATACTGACTCCTGATATTTAAGGTGAGAGCACGTCCATTTGTTGCGGCGATCGTCTTTTGTTTCCCTGGCATAAGGATGGGTCGCGAGTGTCGGACACAACATTTATTCTTCGACAAGTAAACGCGATATTTGTGAAAAAAATATATGTCATGCGTCTGGGTGCGCAGAAGCGTATTATGCAATAAAAAGTTTTTGACGTATCATGACATTACCGCTTTATTCGGTTGGGACGTCGAAATATACCCTCCAAATTTCAAGTCTCTACGACCAGTTGTTTAGGCTGTGCGTTGTCTGTTACTAATCAGGGCAAAGATTCTTATAGTATTAGTCATATAGATTATTTTATTTTATAAGTGCAATAAAGCGTATTCTATTCTATAAAGTACTATCTGTAGTTTACACTGCGACCCAACCCTTTGCTGCTCATTATCGAGGTCATCGACCGTCGATGTGGCAGGTATTATTTTGTGCTATGAGCCCGCTTGTCACGGAGCGGTAAGCTATGGCTGCAAACATTGCGTGTTCTCTGTGCCATTATTAAACATCATACTAAGATGAATGCGCGATGGATACATGACTTATTGAAATACCCAAAGTAATTTTTGTCCGTTGCCACGGTGTGTATCTATGCTCCGCAATCCAACTGTGTGGATACAAAATGTCTATGTAGGTGTTCAAAACAAAATTTGCACGCTCGCAAACGGCAGTCTTAAAAACAAATATTAAAAAACCAACTTAGTACTGAAAATGAATAGCGCGACGTTAGAAGTCGGTTCTTTTAGTTTTTTAAACGATATTAAATCATTTTTACCCACGACGAAACAGAGACTGTAGTGTATATCCGTTTGGGGTGAGAGGATGCTTGTTTTTCCTGAAAAATGCTCAATGTGCAGGCTCAGTTTTTCTACGATTAATTCTATTTATGGATACAGACTAATACGAGTATGTATACCTACATGTTAAAGTTTGTATGTTCGTTTCTTAGTCACGTAAAAACGGCTGAACGGATTTCGATGAAATAAAGGCTCACAAACAGTTTAATAACTTGGGACTCTTTTTACAAAGTTTTATTAAATTTCTTCACCTGTCCCGTTTCCTGTCACCAGCCGACATTCAGTTTCAGCCGAAAACCGCATAGTATAAGGTATAAATCGTCAATGAGGTATCAATCATAATCGTTAATTCTATCGTTTCTAGTTAGATTAGCAAACACAAAGTTTGAAAACAAATTGGGTACAACATTTACAATTAATTTAAACATAATCATTAATTACTTTACACACGATGTACATGCCGATAATTATAATTAAATTAACACGTTAATTGAATTGCATGAACATTATTATTAAATGTTGATATAGCGATTTTAGACGTTTAATTTTATAATACACACATATGATAGTTTTAATAATTGTATTCAATCATCAGTATAATTCAATAATAGTAAGCACGGAATAAATAATAGTAGTCGGGTCAGTCAGTCGGGTAAGTTAGTCGGGTCAGTTAGTCGGGTCAGTTAGTCGAGTCAGTTAGACGGGTTAGTTAGTCGGGTCAGTTAGTCGGGTCAGTTAATCTAGTCAGTTAGTCGGGTCAGTTTGTCGGGACAGTTAGTCGGGTCAGTTAGTCGGGTCAGTTAGTCGGGTCAGATAGTCGGGTCAGTTAGTCGCGTCAATTAGTCGGGTGGTTAGTCGGGCCGGTTAGTCGGGTAAGTTAGTCGGATCACTAAGTCGGGTCAGTTAGTCGGGTTAGTTAGTCAGGTTAGTTAGTTGGGTTAGTTAGTCGGGTCAGTTAGTCTGGTTAGTTAGTTTGGTCAGTTAGTTTGGTCAGTTAGTCGGGTCAGTTAGTCGGGTCAGTTAGTCGAGTTGTACCGGCCAGTCGGTCAATCAGTTGGTCGATCAGTAAGTCGGGTCAGTTAGTCCGGTCAGTTAGTCGAGTTGTACCGGCCAGTCGGTCAATCAGTTGGTCGATCAGTAAGTCGGGTCAGTAAGTCGGGTCAGTAAGTCGGGTCAGTTAGTCGGGTTAGTTAGTCGGGTCAGTAAGTCGGGTCAGTTAGTTGGGTTAGTTTGTCGAGTCAGTTAGTCGGGTCAGTTAGTCAGGTCAGTTAGTCGGGTTAGTTTGTCGGGTTAGTTAGTCGGGTCAGTAAGTCAGGTCAGTTAGTCGGGTTTGTTAGTCGGGTTAGTTAGTCGGGTTAATTAGTCGGGTTAGTTAGTCGGGTTAGGTTTGTTAGTCGGGCTGGTTAGTCGGGCCGGTTAGTCGGGTTAGTTATTTGGGTCAGTTAGTCGGGCTGGTTAGTCGGGCCGGTTAGTCGGGTTAGTTAGTCGGGCCGGTTAGTCGGGTTAGTTAGTCGGGTTAGTTAGTCGGGTCAATTAGTCGGGTTAGTTAGTAGGGTTAGTTAGTCAGGTTAGTTAATCGGGTTAGTAAGTCGGGTCAGTTAGTCGGGTCAGTTAGTCGGGTCAGTTAGTCGGGTCAGTTAGTCGGGTCAGTTAGTCGGGTCAGTTAGTCAGGTCAGTTAGTCGGGTTAGTTTGTCGGGTTAGTTAGTCGGGTCAGTAAGTCAGGTCAGTTAGTCGGGTCAGTTAGTCGGGTTAGTTTATCGGGTCAGTTAGTCGGGATAGGTAGTCGGATTAGTCAGGTTAATTAGTCGGGTTTGTTAGTCGGGTTAGTTAGTCGGGTTAATTAGTCGGGTTAGTTAGTCGGGTTAGGTTTGTTAGTCGGGCTGGTTAGTCGGGCCGGTTAGTCGGGTTAGTTAGTCGGGCTGGTTAGTCGGGCCGGTTAGTCGGGTTAGTTAGTCGGGCCGGTTAGTCGGGTTAGTTAGTCGGGTCAATTAGTCGGGTTAGTTAGTAGGGTTAGTTAGTCAGGTTAGTTAATCGGGTTGGTAAGTCGGGTCAGTTAGTCGGGTCAGTTAGTCGGGTCAGTTAGTCGGGTTGTACCGGCCAGTCGGTCAATCAGTTGGTCGATCAGTTAGTCGGTCAGTCAGTCGATCAGTTGGTCGATCAGTCAGTCGATTAGTCAGTTGTTTCCTGTAAGCGCGAGCGCGCAGATGCTAGTATATATATATATATATGTATATATATATATACATACACACACTCGAAAAAAAATTAACGCAGTCGGGTGACTGCAAAAGAAGGAGGGTTATGTTTTAAAAACAACCGTCTCGTTGCGTCGTCGCGTCCTCCGCGTGTTGAACGTCCTTGCTCAATTTAGCTCCTCGACAGCTCAGAATTGATAGGGAGGTGATGAAGCCCCGATTGGTGGGTGGTACAGAGTGTCTATTCTATACGTAGTATTATCTGTTCTCGGTGCCGACAAACAAAACCGATGCGACTCAGAACAGATTCTACGTATAGAATGGACACTGTTCGCTCCAACAATCGAGGCTTCCTCACCTTTTACCGATTCAGAGCTGTCGAGGAACAAACTTGAGCAAGGACGCGCCACACGCGAACGATGCGACGAAAATAAATCACTCATTAGCACAATTTTATTTATTTAAATTTTTAAGGTTGGTTCCAATTAAGCTAGACCTCTAAATTGTATGAGCGCTCAGTTCCTTTTTTTACCTTTTGAGATACGGAACCCTAAAAAAGATAAAGTAGATATCTACTTTATCTTTTTTAGGGATCCGTTTAAACTGTCTCAAGACTGTTTTGTCTATAGCCTGCGCTCAGCCTAATATCCTTCTTTTAAAAAAAATGATGCGATTTGCTTATGTTATTTTTTTTTTCTAAAAATCGAAACTTTAAACTGATCTGGTGTAAAGTTTCAAAAATGTCGGTGAATACAAATAGCCCCGAACCCGTCGTATATAAAATCATTGGCGTTGATTGATGTGCACAGGGCCGTCACTAAAATGTACATATCCCTCATTTTAATGCGTTTACTTTCATGCCCGAAGCTTAGGAACGTATTAGTATACCTTCGGACGGCCGGCCATGGTAAGCAGGATTCAGAGGATATAGTTTTTTGAGCCCTCACAGAATCAGTACATGCGCGGAGTCACCACTCAGCATCAACTCGCCACAACACACATAAATACGGTTCTGATAATAAAAATCATCGACCGCATCGTCACTTAACATCAGGTGAGATAGTGGTCAAGCGCTACCCATTTTCGCATTAAAAAAAAATAGGTATACTGCTTATTTATCCAACTTATATGTGTACATTGAAAGCTTCTATTCACTGTTTCTGCATTCGCGTTTCCACTATTCGCGGATTAAAAAGTGCGACATAGTTTTTATATTTGCAGCATATTTACGGAAAGTCTCACAACGTACCCATTGAGCTTTTACTGTATACGTGACTTTTGGGCAGCAGTAGACTGTATGTATGTACCTCCCTAGTTTCGATATTCTCGATGTTTTCGGTTTAGAATGACTTTGTTTCAATTAAAGTGCTAGGGCCTAGAAGTTTTGATTAATTTAGCTTGTAATAGTAACCACCTGGTGCCTTGAATAGCAGTAGTTCCTCAACAAAGGCTATTGCTTTGTGAAACAGCTTCATCTAACCTGTATTTTGGTTCAATATTGGATATATGGCGTTGAGTAATATTTAATTGAATTTTCTAGCGAAAGCTAAAAATGCATACCAAAGTATGCATTTTTAGTCCGCCGTTACAAAAGGAAAAGGCTTGTGTGATTTAATTTGTTATTGCTTTTTACGTCTTCGAATTGTCGGCATCCGCTTAAAATATTTTTTTCACGAATAAAATTAATATCTTGATAATTCACATTAAATACCTAGGGTACCTGGTATTTAATGTGAATTATCAAGATTTTATGAAAATCTCTCAATTGGAGCAAAACACCTCAGAACCTTGAACACTAACTGAAATGAATCTATAGAAACTGAAGTAGGTACAGATACCGGCGATAAATATTGCACATCGACCTTTAGAAAGAGATAATCGGCTCATTTCGGTTTGGTAGAGCGTTATCTCTGTGCATACTACCTATGTGACGTTTTTTCAGTCGTTGTTCAAGTGCGATAGAGTGCGGTCGCGTCCAGTTCAACATATATATATAGAGTTGTTACAAATAATTTTAAAGTTGTACTATGACATCTTTAGGAAGAAGAGGAAGACCTTTACGAGGTCAGTCAATGTGAAATCATCTAAAATGTCTATAAATATTTTGCAACAGAAGCCGAGACATTTAAAAAAAATGAGGATGACAATGGAGGTAATTATTTTAAGAAGGTTCAAGAGCGAGTTGCAAATGCCACTGGAATTTCAAGAAGAACTTTGAAAAATATATTAAACGAAGTCAGTACTGAAACACAGTCTACTGCAATTAAGTTCAGCACTCCGAAAAAAGGGAGACCGAAAAAGCAATTTTGTTTAGATATGGACGATTTTGATTATGATGTTCTTCGAAGAATGGTGTATGATTTTCACTTACGATTTAATGAACTGCCGACAGTAAAATCATAAAAAGCTAAATTATATGAGGGTATTAATTACAATGGTTCTGAAAAGACGATAAGAAAAATACTTCATGAGATGGGATTTCGGTTCACTAAAATGGAAGATAATCGAAAAGTCTAAATGGAAAAGCACGATGTAAGTCTCAAACGAATGGAATACCTCGATAAAACTCGCAAATTTCGTGAAACAGGAGAAAATATCGTCTATATGGATGAGTCTTACATACATGCATCTCACACTAAAGGAAAATCTTGGAGTGATGATAAGAAAAAAGGAATAAAAAAGCCAATTTCAAAAGGTCAACGTTTGATAATAGTTCATGCGGGAAATGAAAAAGGCTTTGTACCTGGTGCCTTTTTAATGTATAAATCCACGGACACTACGGGTGATTATCACAATGAAATGAATAACGAGAACTACGAGAAATGGCTGATTAATCAACTATTCCCAAATACAGGATGTCGGGTTTCACATGGTCCAAACGAAAACTATCGATGGAGGACTCCAAGGGCTACCCAGAGAACCCCCATGTATGTTCCGCGAAAATCTATAGTTTTCGAGAAAATTGGTTTTACATGTTTTCGAGTTAGTCCCCGAAATGTTGCAATTTATTTAAATTTTCTCCCAAACTATAAAGGCCAGAGCTCTAGTTTTTTTGTGGGACTATGAACAATGAATAGGTCTTTCAGGGAAAACTACAGTTATTTATTTAGGCTTAATATTTTCTGAGAAAAAAAATTAAAACATCACATTTGTTTATTTAGACGATATTTGAACTTTATCTTTGGGCAGGCTTTTTTCCAAAAAATCACGGAATAAAAAAGTTACAACGGATTTTAAAAGCTTGTCTGTTTTATAAACCTGCTGCTTGCCAAATTTCATATGGCTACGACAAGAGGTTGAGGTCTAAAAACATTATTAACGAAATTAAGAAAGGATTTTAATATTCAAATTATTTCTTCTGAAATACACCCTGGTAATCTTTTTTTACAGAATTAACTCAAATGAAGAGATTTTCTTGTCAAATTTGTAATAAAAGTTCAATGTGTCCCTTTACAGCAATGCAAGCAAAGTGACCCTTTACAGCAATGCACATTATTGCACATACGATAACGCTTTGAAGTTTCTTCTGATATGATGAGAGAAGTCATCGTCTTCACTTCTCTTCTTGTGTGCATCTCTTAGTTAAAGTTGATATTTATTCTTATTCATTTCGCTGGAGAAGTGAAATCTTTAGGGTGACACATACACAAGTAGATGTATCCGGCGCGATGGATCTGTCTTTGGCCATTAAGATGCCTGACCTCAAATTATTTGATTTTTTATATGGGAGAACGACCCAAGCTCGCAAGTGTAAAAGTATCGTGTAAGAAAGCGAGCATCATGGTCACCCTCATCACCACTTATCATCAAGTGAGACAGTGGTCAAACACTTGCCTATTACGTAAATTAAACACCAAACTAAAATAATCATAGAAAAAGAAAACTAAAAGTGATCACTCCTTTTATCATCTAAAAAGAAACTTTATTAAGCGATATCATGTGCATAGCTGCAACTTTGGACTTTTACTATAAAAATGACAAAAGATAGGCTAGGAAAATTGTCGATATTTTTTAACATTAAACCTCAATTTTTATTCGTTAATTTACTTAATTAAAAGATTTTGGGCTTTTATTACAGCATGTTTCCTTCATATGCGTTAATTCTGTAAAAAGAGATTACCAGAGTGTATTTGAGAAGATATAATTTGAATATTAAAATCCTTTCTCCATTTCGTTAATTATGTTTTTAGACCTGAACCTCTTGTCGTAGCCGTATGAAATTTGGCAAGCAGCAGGGGCCTAATTCAGCATGACCATTTTAAAGTCTTAACGTGCCGCGTTACAATATTTCCACGTTATTTGCATCAAAGGTATTCTCTATGCCAATATCAAGTTTGGCAAACGCGGTAGTGAGCGCGTTTAGAGTTGTCATAATGTCGTGAGGTAAGATGGCGTGAAACGCGCGCGTCTCATTTTTTGAAGTAAAATTGACAGCAAGTGACATTCTGGAATTTAACCAAAAAGCGCGCGTAAAACTACGCATGCGCGGTGCACCATGATATATACATAAAAAAAATTACAATTTTCATTATTGGCGTCTGTTTGTTGAACAAGTTATACAAGGATGACCAACATTACATTTGCAATAAGATGGACTAAGGGTAGGTTCTACTATTTACAAAAATAGCCTAAATTATGCGAGTAGGTAAAACTCATATTAAATAGTAAGAAAAGTAACGAAGTACCTAGGTTCTTCTTTCCTTTTCTTCTCTGCCTACCCCAACAGGAATAACCGGCCAAGTGCGTGTCGGACCACGCGCAGTGTAGGGTTTCGTAGTAGCCTGTTATTCAATGCAAGTCTTTACCCGTTATAAACAAGAAACTAGGTACTCCGTCTTTTTAACTTTATAGGATTTATTCTAAGGATTTTGTATTTGGTACCTACAAAATTATCCAACACCCAAAATCAACGACTATTACTGCTAAACTAATAAATTTATCTCAACCGCTATATTTTTCTTTAAAGTTCATGAAATGCGCTGTTATCACGAATTTTTCCAGATTTTTCAAGCCAGCAGTTTAGCTTTTAGAGGGGGGTGGGGGGATGCCTTACTGGAACAAGAATTTGCACTTTAAAAATTTTTTTCACAATTTTATTTCAGAACTTTGTCGGCGTAATATATATACATACCCTCACAAAATTACAGCTTTCTAGTATTAATGGTCTCTTAGCAAAACATCGGACAGACAGACGGATATGACGAAAATATACGGGTTCCTTGTCAGGACTACGGAACCCTAAAAAGGAGTGATTGTATGTATGTACAACTTATATTAACAATCCTACTAATATTTAAGCAAAAACAGATGAACGGATTTGGGTAAAGTTTGGTAAATAGATAGTTTATATACAATACTATAGTGTATAACTCATTGGATATCTTTTTATCCCGATACATGATAGATTTTTTCAACGCAGGTGAAGTTGTGGGGCGCATGTAGTTATTGATAAAATGACAATGCAATGATTGACAATAATTGGCATTTTAAGAATTAAGTTTTTATTGTCGTTCCAAAACTAGTGTATTTGTAAGAGGATCCATTGATTGTTTTCAATAAAAACAAATATTATAATTTATTTAATGTTTCTTCGTTTTTAAATTAAGCTACCGAATTGCTATTGATGTTTTATTGCTGGTAAATTGACCTAATGTAAAGATAAGACAGAAAAATAAAGAAATGTATGAAACCGTAAAATTACCGATGGAACCGGAAGTAAGGTTTGTGAACGAATGGCGTGGAATCGAAAAATGAACATAGAAAACATATTGTTTGTCATACAGAATACCATTTTTCAATAATGTGCCGTGGTGCGTTTAAGGAACACGTTTACGTTTAGAGCACGTTACAAAATCACACGTTATTGGCAAGTCATCTCATTGGTCATGGCTGAATAAGGGCCCAGGTCCATAACACAGACAAGTTTTTACAATCGGTTGTAACTTTTTTATTGTTTTTTTTTTAAAAGCCTGCCCAAAGAAAAAGTTCAAATATCGTCGAAATAAAAAAATGTGATGTTTTGTTTTTTTTTTCTCAGAAAATAATAAGCCTAAATAAAAACTAGTTTTCCTTGAAAGACCTATTCATTGTTCATAGTCCCACAAAAAACTAGGGCTCTGGCCTTTATAGTTTGGGAGAAAATTTAAATAAATTGCAACATTTCGGGGACTAACTCGAAAACATGTAAAACGCAATTTTCTCGAAAACTATTGATTTTCGCGGAACATACAGGGGGGTTCTCTGAGTAGACCTTGGAGTCCTCCATCGACGGTTTTCGTTTGGACCATATGAAACCCGACACCCTGTATATACAGTGATTTGGTTCTAGTTATCACAACAAATATGTTGAAAGACCCCCCAATTCAAACACTATTAAACAGGAAATGATCAACTGGTTAAACAGACACGAAATTCCAGTTGACCCAAAATTGACAAATACCCAGATTTACGGTATTATATGTCAACACAAAGAGAGGTATACAGAGTTTTCCCTGGATAAAGTACTTGCCGAACATGGGCACACTGTGTTGCGATTGCCACCATATCATCCGGATTTTAATCCGATTGAAAATATATGGTCTCAACTGAAAGGCTATGTCGCCTCTAGAAATGTGAGTATGAATTTAACTACCGTAAAAACATTATTGACTGAACAAGTATACATGATCGGAGCTGAAGAGTGGAAAAGGTTTGTGATCATGCAATCAAATGTGAGAATGAATATCGAATATTTCAACACAGTTTAGACAATCACACTGATAGACTAGTGATGAATGCGGCTGATAGTGACAGTGATATTGATCTCATTGAGAGCACAGATAGTGAAATGTAAGGAATTGAGAATTAGAATTATTATTGTTTTTATTAGAATATCTCATTTTAACAATAGGTATAATGGTGTTTATTATGTAGGTATAGGTACTGCAGCTGTAAAATAAATAAATACGTTAACATGATGTGAATATGTTTTTTTAATTTATTTTAGCCCAACCTGAAGACAGCACTTCTAGAAAAAAATGGTTATACAAATAAAAAAAAATGATCAAAAGAAGCAAATCATAATTGTTTTAACAGCTCCTAATAGATACCGGACCGTTAGTATTTCGTGCGACAGAGATAACGCTCTACGAAGCCGAAATTAGCCGATGGTCTCCTTCTAATGGTCGATGTGCAATATTTATCGCCGGTATCAGTACTTTATACGGTCCCTTTGAAATATGATTAATACCCAAAACAAATATAATATTTGTAGAGCGATATGAATACCAGGATCCGAAGATCCATCTTCAGAGATCCCGAAGGCAATCACCTCAGCGAGCAACAGAAAACCACTCGTAGGTCAAATATTAAGTTTCTTTGAAGTGTTATACATTTTATATTTTTGTAAATTGTTAAACACAATCCAAAATATCATCGTACCGACGGGACTTGAACCAACAACTTAATTGGCAGAGCACCTGGACATATTATCCAGGAGGTTGCGGGTTCAAGTCCCGTCGGTACGATGAAATTTTGGATTGTGTTTAACAATTTACAAAAATATAAAGTGTGTAACACTTCAAAGAAACATAATATTTGATTTACACAGTGCAACATCTCTCGTCGGATTTGAAAACTGTAATGATTTCTTCCGAATGATTAACTTTCGAAATAAGTAGTCATAGATGGCGCTACCAATGCATAATTGGGTTAAAAAATGCAATCCACTAATTTCGTCGTATCGATAGATCGAACTGTGGCTTAATTGGCAGAGCACCTGGACATGCAATCCAGGAGATTGCGGGTTCAAGTCCTGTCCGTACGATGAAATTTTGGATTGTGTTTAACAATTCACTTGTAGGTCGTTGTATTTTTAATAGTCAAAACTATTGTCAAGAACAATCTTCAATACCTAGCTTAAGTTACCGTCTAATACATACCTATTAATTCTATCCATATCTAATAAATAACACCAGATTTTCCGATGTCAAATGTTTTTGCAGTGTGAAGTTAAGCCATTCATCTCTGCGACATTTTAAGTGCTTACTTTTGCTTAAACTGAGCTTAATGCAGCTTGACGAGGAAGGAAAAATACGGATACCAACTTGAATAATAAGTAGATACAGTTACGTATTTACCTTAATATATAATTTAAGGTGAAAGTACAAGCAAGCGCGTTCTGACGCATACCTATGCCCTGTAATTTCACTCGACACCTAATAAATAAGATTATAAAACGGCTCTCTAAAATGATGTAACCTATGTTTTTAACCGACTTCAAAAACAGGAGGTTTCTCTATTCGACCGTATACATATTATTTTTTATGTATATTGTTTTTTTATGTTTATTCGCAGATAACTTCGCCGTTTATGAACCGATTTTGATGATTGTTTTTTGTAAGAAAGGAAGAGGCAAGGAGTTTCATCGAGATTTGATAAGTATCTCCAGAGATATGGAGATAAATACCTCAAACATGGTACAAAAAACATACAGATGAATTGAGAACTCGGTTCTCAATTCATCTATATGTAAGAAGTCGGTTGATTAATAGTGCGACATTTGAAGCCGGTTCTTTTAGTTTTTTTAAACGATCTTATTCTGCTTCTATGTCATCAGACGTCATTTTCATTTTCACCCGACTTCCAAAAAGAAGTGAGGTTCTCAATTCGTCTGTGTATATATATTTTTTTTTTGTGTATGTTACGTGATTACTCCGTCAATTGTGAACTGATTCGAATGATTCTCTTTGTAATTGGTAGGGTACGTTTCCGAGATGGTCCCATTGTAATTTCATCACGATCTGATAAGTATCTCCAGCTATATGACGATAAACGTCTAAAACTTGCTACTGAAATTGACTCGGGGCGCATTGAAGTCGGTTGTTTTAGTTTTTTTTAGTTTTTATGAAAACGACTCATTAGAGTCTTTTTCATTAAAACTATATTATTTTTGTAATGAAAAAGACTCTAATGAGTCTTTTTCATTACAAAAATAATAGTTAGGCTTTTGACTACCCGTTTTTACAGGTTAATTACTTATTCTGTTACAGATTATACTTCTATGTTACATCCTCGAGATTTAAATTAACCATGTAGTCCGTCTTTCGTTGTTTCGCATCGTCACACTGTTTAAAGCACATAAAATAAAAATAAAAACATTATTTACTCGTTCAATACTCACACACCAGCCAACATTTCGACTGTGTACCTTCATTCGTGTTTCTTGTGTAGCATCGTCCAGATGTCAGTCTAATAGTAATTTTATGATATTACATTTTAAAAGTATTTTCCGTAAGTGTTTTACACCCATACCTAAATATGGGTAAATTAAAGCCGCAAAGAACTGATTACGACGTTATCAGACGAAAATTTCACCGGATTTTTAGGATGCGGAGAAAAATATCCCGCTCCAAGCAACATCTATCCACATTTTTAAGAAGAAAAAATGTGTTGAAGTTAATTACTTATTGTCTTAACGTGGTAATACGCGATATTATCCCGACAATAAACTAAAATAATTCCCTAAAGTGATGCTACAAGATATCATCCAGGAATTAATTTTATACTTTCTTAATGTGGTGGTACGCGATGCTACTCAGAAAGTAACTACCGCCTGTGTTGCATATATAGGACTTATTGGATACTACAGATCTTAACCACAGATCAGATACTGGCTCCACTTTGGTGTTCGAGCATGAAGATACGCAATAATAATTGCCAAACATTTTGCTACCATAGGTCATACCGGAATTATGGGTAAGTAAGTTTATCAACCAATATTTTTCATAAACCTCTTAACAGATATATGGTATGCAACCGCATTTTATAATCTAGTTCCTGACTATCTAAAGATTGTATGACAGAGATTGGTCTAAGCGATAATACATGCCCATTGTTAAATAAAATAAGTTCTATGATAAAATTTTTGTCTGGTATGCAATAAAGTGCTCATCTATTTTTATACTTTCTTAATGTGGTAGTACACGATGCTACCCCAGAAAGTACTTTCCGTGTCGTATGCACATGGGAAAGCTATTATGTAAAAGGTATATATATGCATAAAGTACTTCATTATTCAACAAGATTTGTCTAGATACGGTATAGTACCTATATCACCTGTGTATGCGATACGATTTCAGTAAAGACCTCGACTATGGCTCCAACCCCGCTAAACTCTTGGACGAGGATTCAGCGGTCGAGTCAACTAACCAACTTCTTCAGCCGTGCCAAATGAGACCATGCAATTACATATTTAAAGCGGCTAAGCAATGTGCTCATTGATAGGTTGAAAATACCAACCGTGATCTCTGAACGTTGGGGTTTACTAGATTGTACTACGAAATACACACATACATGTCAGAAACATAACCCTCCCTTGTGCTTCGCCTCAGTCGGGTGAGAATAGAATGCGTCATCTTATTGTTTTTTTTTTTTTCATTTGCTATAGCCACAAAGGGCCACCACAAACGCAGGTAAATCCTGGCATCACTGACCTAGTTGACTGATACCACAGACTTACACTCAAAAGTCGTAATACAGCCTATTTTTATCAAACTCAACATTCTTAAGAGTATGTAGCATATAAACATTTGATTGCGCGACCAACTTTTCAACGTCGAGCACGATGTCAGACAACAACAGCATGCAATTGACTAATCGCCAATGAACAATCTGAAGCAGCTGCTGTCAACGTCAGCGAGGAAGAACTACAAGCTGCCTGCGAATAAGCAGCACGACATAATATTCAAGATACTCACGCGTGAGTAATATACGTCGGTAATTAATGTCGATAACTTTTGATCCAGTAACATTGGTTCGTATTAGAGGTCAAAAAATGACCATCGAACTTTGTTGTACAACGGAATATAACCCATGTTCTAGAATGGTTGTGGCCGAATGGCAGCGCGTGACCAAGCTCACAGGCTCTCAGGCCTAAGAGACCGGCTTACAACGTCTTATCCATACAAACATAATTAAAAACAGTTTTTGGTAAAAATAAATCATAATTATATGATTTTATACTAATTATTAAACTGGCTATGTAAATCGATTGTAAATTAGAGGTTTATTTAAATTTTTAAATATCAATCACTTGCGAATTAAATAATTATTCTTCGATCATTGATGTTAAGTTTTGTCATTCTCTAAGAGTATTTTTTGCTTGATTATTATATAAAACTATTTATTACCTTGACAAAATACATTAGAGTATATGCCTGCCATGTCAACATATCAAATCAAACATTTAATTTGCCAGAATACTATTCTATTTCAAATTAAAAAGATCATAGGATAGACTGTAAGTTGAAGCATTCAGCCTGCATGCAGGCGTGACAATATTGTGTAATATTACTTTTGATGTATTACTGCATTTCAAATGTATTGATGCTTTAAAAAAGTTAAGAATAAGAATATTCAGATGTAATCTGCGATATTTCTTATTTTAGCGTAAATGTCTTCAAATATGTATGATATCCATATCTTCAAATATCTATATAATACTGACTCTATGTTACAGCCTTGCAGCTTGCAGCAGAATGTAAAGGTTTTTATCTTCACCGTACATAGTACCATTATTTATCATGTGATAGCCTGACGCCTCATGGTTCTACTTCTACAGCCAATTAATTGTCTCTTGACGTCATCAAAAGAACAACTGTGATTGTACTGTTCTTTACAAAATGTATGGGTAACGTATAACGACCGATTTTACATCCCGGAAGTCAGCCATTGCTGAATATTTTTTTATTTTCATCTTATGTGTAAACCTAATGATGTATTTAATTCTTTACTAATATAGGAAAATAAAACTATTTGTACATACTTTGTACTATTGATTTATACATGCATTGAGTACCATTAAAATGTGATTTTGACCAATTACTGAGTAAATAAACAATATGTGAGGTGCTTTCATTCTGCAACAGGCGCTAAACATCTACATGGTTAATTTAAATCTCGAGGATGTAACATAGAGTATAATATATAGTTGAAAGAACTTACCTAAGTGAATTTCAACTCGTATTATACGAGATATTACATCCGAAGAGATTTAAACTCCCACCCACCCCGTTGGATATCCTGTTGTCAATTGTTATCAATATACAACTTTATGCCTAAGTGTTGCAGAATGCAGACTGATCTATTACTCTAAAACAAATGAAGGTACACAGTCGAAATGTTGTCTGGTGTGTGAGTATTGAACGAGTAAATAATGTTTTTATTTTTATTTTATGTGCTTTAAACAGTGTGACGATGCGAAACAACGAAAGACAGACTACATGGTTAATTTAAATCTCGAGGATGTAACATCACGTATAATACGAGTTGAAATTCACTTAGGTAAGTTCTTTCAACTATATATTATATAATAGTTGCTATGTAACTTCTATGCCTTAAGCTTTAAATAACATCCGGCTATCCTACTATACGTAAACTTATTTTTAAGGTCCAAAAATTACTCGCGTAAACCCTGAGAAAAATCAGACTCTCAGATTCCCTATCTAGTATTGAAAACGAAGTTCCAGGCCTGATTAATATTATAAGCACCTAAGAAATTATCACGCCACCCACGATGAAGTTATTAACTTTATAGTCCATAATTGCTTGAGATACCATCTAAGGGCTACTCAAATTGCAAATTAGAATTGGATCGTTGAACGTCAGCACACGTTTTACATAACCTTGCATTAAATACTTACCTTACCTACCTATAAACATAAAAAGCCGACTTCTTACGATTAATAAGGAAATTTTATGTGCAGCTGACACGCGATATTTTAAACAGAGCGTATTTCTTATCCTGAATACATTTTTGTGCACAGAAACAAAATTTAGTGTTCAATATAAGTACCTAATATGTATAGTAACCCGTAAATTTTTTTTACCGCTATCTTGCCTTATGGTAAGAGACTGATGATATTGTGATCGAAGATGGTGAACACGCTAGGCCTAGTATGGCCTAGTATGAGTGCAGCCGGAACATCAGGTGGAACATCGATATAATGCTCCTACCACCTTTCGGAATCTGGCAAGCTAGAGTTTTCAGAGAAGTGGTAGGTACTGTAATATGTAGGTATACCTTTTTTTATGATATAAAGTAACAGGACAAGTACGACGCTTGCTTGATGGTAAGCGATGACGTCTATTACAGATACAGGCGCAGTGAAGTGACATGCACAATTCTTGCTACCCAGAATTTTGCATGCCACTGCACTGCGCGACTACGCCTCGCATGCCCTCTAATTTCACTGTATAATTATGCTGTTTCAATAAAAAAACATTCCTTTTTCATGGCTGAATTAATTGGCAGTGTGGTGGTACCGCCCCTGGTGGCATAGCAGAAGTCCTACCACTACAAAATCTCTGATGGTATGGCATCTCGGAGTTGTATTAAATTAAGCTCATAAGGGAATGCAATAGATATGACCATAAAACAGACATATGAAATTTAGCACGAAGCAAAATCTCACAGACGGCGTTGAGAAAAAAATTGAATCGGTTTATAATTGGCGGGGTAATCGCGTAACTAAAATTTAAATAACTAATATTGTTTTAAAACTAAGACTGTTATCTTTTCTGTGCGAAAACAACCGAATTTCATGCCCTACGTGTCTGTTTCGATAGCAAGTTTGAAAAGTTTATCTCTGGAGATAATTATTAGATCTCGATGAAATTACAATGGAACCACTTCGAAAATGTACCCAAACGATAAAAAAAAATCATTTGAATCGGTTCAGAATTGACGGAGTAATCGCGTAACATACATACAAATAATTAATATAGTTTCAAAACTAAAACAACCGACTTCCATGCCCCGCGAGTCAACTTCAGTAGCAAGTTTGAGACGTTTCGTCGTCTCTAGAGAAACTTTTCAGATATCAATGAAATTACAATGGGACTACCTCGGAAATGTACACTACTGATTAAAAAAAGAATCATTCGAATCGGTTCCCATTTGACGGAGTAATTGCGTAACGTAAATAAATGAAAACAGACGAAAAGAGAACCTCTTTTTGGAAGTCTGTTGAAAATAGTTCACGCAATGGCGTTTATTTGCAATTGGTATTGGCGTTTTTTTAAAAGAAAAGTTACCTATTATATTGTAGATATGGTTGAATAAAAGTCTTCTTTTACAAACTCAAACATTCTAACGACTGTAGAAACCTCTAAAATCATGTTAATTTGCTCTCTTTGACATACCTAAATCTAATGACAAATTTACCAAAGTAGAAAAGGCCATCGCAGAAAATCGTATATATTTTTACATTCGTAATTGTATGTCTTCTTTCTGAGTTGTCTTTGAATTTGTAATAAACCTTTTGAATTAGACGAACGTTTGACTCGTTTATTTACATAATTAAATATCATTTTCTATGTATTTTATAGTAATTACTTTATTTTTCTTTAATATCGTCTCTAACTCTATACTGTTATGTTTATTTTTTTACTGCGGTTCGGGTAGCTACGAGGCTTATTTGCGCTCGTTAGGCCATGTGCTTATTATCCTGCGAAACATCTCCTCTGAGGTAAAACATAAAAAAACAAACAATTTGAGATTAATCCTTTTTTAAGTCGGTTAAAACAGCGGAAGCTGCCAGGGCTGCCACCACAGATATATATATACAATAGAGGGAGCAAATGTATATACTTCCCGTGTCCGAACCCGGCCAAAGCGTCCAAGTTGGCCGCCGCTACTTACAGTACGCGCGCGTCTGTTGTTGCAGCCGCGAAAACTACAAAAATGCCTCGTTGGGAAAACTAACTGCGAAAGCACAAAAAGGTCGAGCCCCCAAAGGCAAGGTCATATTTGCTATCACAGATAAGTTATTTCAAAATTATATTATGCGTAAATTCAATTTAAAACTAATTTTTAAATATTCCAAGCTATGATTCCATGAATATATCTAATTAACTGTAGATTAACGTTAAGTAAAACTATTTACATTACATTGCTTCGTTTGCTTTGAGCTTTTGATCTGACGTTGTCTGTTAAGAGACGATGAATATGGGAACCAGCTATACTCTCGCGATCGCTTCGACTTCGTGGTACAGGCAATTTCTCATTCGTTTGTCAAATTTCGCGACTAGTGTTGTTCGTTATACAAGATATATCAATAATCGATTTTACTTGATAGAAATACGAATGATATAAACCATTATAAAAAGATAATTTACTAGTTATTTATAAAAACAAGCTCATAAATAAAGAAAATAAATAAATAAATGTTCTGATTTTACTCTTCTTTTGGGTTCTAAAATGTTTTCTCTGGTTTTATTTCGCGATGTTTTTGTTTCGATAGCCTACAGCAAGTAAAATATGATTATTCATAAGTTACATCTCATATGCATGTTACATCTTTATAAGTAGGTACCTGTACATATAAGCAAAGTATAAGAAGCATTTTTTAAGAATAATAATAGTATTTTAAAATTCAATGAAATATATATATCCATTAATAAACAAATTTCAAATTATTCACACTATCAAAATAAAAATAACCCAGCCCTATTACCTGTACCCGGTGTGCAATGGTACCCATTCCGCGTTGGATAGCAATGGCCAACCTTTGCACCAGGTAAGTATGAGGCGGAGCGGGATTCAATTAAAATATTCTTTATTTTATAATTCCGTTTAATATCATTCGTCTGTCTATATTATTCGTCTGTTAGAAAATCGATGTCATTCATATTAATAGATTTGTGATTTTTAGGTTATCAAAAGTTTTATTGTTTGAATCGTAGCGCGACGAAGGGGCATCGGCGGCATCGGTGTCTTTGAATCAGCTTGGATTTCCCATCACTAAATTTCGGATGTGACGTCGCAGTAGGTGTTAAAAAGTTGGCACGTTCGGTTTCGATACAAATCGTGATACTAGGCGTTATCTATTGTATATATATATATCTGTGGCTGCTGTGGATTGGTTAAGTTATATTAGTCACTACAGATGGTCTTATGAGTCCAAGTACAATTTATGCTGGGTTCAGATATGTCGACGAATGAGGAGCGGCACGGTAGGATTTGTTATCTTTGGACTATGATCACAGTATACATGAATGTAATGTGCTATGAGCGCGAGCTGAGTGTTAGTAGAGACTTGTGACATTAATTTTGCCACAAGGGTAAGGCCATAAAATTGGCCTCAGTGTCTTAAGCTCCAGCGTCCAGTGAGTAATAAAATAAAATTTGACATATACCTATAATTTTTTATATTTTCTTAGATTTGTATATTAGTTTTACTAGTGGGCTAACTATACAAACATTCGCAAAACATATAATAAATAATTATTTTTCATAATAATAACATGTGATCACAACATTTTCAATACAAAATAAAATGTCACAAACTCGCCTCCGCACTTATGTTACAACGTTGAATATTTGTTGTATTCGTATTTGACCATTTTAAAGTTCGTATGGATACAATACAATAATACCTATTCTACAAATTTCAGTGTCAGGCAGGGTTAGATAATGTTCAAATAATGAAATTCTGGTACGTTACCATCGTGTCCACGGATTTGATGCTTTTATGTCACGTATTTTATGTTACAATATTTGTTACTAAAACTCATTGATTGCATTTGAGCACCAGAATGTATTTCTATATCATGGCAACTCCAAAGTCTACTTGTCTATGCTACGTCTTTCACTCGTCGGCCATGTTTCTAGCTGTGAGCTTTTGTTTTCGAGCGGAACCGAGTCATTTTTATTGGTTATTATTGATTGCAGCTGAATAAAAGTAAAACTGTATTCATTTATCATAGAAGTTATATTATTTTGATGAATCGAATGTTTAGAGAATAGCTAGAGACCGTTTACGTGCTTTTATTCTTGTCGCTTAACCGTTAAAGTGAAAATATTTTGAGGAGTGGTTAGCTTTTAGGTGACATTTATGCCACATTTCATACAAAAGTCCTTACATTCAGCCACACACTCTTAAGTTACTTTTATGTCACATGAGGCCAAGTTTACGGCCTACCCACAAATATCATAGAAAACACACATTAGTAAAATACAACGCTCCCTTAGGTAGCCTATAAGCCTATAAAGACTTTAAAGGGCATTATAATATAACCTGTAGTAAAAGTGCCTCAAGTTGCTGAAAGATCGTAGAGTAGCAAGGAATCGAGACGTCTGAACGTCCCCTATGGATTATTTTACGAGAGACCTAACCAAGATTGGCCTCTTTACCCTTGTAAATGATATCTTTATCATGATATGAAATGTTACGAGGCAAGTTTGTTTGTAAATGTTATGTTCTGGCGAAGTTTATGTCTTAATAAATATTGAGAGTGTTTAGAACACATTAACTTGACATTGTATGGTTGGGTGAGCATTTTGTGAAGCGATTAGGGCTAATGGGTTACATAAATCTTTCTACAAGTAACGTATCGAAATGTATTGATAATAAAAAGTACTGGGATCATATAAAAAAGTAACGTTCTCAATGTCCATTGCCGCTCCTAGGCAGGCGTATACAGCCTTCATGATTTCCATGAGGTGAAATAATATTACTTCGCATGGCACACAAGTGATATTATTTTCACTTGTTGAGAGTAGTTACTTTAGTAATCTGTGGTTGAGGTATTATTTATTTATTTTGTTGTTGATTGCCGCCCACGGAAAGATAATTTTCCTTTTTGCCTTTCTGCGTCTGTTAGTCTGAGATCTAAATCTACAAAACTACACCTGATCCTTGGATGGATGGCCACTAGTGATAAGCTTAAGCTGTGTCTGAAAACACACATCGAAGAAAGACATGTCACCAATGATTTTACTGATTTCCGGCATGATGTTCGATACCCGCCAGAATACTCAAAGCCCGCCAGTATACAAGGCGGTTTAAGATAGCCATAGGACTAAAGTCAGCTCTAGAGTACTTTCCGTTAACCTAGAATCATGAAATTTAGCAAGAAGCAAGGTCTTACAGCATATATGAAGGAAAAATACGAAAACCCTAAATATTTAGTTTATGAACAACTCATTACAGTAAAAATGCTGTTGGTGCAATAACTGTGTCTGTGGATCGAACGGCAAAGTTAACTTTGTTCTTTAACCTAGTTTGACAAGTTTGTACGGAACCCTCGGTGCGCGAGTCAAACTCACACTTGGCCAGGTTTTTTAGTAGGTAATAATATAATTTATCTACTTAGTACAGTACAGTAGTCGTCATTCAATAATTTAGTCGGCTGCCTTCAGGATCTTTATTGAAATAGTAGGTACCTTAGATAACCACGCCTAACGTTGGAAAATACTTGCAAAGACGTAGACTTTAGAATTCCATATAAATACGAAACACCTATTAGCCGAAGTATTCCCTTAAACTCCTTTAAGTCTACCTGCACCGTACGTTCCTAAAGAGTATTCAGAAAATCCATCTTTGAACCGAGCTAAGGATCACTTAAGATTTCACATTTTCACCTAGCAGTTTTCTCACAGAACGAGTACATAGTTGGTTAAGAACGCATAAAATAGGTCAGTGTAAGAAGGTGCCAAATATCAGAGAAGAAAATATACAGGAGCTTGTTTAACATTTTATTTCAATTCGAACTTTAGTGTTTTCATAGATAAACAAACAATAAAGGAAAAGAAAACAGAAAAGCCTTTTTTTTCGTTTTGCGAAATGTAAAAATAATCATAGACCTACTCTTGGAAGGAAGCTTCGCGTTTATAAACATTATCATCATCATCATCATCCGCATATACTAGTCCACTGCTGGACATAGGCCTCTCCTGTTGTACGTAAAGCTAACTTTTGTTCCCGAAATAATGTACACCATATATGACATATATACTTATATCCATATGGATATAAGTATATGGATATAAGTCATATGACTAACAAAAAAATATACACGTCGAATTGAGAACCTCCTCTAATTTTTCATGCGTTAGAATATGTAGTGCTTCATCAATGAAATTAAAAGGGGGGGCATAAAATATGTTTTTTATATCTTATGGCTAGCGTTTAACCACTATTTCGCCTGGTGGTAAGCGATGATGTTGTAGATGGTGAACACGCTAGGCTTAGAATGGTCCGACTATAAAAAATGTAATCTATATATATAAAAGAAAGTCGTGTTAGTTACTACACTTATAAGTCAAGAACGGCTGGATAAATTTTTATGATTTTTGTATTTTTGGAATTGTTTTTGTCAGGAATAGGATAATAAGTATTAATAACAATGAATAATTGACCTAAAAAAATTATATAAGGAAAAATATTTTGCCAAAATGTTCCTGGGTTTAAAAACTGCCAATCATTTGATGTTCAATTGTTTATTCCGCCGTATTTTTGTTTTTTGTATAATTATGGCTCCACACGATTAGTGTATTTAGCCAGTGTCAGTCAAGTAGTAAGTCAAGTAAAAATTCACGGAGAATAGACTCTACTCTTAAAAATTCTTCAAGTTTTTGTGAATTGAAGTCATGTAGATTTTAAAAATGTCAAATAATGTCAGTAATGACAATTGTTTGACATATTTATTGATTGTCAAATATGCGTGCGTTCAGAAATGTATGCTTACAAGCAACTTAAGAAAGTGTATATTTCCAAAAACCATATTTACTAATTTTTATTCTATATCTGTAGTGCCATAATACATTAATAAACCTAATATCTCTTTTGTAATCATTTATTACGTTCATAAAAGCCTAAATTAATTTCATCTAAAAGGTAACACGACATTCATTGTCTGTTATAATGGTACGAAGTTCGCCGGGCCAGCTAGTAGATTATAAAAAAATATTCCGAAAATATCTATTCATAATGTTTTGTATTACTGTTTCGCCACAAATCAGCAGTTCAGAACAAACGTCCCCAAAACTTTAAGAAGAATATCAAATTATATACGTAAAATATTACTGAGGGAAGGCTATTTTTTAGGCTCCAATTTTTGTTTTGTACGCTTTTGCTAACATGGCAGCCCCAGGTGCGTTGAGTTTCTGACAGTATGGCTGCTTTCCCATGTCATCGATCCATGCTTGGGTTTTAGGGTACCTGGAAAAATTGTATTTATTTTGTATGTGTGTATTATAGTTACATTATAGTGTTATGGTTTTAGATATTTTTATTTTGATATTTTACGAAGTATCTTAATTATGTTTATTGAGAGATTGTTTAGTTCCCAAACTTCAGAGATATGAAGATATTGTTACATCGCGTCGTCGAGTCGCGATGTTTCGCCAAGCTTCTCGAACAAAAATACCGTGGGAAAGAATAGACTAATTAGGGGCTATAAACACCCGACCCGACCGTCATAAAAGTACCCTTCCGGGAATTCCGATGCTAGTCAATGTACCTAGCTTTATAGTTAAGATTGAACCTTATTCCTAAGTAGCTAGAGATCAAATTAGCATGTATGGTAAAGTTGTTTACATCAGATGCTCAAAGGAAAGCCGCCCCTTTTGTTTGTGATTTTATTGCTTTGTTTTGAACGTCTTTTGTCTATTGTTTCGAGTCAATACTGGAAAGTTCTGTAGAAATATTCTCGTCCTATATAAGACGTTGAAACCGCGGCTTCAGGCAGTCTTTCTTTAGAAGCGACAGTGTAAAGATCTCAGCGCGGATAGCGACCAAGTGATTGTTAAGTGTTGTGAACTAGTGAACTAGTGTTGAGAACTGTAAAGTGCGAATTGTGAATTACCGACGACCTCAGTGTGTGTAACGGACATTTGATCATTGTGCAAGACGATTTGGACAACTACTGTGGAACATTGTGTTAACCTAGTGATCAGTGGAAATAAACGATCATCTCATCGGATTGGCATTTTAATACCACCCCGCACGTAACAATATATTAAGTACTATTTATTGAGTAACTAGAAATTACTTTTTTTTAATTTAAAACTTCAGTAATTTTATAGTATTTAGTATATATAGACTTGAGTTATACAGAGTTTACGGTTGTCAATACAAAGAAAACTAGAATATTCTATTGTGAAACGTTTAAATTATGAAATCAAATCAATCAAATATTGAAAGATTCGATCAAATATTGTCGAGATTGGAAAAGTAAGATAAAAACTCAATTTTCAGAAATGTTTTTTCTTCTCACCGAAACAAATGAATATGCTTTCCATGCGAAAAATGTGGCAAACGGCCAGACCGTTCAATTGTACAAAAACCCCGAACATGTGCCCGAACCCTATCGAGCCCTACAAAAATACCATCAAAAACGCGGGTTTTCCAGTGGAATTTCCAATGGCAAGATTTTCAGTAGAATTTCCAGTGGCGGGAAAACCGCGTAGATTTAATTCGCCAGTTGTTTGCGCCAGTGCAGTCCGTAAACAGAGTCATGTTAACTTTTACAATTATGTAAACGAGTGGCCGTAACTTCTTTCTGTAGTCCCTGCGTCGACGTGTCCGCGAAAATAAATGTTTATTTATACAGGGACTTTTTATATGGAAAGGATGCCACGCTGTTCTGGTGATGTTATTTTTATGATATTTGGTAACACGGCAAGTAAGACTTTACTTGCCCTGTTACTAAATATCATGCTGATGATAAGCTATGACGTCTACCTATCTATAACATTCTTGAAAAGAACTAGGTATTCGGACAAGGTCCGCATGTGTCTATAGACATGCTCAGATACTCACTACTTGGCGAGTACAAGGGCGAGCAGGTGCCAATAGGCGACCAATCGTCATTCGGCGAGTCATTGTCGTCGGCGGCATTTTTTTTTATATCTGATAGCCTAGCGTTTGACCACTATCACACCTGTTGGTAAGTGATAATGCGGTCAAAGAGCACGCTAGAATGGGAACTGGCTCTCAAAGATAGCTGCTGGAACACATTCGATGTTTGGCGACAGATTTTCTAACTTGAGGGTGGAAGCTTGCCAGGCGGACACCAAATAGTGTCCTACCACCATGCGAGGGTTGTTGGTTTCTTAACGATGTTTTTCCTTCACCGGCATTTTCATGTTCTGTTCGCGGCTTTATATACCTTGCAAGTCCTGAAGATACTGTTCGCTCTTTTACTACCATCAAATTCAGTGGCACGCATTACAACCGGCATACAAGTCCAGCTGTGCCTAATAGTGATAATAAATAATCTTACTTCGTAGCATCCAGCGGCAATACCACAACTAGGGATGTGACGTCAGCAAAAGCCGAAATGTCGGCAATTGTGATCCCGTTGCCAGCAATATACTTGGTCCGTTCAAGGAACTTCTCCAAAAAGCTGTAAGCTTCTTCTATCTCTTTCAATTGCTTTTCAGTGGGTCCTGCTGCGCCTTCCCTGAGGACTGGGTACTAGAAAGGCAACATCATTAACATTGTGTTATTATTACAATACAGTATATTCTAAATTTTATTGTAGTTGAACAATATATAGGTATTTTGTCCACAATCTCATCTGAACGTCGTAAGTAAAATAGTCAAATAGAAAAGTAAAATAGTAAAATAGTCATATAGCTTCTTTAATCAATTAATACCTAACCTAACTTTTTTTTGTAATTCATGCTTTACAAGGGGGGCGGGAATCGGCACCACGGTTATGTGGATAACATTAGCGTTACTGCACAGTGGTTTGCAAATTATTGCTCTCTGATAATTGACAAAACAAAGACGTCGGATGGATTTGTATTTCGAATATTATGAATATCCAAAAAAAATTAAAGTCCGACTAATATTTAAAAAAAATCTGCTGCAATATGCAGGATACCTAAGTCCCCACTTAGCACTAGCATCAAGTCAAGGTTTAATGTTCTTTTAATATCATTGAAGTAACAATAAACTAATCTACAATCTATACTAATATTATAAAGAGAGAACATTTGTATTTTTGTATGTTTGTAATGATTTGGCTCAAAAACTACTGAACCGATTTAAAAAATTCTTTCACTAATGCATAGAATGGACTTTCGGAATGAAAATAAGCTATATATTATCCCGTTTAAAACCAAGGAACATTCGTGGAAACCTAATAAATATTTCTGGAGATACTTATCAGATCTCAATGAAATTAAAATGGGACCATTCCGAAAACGTACCCTTCCGATTAAAAAAAGAATCATTCAAACCGGTTCACAATTGACGGAGTAATCGCGTAAAATACACACAAAAAACATACAGATGAATTGGTAACCTCCTTCTCTTTGGAAGTCGGTTGAAAAAGCTGATTATCTTCAAACGACAGAACAGATGTTTTTGAATCATACATAGTTATATCATATACACACGATCGATCCTGATATTATTTAAACAAAAAAACTTTTTTTTTTGTGTCATTGTAGCCACAAAAAAAAGATTTTTTTGTGGCTACAATGCCACAAATAAATCTTTCTTGCGTCGAGAGTTAAAAATAACGGAAAAACTCACTGTGACATTCCGCAGTCTTGGGAAAAGAATTCCAGTATCGAAGAACAGCTTCTGATTAACTTCGGTCCTTTTCTTCAAGTCTTTAGGGTAAAAAGAATCATTGCTTCCATACGCATCCGCTAAATAGGTCAGTATTGCGTGACTGGAAGTAAATTAATTACATTAAAAATAATAATCAAAGAATAGACATAATACATAGACCTGAATCAGACATCAAGCAGCACACATTCATAGCCTTGATAAAATGTATAATTTTTTATAGTTTCTCATCTTTCTTTCCATCTACAAACAATAGATAAGCTAAAATTGTTAGGGGCCTCTTGATGTGTGTTGGCTTCGGCTCCTATAAAGGACTGGGCGTTACTGACCCGAGAATGTAATCGAATAAATAATTAAGATTAAAAACTTAGTTAGTTAGCAAACATATTATGTTTGCAGATGTGCTGACAGGATCGGATCGGTTTATCTATGAATGAAAGGCTGATGTTGGTTTTAAATCGGCCTCTAAAATACCACCATCATCAGCCTATCTCATTTACAGCACGCCACTGAGCTCGATCTTCAGCTCTTTGTTTTTAACCGCTGCCAGCTTGTATATGTCTTCGCTCCATATAGCTGGAGGGCGCCTTACACTATTACGAAAAAGATACTTTTAGTGCGTTTATCGAGCCGTGGTCTCCACTCTAAAACACGTCTACTTCAACTGTTATCGGTTCTACGACAGTAGTGAACAGCCTACTGCCATTTCAGCTAGCTAATCATTTGAGATATGTCGATAACTTTGGTGCTCTGACTGACGGATGACTTCATTTCGACTCCAAGCATAGCCATCATCATAGCTCGCTGAGCGATTTTAAATTGGTGAACCAGTCCCACTATCAATGTCCACGTCTCGGCTCCGTAAGTAATAACAGGCAGGACGCACACGTTACAGACTTTCGTATTGAGGCTATTTCGTATTCGTATAAGAGCGATGAAAAGACCAGTC
The DNA here is from genome assembly GCA_954871355.1 of Cabera pusaria. Taxonomy (NCBI): domain Eukaryota; kingdom Metazoa; phylum Arthropoda; class Insecta; order Lepidoptera; family Geometridae; genus Cabera; species Cabera pusaria. The sequence goes on along the minus strand of OX940891.1, from coordinate 19,633,227 downwards.
GGTGACCTACGGTGTTGAGCCTGAGAGTAAGGTGTTGAGCCTGTAGAGATCCTGATCACCGTGACATCTCTAAATACACGCTTCTTGTCCGTCATAATAAAATCAATTTCATTTTTACGGTTCTGTAGCCGAATGGCAAAAAAAGGAAGCCTTTTCCTTTGAGTATTCAGCCAGAATACTCAAAGATGTTCACCGATGACTCGATTATCGAAGATACCTAAATTGATTTGGAAAATTATATTTTTTTTGTTTCAAAAACCCTTCCCAGGTGGTCCTAACTAAAAGAACCGACTTCAAATGCCGCGCTAATAATTTTCAGTACCAAGTTTTAGGTGTTTATCTCCATATCTCTAGAGATACTTATTAGATCTCAATGAATTTACTATGGCACCTCCCTTGAGATATCTCCTTTCCAACAAAAAAGAATCATCAAAATCGGGTTATTAACGACCAAGATATAAAAACACCCACACACATAAAAAATACTATACAGTCGAATTGAGAAACATTTTTTTTAAGTCGGTTAAAAATATCGAAATTTCATAACTAACCCCAAGTTATGAAATTTCGATATTTTTACCTATCTATTTCAATATTACAAAACATGCAAATATGGTCCAAAATTTACAAAAAACAAGATCGTTAAAAAGAACTAAAAAAAGAGAACCGACTTTAAATGCGACGCTATTAATTTTCAATACCAAGTTTGAGGTGCTTATCTCCATATCTCTGGAGATTTATCATACATACATCATGTCTCCTTTCTAACAAAAAAGAATCATCAAAATCGGTTCATACGCGACGAAGTTATCCGCGAACAAACGTAAAAAATATATACGGTCGAATTGAGAAACAACCATTTTTGAAGTCGGTTAAAACAACATAAAACTAAATTTGAGTTTGTTAGAGCTTAACCTAACCGATAAACCGACGAAATATTTGAAGACCACAAACTACAAGGCGGCGACACGCATGTCAGCGGTCTGGCAACGTCGCCTTTTCAGCGAGCGCACGGTTTGGCAACGTCTGACAATCGCGGCAATACACACTAATGAGTTTAGCGTATGACACTGTAAAAACTTCACTCACATATTGACAAAAATGAATTAAAATCTCGATCCTAGTTTTCATATTATTTTATCAAATTATGTAGTAAAATATGATTTCCTGTATGTAAAGAGTTGTATAAAGACCAATAGATGTGATTTCATTGCAATTTTTTGTTCCATTTACTCGTATTTGTACATATACTTTTGTATGGAAATCGAACCACCTTTGCCTTATTCTACTATTATAGTTTATGCTTCTCAACAAATGCTTAGTAAGAATAGTTAACAAACTAAACGAGTGAGTATCCAATACATTGTATATTTGGTTGTTCAATATAGTAGGTCCGTAGAAGTTGTAGTATTATCTGATACTGAGTTCACACCAGGCGATTCTAGTGGTTCAACTTCGTAGGGATGTACTTGTCTTTCGATTCCAAGTACTTTTAGTACCGATACTTTAGAATCGATACTAAGTAAGTACCGGTTATTAAAACTTGTTTCGTTACTCAATTTTTTTTGCAAGAACATTTAGGCTGGCATTATACAGCGATAATAGGGTTTCGAATGAAACTATTTGTTTTGCTAATCAAGCGCGATTTAATCGATAAAAAGTATCCATTAGGTATTTTTAGGGTTCCGTACCCAAAGGGCAAAACGGGACCCTATTACTAAGACTCCGCTGACCGTCTGTCTGTCTGTCTGTCTGTCTATCTGTCTGTCTGTCTGTCCGTCTGTCACCAGGCTGTACCTCATGAACCGTGATAGTTAGACAGTTGAAATTTTCACAGATGATGTATTTCTGTTGCCGCTGTAACAACAAATACTAAAAACAGAATAAAATTAAAAATAAAAGAGGGTCCCCATACAATAAACGTGTATTTTTCGGCATTTCACGCCATCTATGACCACTTAGTTAGGTAAACGTCCCATAGATGGCGTTATATAGAAATTTCGATCCCTAACACCTTTGTTAGACGTTAGATCGCGTTATAAGAAATAAAATGTTTATTAATTATTATTTTTTGCTGGCGAAAAATGATAGTGGTATTTTTTGCTCGATCTTATAAAATACTGTAGTGTGGTACGGAACCCTATGAGTGCGAGTCCGACTTGCACTTGGCCAGTTTATTTGTAATTCGTATTGTACAGCCCTAGGAACCAAAGGGTAAAACGGGACCTTATTACTAAGACTCCGCTGTCCGTCTGTCAGTCTGTCTGTCTGTCTATCTGTCTGTCTGTCTGTCCGTCTGTCACCAGGCTGTACCTCATGAACCGTGATAGTTAGACAGTTGAAATTTTCACAGATGATGTATTTCTGTTGCTGCTATAACAACAAATACTAAAAACAGAATAACGTTAAAAATAAAAGAGGGTCCCCATACAAGAAACGTGTATTTTTCGGCATTTCACGCCATCTATGACCGCTTAGTTAGGTAAACGTCCCATAGATGGCGTTATATTGAAATTTCGATCCCTAACACCTTTGTTAGACGTTAGATCGCGTTATAAGAAATAAAATGTTTATTAATTATTATTTTTTGCTGGCGAAAAATGATAGTGGTATTTTTTGTTCGATCTTATAAAATACTGTAGTGTGGTACGGAACCCTATGAGTGCGAGTCCGACTTGCACTTGGCCAGTTTATTTATAATTCGTATTGTACAGCCCTAGGAAGTTGAACGACTAGAATCGCCTAGTCTGAACCTGGTTTGAGGGTAGGTATGTAGGTACGAAATACGAATAAGAGAGGGAGAGCTTCTCGTAGATTCTGAAAGAACACTAATTAAAAGTTATTTTCACCGCTTCCTGATAAAGATCCAGATCTGAAATATTTTATTTTATTTCTTATTATAGCAAGCACCACGCTCGCCTGATGGTAAGCGAGAACGTCTGCCTATAACAGATACAGCGGCATGTCAAGTTATGGATAGTCAGAATTTTGCACGTCACTACATTGCGCCTGTTATCCGGAGACATGAAGATCGGAAGTCTCACATGCCCTGTAATTTCACTGTTCACTGAACACTTTGCCATTCAGAAAAAAAAACCTATTTCACGGCTGAATTAATGGTACTGCTTCAGGTGAACTAGCAGAAGTCATACCACTACATATGACGCCATATAAAAGTCTGTGTAAAGTATTCCTACAAGGGCTATCAAGAGTTGGTGAAATTGACCCTAAAATACATTAAGGCGTAGGCCAGATGGTAGAAACGTAAAGCTAGAACTGGACTCGGACGTGTCGTTTTATGGATATCTAACTTTCATACAAATTGTCGGAAAGTCTCACGATGCAAAACATATTATTATGAAGAGAGGACGGGGGAGATGCTTCTTTGTCCTGCATCTCACTACAGATTTTACAATTCATAAAACTATTGTCTCACTTCTTATCTCTCTAGATAAATATAATGTTTAACCACAAACCTGTCGTGTATCGTAAGATCACCATCGATAAGTAATGGAATCGTGTGTGATGGATTTTTCTGTAAGTAAGTACATATAAATATTTAGTTTTTGTTTGTATAATTAATTGGGCAGGCAATACAGCTAAAAATTGAGTTTTAAATTGTAAAAATTGTAGTGCATGCTGTATAAATTTTTTTGAGTCAAGAATTATTTATAATATTATTATAGTGACCTAAGGCGACAGGCAACACTGTCGTAGTAATACAAATTATTGCCCATTTTTGCAGTAGAGTAAAAAGACGATAAATTTTATATCGTAGATGGATAATTATAATTATATATGTATGTATAATACATTTTATTTATCTATTATCTGACACTGATTATAAAATAGATCTTATTTGGTGTTTGTTGTCAACCTTGATAATAGACGCTGCATTTAATGCTGAAGCATTAAATGTACAAAGTGGCACTGATCGTATTACTTATCAATGGTTTTATTGTGGCCAAAGTATCCGTAACACAGGTTTTATAGATCTCAATAAAAGTACAACCATTGCATTGTTATAAGAATTACTGTTAGCACACTAAAAGTATAATGAAATGTACCAACACCATTGTAAACAAATCAACTATTGGTTTTACCTGTAAGTACTCCGGAGTGTGATTTTCTTTCTTCAAGACGTCCACGTCTATCATTTCTACGGGCACGTTAAATATATGGCAAGCCATCATCGCAGCCCTAGCCGGTGGACTCAGGTCTAGTTTATATAGCTTTACAGGCATCTGAAATGTTATAATAATATAGTTTAAAATTTCAAAATCATGTCATGTCATTTTCAGCAAGTTGAAGTGCTCCATAAGATATTCCTTAGATCTTGATAAAATTGTATTAATAAGAGAATTACAACCAACCGTCAAATGCGGATAGGTAGATCGAAGAAGAATCCATTACCTCGGTAATGTTATCTTTACCGTGCCATAACATAGTAATAAACGATCGGTCACAAGTTCATAAAATACTGTAAACATACAAAAATAAAAACACGATTATCGCAACTATACATACATTGCCGATATATAATGTTGAATTCTTTGATAAACTGTAAGATTAGCAAACAATACTATCTGTTATTCGACAGAGCGATACGACCGGCCTGCTGCGTTGCTCTCAACAAACTGAACTTAACTATTATATCATATCAATGCGAAGTGTTTGTTATTGCGATAGTCTGAGGTTATTGCATAATGTTGGATAATTCTAGTAAAATCTAGTAAGAGGCCTTGAGGCGGGCAACTTACTGACAACTGAACTTGCACACATGAAGCTTATAAACTATAAACTAATATTATAAATGCGAAAGTAACTCTGTCTGTCTGTCTGTGTCACTTTCACGCCAAAACCACTGAACCGATTTAAATAAAAATTTGGTACACAGATAGTCTAGAGCCTGAGAAAGGACATAGGCTACTTTTTAATGCGAAAAAAGGGTTGTAAGTGGTTGAAAGGGGGGGTTGAAATGTTGTATGAAAGTATCGTCATTTTTAGTGCTAGAAGCTTGAAACTTATTTTTTAGGCTGTTAATTCGATATAAATAAATATGACATTCAAAGTTTGTAAAAGTTTTACCCTCAAGGGTGTAAAATAACAATACGGAATAGGGGATGAAACTTTGTATGGAAATATGTAAGGTTTATCTGAATGTTCTACTGAACGGATTTAAATGAAATTTGGCACACAGATAGTCTAGAGCCTGAGAAAGGACATAGGCTACTTTTTTAATGCAAAAAGAGGGTTGTAAGTGGTTGAAAGGGGGGGATGAACAGTTGTATGGAAGTATCGTCATTTTTAAAGCTTGAAACTTATTGTTTAGGCTGTTGATTAGATATAAATAAATATGACATTCAAAGCTTTTGTGGGGAAAGGGGGAAGGGGAAGGGTAGAAAGGGGAGGGGGGTGGAAGTGAGGGGAAGGGGGATGAGGGAAGTGGGGGGGGGGAAGGGGAGAAGGGAGTAAAGTGAGGGGTAGGGGAGGGGAACGGGGGAAGAGAAGGAGGGAGAGGGGGCAAGTGGAGGGGAGTGGGGGGAAGAGGAAGGGGAGGGGATGGGAGTGGGGGGAAGAGATAGGGGAGAGGGAAGTGAGTGGGAGGGGAGGGGGATTAGAGATAGGGAGAAGGGGGGGATTCGCGCGGCGTGGTACAGTGCGGTGTAGGTGGGTTATGCAAATGTGTCTTCTTTGTAAAATAATTAGACTAAATAATTGAAAATGCTACCCAAAGACACTATTCCACGCGGACGAAGTCGCGGGTACAGCTAGGTAAGAGGCCTTGAGGCGGGCAACTTACTGACAACTGAACTTGCACACATGAAGCTTACTAGTTTACTTTTTATGGATAATCTGTATAGTTCTTATATACATTATGTAGGTGTAAGCCTATGATGATGTCTTGATCATGAACATTCACGCTATGTATAATATTTCATCCATGTAAAAGTGAAAAATTCTTTAGCGGCGTTGCACACTTTTCTTGGGATGGGTAAAAAATGTTAAACTCGCGTCAGGTCACGTGTCCTGATTGAAAATTCGTAAGACGGAGTCAAGGGCGCTTGCGCGAGGTGTCATTCTAAAATATTCAAAAATGACGTGTACAAGTATACAGTCTGTATCTTATTTTTTCTTCTTCCAATAAACATATTTTTACTTATTTATTTACTAGCTGTACCCGCGACTTCGTCTTATATGTGTAAAGGTTACGCCTAAGCGACACTTCACGGCAGCGGCGCGGCGCGACACGTAGCCACACTGTTAGGTATATCGCACTTGATCTGCAGTGCCGCGACAGTTTGCAGCTAATTTTGTCTGTCAGAAATTACCGAAGAAGGTAAGGGAAGAAACTGATTTGAACGTTATTTTGAAAGTTGAATTTACTCAATCGATGCTCCCATTTTCTCGCCAATTTCCTTCCAAATGTTGTTTTTTTGTTTTTGTTGTTTTTCCTAAGTGAATTCATGTAATGTTCATTTTGCTGGTCATATCATATTTCAGGGTAGTGACTGACTAATACATACAATTAATTTCACTTCGTCGAAAGCCATTATAAACACGTTCTAACTTGAACAAAGTGAAGTGTCGCGTCGCTTGCTACACCGTACTAACGGCAGCGGAACTACACGACGCGACACGGCGCGTCAGATTTGATGAATTGGTCAACTTTGACGCGCAGTTACGCTGCTGCGTAGTGCGTTATATCTCATACAATTTCTTAAAAAGAATATTTTGTCGCTACGTGTCGCGTCGCGCCGCTGCCGTGAAGTGTCGCTTAGTGCGGTCTAGCCTTTATTTTCACGATAATTTTCATAAACCAATATTAAACAAAGTTCGAATCTACCCTCATCCTAACACGGTCCCTATCACGTGTCGATGGCGACGTTTAACCGAGTTTAACTTTTGTTTACGTGTTACTAGAAACTCGATATATCCTATTTCCACTGATGGTATTGCAAACAGCATTGTATTAGACGTTGTAAAGTTTGATAAGTTTGTCAGTTCATACGCAGGCTCGTACCAAGTTGGACAGGGGCGCAATCTCGAGAACATGTACCCAGTAGTTGGTAACAGTATTCGGAGCGGTCTAGAATTAGCTTGGTTTTCGAATTGCAGTTTGGTAAACACTGCTGGAGGAGTTTGTGTATTAAGCCTGAATCGCATTCCGGTTCATTTGAAACCGCTTTAGCATTATTAAGACATGTTTTTCTTGAATGGTTTGGCATGAGTTAAAAAGATAGAGTCCAGGAGAAGTCACGACGATATCCTAATTGTGGTATGGCTATGGCCACGACAGTAGCGGTCTTATTACAACGAAACGTATCCACAGATGGTAAGGACATATTACATCGATGTTCCGCTTGACTTGCTATCAAAAAGCAGCTTTCCACCATCAAAGAAGAAATCTACCACCATAACCTTACGGTGCTCCGGCAGCACACATCCTTTGAGAGTCAGAGTATTCTAGGCCTAACGTTTTCACTATCTTCAGCCACATCATCACTTACCACCAGGCGAGATAGTGGTCAAACGCTAGCCCTTAAGGTATAAAAATGGCTAAGCGAGTGCGAGTTCGACTCGCACTCGTAGGGTTCCGATCGTACAAAAATAGCCGGAAAAATAAGTTTTTTGTATGGGGACCCCTTTAATTTTTCATTCAATTTAGTTTTTATTATTTAATGTTATAGCAATAATTTTAATACACAATATGAGCAAATTTCAAATCTCTATCTATTACTGTTTGTAAGATCGAGCATAAAACGCCTGTAAAAACACGTTTCTTGTATGGGGACCCCTTTAATATTTTTTTTGTTTTTATTATTTTCTGTTATGATTTATATTTATTATAATCCTCTATAGTAAAACATATTTCGTGACAATTTCAAGTATCTACCTATTACAGTTAAGGAGATACCTCAAGTTAAGGAGAGCTCTGTAAATTAGGACAGACGGACAGACAGACGGACGGATGGGCAGCGAAGTCTCAGTAATAGGGTTCCTTTGGTATCCTTTGGGTACCGAACCCTAAAAACGTAGCATGTTGAAGTTGGGAGCTGTGGCTAAAAGTTTAATTACAATAAACTTGTTGAGTTTAGATGGGTTACAGTACAGCTTACAAGTTTCAATTTAGGTTTACCGCAAAACATTCGTTGTGCTCTTAGAGTATGCAAGCCTGTGCTCCACAAGCACAATCTTTTTTGAATAGAGTATCACACATTTTTTACCAACTTCATGGTACTTCATTCCAAAACAGAGAAGGTTGTTAATTATTAAACTGTATTTTGTGTTTTTGTATGTTTCGGCGGTTCAATTTTTTTGTTAAAAGGTTTTATTTTATATTTTTTTGTGGCCATAATTTACGAATTACTACTTTTGATTTTTTATTACTTTTAAAATAGCTACCTACCTTACTTTAGCTATTCACTGTTATATAATCCCACTTTATCTATAATTTGTTGTAAAATAATTGTGAGTAATTAAAAAAAAACAGGCTTTATATACAAACATGGGTAGGCCTACAAAAAATGCCGCTCGAATGAAAAAAATACAATTTAGAAGAATCTAATGATTAGATTAACACGTTCACAGGAGAGCTTTGATCAGCACGAGATAAGACTATAGAGGATGAGAATCTACATTTAAGGTGTAATCACATCTTCACTTAGCAGCAAGTTTTCTGTGTCACATGTTATAAGCAGGCGTCATTGTGTACCCCTGGCCTAGACAAACGTTTTACAGGTCATTTATGCTTTATAATAATAAAAATAAATTGAAATCATTTAAAAACTAAAAGAATAGACTTCCAAAGTCACGCTAATCAATTTCAATACTAAGTTTGAGGAGTTTATCTTCATATCTCTGAAGATACTGAACATCATCAACATCTCGATGAAATTCAAATGGTACCACCTGTGAAATAATATCATCATCATCATCGTAATCAGCCGGTATCAGTCCACTGCTGGATATAAGCCTTTCCCAAGACACGCCACTGAGCCACAGAATAATGAATAGTACCAGTAACTGATCCCGATTTACCGCTATTTTTGTTTTTTCCAGTATGTTTGTCTATATACATTGACGTTACGATGAAATCATCAATATAATAATACTTTTGTCCATTATTTAGTTGATTAATTAAAAGCCGCTCGCCCGATTTCGATAAAATTTTAATGGAACCACCTTTGGGGGTACACCTTTCCAACAAAAAAAAAGAATTATTAAAATCAGACTACTCTGTAAAAAGTTATGCGTGGTCACACATTAAAAAAAATATATACACGTTGACTTGATAACCTCCTCCGTTTTTTTTTCGTCGGTTAAAAAGCCGATTTTTCTCATAAAGTTTAATCTGCAGTAGTATAAATTGAATCCTTTGGAAACTTTCATAGATATAAAGTGTAGCATTTCAGAACGCCAACTAAAAATCCCTCAATACTAGATGTCGGTTCTGTTTAGGTAAAGCTTTTAAACGAGACTGCAATATGAATTCGCTATTTGTAAGGATGACGTGAAAACAGGCGCAGATAATTGTGTCGGATTTCACAGGCTTTTCCCTGAATTTTCCTTTTGGCACAACATCAACTATGTGGGTAGAACAAAATGTGGCTAGCTTAGCTTACAAGACGAGGGTGTTTACCGCATTTAATTGTGTTGTTTTAATTGTCTGCAAACGCTTTTGAATAACAATGCTATCATGTTGAAATGTAAATTATTTGGCAACCGCGCATTGTGATATCTATTCTATTAAAACCTTTGGTGTTATTGTTTATAAGAGTCTGTAGAAAATTATAGCTGGATCAGGCACTATTATGTATATTTTTTTATCACTACGACTGACTATCGACTTTTCGGTTCAATAATATATATATTTATTTTAAGATATTTATTTTACGATGGTAAGAGACCCGACGGTATGACGTTGGTTTCGTGGTGCCGAGGGAGACCGTTGGTGTGGGATACGACGTGTCCCACACCAACGGTCTCCCTCGGCATGACGGTTGACACATTAACGGCGTCCCACATATGCGGGGAGCTCACGAGCAGCAGGTGGGGCAGCGGATGCGGCAGAAACCCTCAAACGGAGGAAATATGCTGCCTTTGGTAATGGCTAAAGAGCTGGCGCTTACCTCGGCCAACGGATTAGTGTAGCAATTCAACTAGGTAACGTCGCTAGCTTTTTGGGAACGTTACCGGCAGACAGCTGCGACCTAGGTTCTGTTTTTTAATTATAACATTTTACTTATTTATATCAGTTAAAATAGTTTTTATCTTAATTTAGTTTTAAGTTGTATATAATTATGTACTATTTGTAAATATTGTTTTATATGGAAATAAAAGCATACTTTATTTTAATAAAAAGATTATTGCTGTTTGCATGTTCTAATTGAGTTGCATTATTATTACTTACTGCCTACTCTACCTTATTATTCATATTTCTGTGCTGCCTACTAACTTTAAATCGTTTCATTTATTTCATGTTTTGAATCCGTACTGTGTCCATTCGCTATAACTCAAAGCACACCTGTCTAAAGTCTTTGTGAATATATCAATAATACCGAAAGCTTGGAATGGTCTAGATACGAATGCTAACCAAAACACTTCGCTTTGTAATGTAAATCAACCACTTTAGTTAGGACAGCTGCCTCTTGCTACATTCGATATTACTTATTCTAAAAGTATTTTAAACATGTTATATCTTAGAACGTGATAGTTTTTAACATTAATAACACGCTAATAATTTTGTATAGTCGTGATTTCAAGCATGTTTCGCCTGATTTGATTTAGATAGGCCGTACACACACAGTTGTCCACGCTTAGCGCTATTGCACAGGTATAGGTAAAGGAAATGCGTCACCGTAGCGGATCAGCAACGTCGGCACGTCGTCGTAGCTACGGCAAGGTGACGCTTCGCTTACGGCAAGGCATCGCCGCACTTACGGCAAGACGTTACTTACAGCAAGGTGACGCCGCGCTTACGGCAAGGCATCGCCGCACTTACGGCAAGGCGTTACTTACAGCAAGGTGACGCCGCGCTTACGGCAAGGCCACTTACGGCAAGGCGTTACTTACAGCAAGGTGACGCCGCGCTTACGGCAAGGCATCGCCGCACTTACGGCAAGGCGTTACCTGGGGGAAATGGTCGCCTATGTGCAACCTCAACAATCTTATGTAAATGTTGTTTGAATGATATGTAATGAATAAATTGTTACACACAATCCAAATTTTGGATTGTAGAAAATATAAAGTGTGAAACACTTCAAGAAACATATTATTTGTAATAATTGCCTGCAAAATAAGTTTGTACAAAACTTTCCCGTTTTATAACTTCTAGGCTTAGTGGCGTTGGGGTGAGACGTAAGCGCGTAGATGACTGCCCGCAAGCGTGGCTGTCTGACGGTACTTGAGTAAATAGAACTCACGTGGCTACGGCGAGTTGACCCCACGCCGGGTGATTTTCGTGAGCTTGTCCCGAGGTACGGTAATCTCATATATACCAAATATTTTAAAAGCAATGTTCTATAGCATTTCACTTTATGTAAGTACGAAACTAAATAAACCTATATTTATATACACAAATTAAACATACTTGGTGTCATTTTACAGCTAAAATATTGAAATATTATTGATATAATATTATTTGCCGAAGCATTTGTCTAACGTTTCGTCTGCACCAGAATAGATCAAGGCGACAGATATCTCTTTGAAATGCTAATGAACCCTCTGATTTCACAGAACATGGCGGAGACCTCTTACGTACATTCGATTTAATATTTATTGTTTCTGTAAGTCATCGATTTGTTATGATGTTGTATTATCTGTTTTGAGTGACTTCAAAGACATGCACATTAATATATATTATATATTTTTCATTCATACAAGCAACGATTTGTGTATATTTTGCATCCTTATCAGGAAGTTAAAGTTTAAATCTACTTTTGTTTGACGTAGCTGCGACAGTTTTGCAGATGTCCCACGTGTAGACAAAGTGAAGAGTGGAGATGGACTAGTTTTAATAAAATGTCTGTGCTTTAATATATCCATGATGAAACAAATAATTATGCTAAAGTTTTCTAAAAAACTTTTTTTAATTCGGGAGAAGCATGTTTATTTAGGCTTGTCTAGACTCAAGTCTTTTGTAAGTTACACTTACAAAAATATTACGTAGCTGCCAACCCACGTTGTTAGCAAAATATCTACGTAGTTCCGAAGAATTATTCTCACAATTCGTACCTTTTGTGTTCAGAAAATCCTAGCTCAGCACAACCAGTAGGATGAAAATCAAACCAATACAAGTTTCGACGCATCAGCGGTAAAAAATATTGTGTCCACGATTTTGCGGCGATTGTATATAAACTTGTAATAAACGCACTTTCCAAATATTGGACTTCTCGTGAATTCTCTGAAATTTAATACATCTTAGTTTTTCCAAACGTGCACTTATCCGCGCTGAATGCGACGAACGATCCGATCGAATCTAATTTATAAGATACTATCAGTCTACTGAAGCTGCAGTACAAAAAAAAGATCTATGAAAAGGGGGGCGCGTCCGATGGAAGTCTATATTTGTCTCACTCACTATTTCTTACTATCTCTTTCGTTTGGTTGTCATAATATATGCCATCAAGTAGCATGATGTGAAGAAAAAGAAGTTTCATCTCTACTTAGTCTGTGGCTAGCATGTATTTCTACTTAGCCTGTGGTAGCGTGTTAATCGGCTTTTTCAAAATAATTATTTTAATGTTTTATTTTGTGTTTTACAATAAATAACGTAGTGTGGACTATAGAAAGCATGCATTTAGCATGAATTTAAGGTGTTTGATTATTAACACCTTGCTTTTAAGTGATAATGAAACATAAATAGTGAAATATGCGGGTTAAGGACTGCAAAGACTTACTCTACTAAACGTTATTTTATGGTAAGATTTCCACTTTATGAAGCTCAGTTAGTATAATATCTTAAAATAATAGCCGTTTACTGCTTCTTTAGGCCAAATATCTCAATATTTCATCAATTAACAATATTTGTAAACTCTTTGTGAAAAACAGTGCGGGGCGCATTGCGGTGCTTGTCGATATCGATAGTGTGTATTATTACATAGTTATGATATGATCAGTGATCGGAATAGAAGTGTAATTTCGCGAGATGTCATGACGATATTTGAATAGGGATAAATCATCAAAGTGATATTAAGTAATTTTAACCAACAATGTCCGCAAGCTCATACTCATCATCGGGCAATGATTTCGTCCTTCTGGTGATGAATACATCAAGACGAACTTCAAGCTACCGCAACTGGCACTATACCTAGACCCTTTCAGGCGTCCACTCATAACAATTTTGCTTCTGCACAGACAACACTTATTATTCTGTTTTCATTAGGTAAATGACGCTGAATGGCTGATTTATGGTTGAATCTGGCTAAGTTTACGTAAAAGTTTAACATGTGATAATATGATAACTCGCGATCCCAGTTAGATACTGAGGAAAGGAAGACTTTGCTGGTAGACGATACATCAGGCTAGGTATGGCATGCACAGTTTAAGTATTACTACACCTTTTGTTACACCTTGTATAATTTACAGCCAGTGCTAGATTTAGAGGTCTGGAGGCCTTGGGGCAACATATTCATAACCCTCATAACGTAAGAAAGGAAACGATTCCCTATTTCTTTTAAAAAATTACAACTCAAAAAAATGCAAAGGGATCAGATCAAGTAAAAGCAAAATCGTTTTTTCTTGAACAAGAGTAGTTACACCCTTTTCCATCAAAATATAGCAGGCCTTTTAAATAAAAAAGATTTAATAGACATTGTGATTCACGAATTTAAAGAAAATAATATCAATTTTGACTTTTTATGTTTTACAGAGACTTTCATAAAAAAAGGGACAGAGTCAAATGTAAATTTCAACAACTATCGACTGGCAGTTTCTTACTCCAGACCAAATCAAAAAAGAGGAGGAAGTTGCATTTTAGTTAGGAAAGGATTAGAATATAAATGTTTACATTTAACCGATCCTATCATTTTCAATTTCGAATATTGTGCAATAGAAATCCCTAACTTGCGACTATCAGTCGTATGTATATATAGAATCCCTAGCTCAAATTTGACCGTATTTTTAAATAATCTAAATCTCATATTGAAAAAATTACTTAACAGAGGTAACAAAAAGGTAATATTGTGTGGGGACTAGAATATTGATATGCTAACTTATAACAAAAACTATAAAGAGCTAACCTCAATATTGTCAAACCATAACCTAACTAGTCACATTGTTAAACCGACCAGACAGAACTCATGTATAGATTTAATAGTCAGTAATTTGACAAATGTAAAAGCATCTCTTCACAACTTAGCCTTATCTGACCATGAAACTGCGCAATGTATAACTTTTGAGCTGGAAACGGATAGAAGTATCAAGAAAAAAATACAACAGCAACATTTTTGGATTGAAAAAAAAAAAGATTTTAGCCCTGATAACATCAAAAAATTTCTAACCTGTTTATCTAGTCTATCTTTTAACGAAATTTATGAATGTGAAGATTTAAATATAGCGTTTGACTGTTTTCATGACACCCTGACCCTTTTTTATAAACTTTGTTTTCCGATAATTCGTGTTAAAATAACCAACAAACCAGTAAAAAATAGATGGATAACAAAAGGTTTGAAGCGTTGTTCGATAATGGAGCGCCGCCTGTATCTCACGTACCGGTTATCAAAATCTAATAAACAACGTAACAAAAAGACGTATCGAAATTATAATAAAATTTTCAAGCGCTGTATATTTAAAGCGCAACACATGAATAATACCAAATTTATAATGAATTCTAAAAACCGCTGTAAAGCTTCCTGGCAAATTATTAATAATGAAATGGGTAAGATTAATGAACTTACAAAAATAGACTCAATAAAATTAGACCAAGGAAAGGTTACTGAGCCAGATCTAATCTCGGATTTATTTAATAAGTTTTTTATAAATCTAGGCAATCCAATTGACGATATAAATGCAAATCATCCTATTAGCTATCCCTATTCAATTACTAATTACAATAATACAATTTTTTTGACTCCCATAAACGACACAGACATCTATAAATTAATCAATTCACTAAATAATACTAATTCTACCGGATACGATGACATAAACACAAATATACTTAAAGCTTGTTCTAATTTCTTAGCAGGTCCTCTTAGCCATATAATTAACTTATCAATAGCTCAAGGAATTTTCCCTATACGACTCAAACAATCAATAGTAAAACCACTGTTCAAAAAAGGCGCTAAAGATAACATGAACAACTATCGCCCAATTACTCTAAGTCCTATAATCTCTAAGATATTTGAAAAGGTTATGCATACAAAAATATATAATTTTTTGACTAAAAACAACATACTAAAACAAGAACAATTTGGATTTAGAAGAAACATGTCCACTTCCTTAGCATGTTTCTCTCTAATCAAACATGTGACCGATGCTCTAAATAGGAAAAAACGAATTGTCTCCATTTATCTAGATATGTCAAAAGCGTTTGATTTCGTCAGCCACAAACTTCTACTATACAAGACTGAAAAGTATGGGATTAGGGGAAAGGCAGCAGAATAGCTAAAAAGCTATCTAAATGGACGAACGCAATGCGTGGAGATACCAACCTTTGTAGGCAACAATAAAATCATGTGCCGATCCACATATCAAAAAAATACACGTGGAGTCTCACAGGGTAGTATTCTCGGACCATTACGCTTCCTTTTGTACATAAACGATCTTCCCGATATTATGACTAACCACAAATGTGTCCTATACGCCGATGACACCACCCTTCTAATAGAAGGCAATGATGACATTAAGAAATTTGAAAACGACATAAATGTTGCATTAACCTCAGTAATCTCTTGGCTTAAACACAATGACTTACAGATTAATATTGACAAGACTAAAATTATTCAGTTTCAAACCTATAACAGCCGTCCTGATAACCTCATCATCACCCATAATAATAATGTGTTAGAAATAGTAGATTCAACCACTTTCCTAGGTATAGTTATAGATAAACATTGCAACTGGAAAGAACATATCAATAAGCTTTGCACAAAACTGGACCGGTTTGTATATGTTCTAAGACGTCTTCGCAATATTGCAACTATGCAAGCGACACTCAGTGCTTATCACGGTTATGTGTCATCTTCGTTGCGATATGGTTTGATAATCTGGGGTAACTCAGTAGATTCGATATCAGCTTTCAGAGCACAAAAAAAATGCTTGAGGTCACTTTGTGCAGCTGATTATCTAGATAGTTGTAAACGTCTATTTAAAAAACACAATATATTACCTTTGCCTTGCCTATACATTTTTGAACTGTGTATTTTTGTTCATAGCCATAGCTCTTTATTTGAGCTGCGTAATGATGTCGTTAGTAGACAGAACAATCGAAAAAAAATTAAATTGTATATACCGCATCAGCGAATTCAAATGTATAGTAAAAATGTAAATTGTATGGCTATTAATGTGTATAATAAATTGCTAGATGTATTTAAGGATATAAGTGTTTCTAAATTCAAAACAAAATAATTCAATCTGCTAATTGAAAAATGTTATTATTCTATTAAAGAATTTCTTGATGACAATATTAATCGATATTTTGTACAATAATATTAATTTTCATTTTTTTTATTGACATCCTTTCTTCATCAACTTTGTATTTTGACATTTAATTTAACAATATTTTTTATAAATTGACATGGTATCACTAGGTTAACGCTTATCTGACATACAATGTCTCTCTTGATAATGACATTTGAGCAATATTCGATTCTTTTGACCTTATTAGTTTACTATGTATCACACTTCACAAAGTACTTTTCTGTTATGCTAATCAATTTGTAGAAAATGTAGTTAAATAATTAATAAATCTGACTAAACAATCATAAATAATACTAATATTATATTATATATAATATATTATATAGATAAATTTGTACGCCGGTGACGACAGAATATGCAGGTTCAGAATGTATTATAGATCTTAAGTATTACCATATTCTGATAACTTGAATAAATGAATAAATGAATGAATTAATAGGAGTGGATGCTTCCTGGCCCCAAATTATTTTCATAATAAAATGAAGATAATTTTTCAGTTGAGTTTTCCAATAAATAATTTATTGTAAAACCAAGTAGTATAGATTCTTTTATTTATAACCAAAAATAATATAAATACGAGTATAATCGGAAATAAGAATGATCTGAAATGAAATTTTAGCGTTAACGAACGAAACCTTCCGAGCTTTTTATCCGAGGGTTTGGTACCTCAAAAGGTTAAAAAAGGGACCCTTATAAGATCAATTTTTGTTCGTTTGTCCGTGTGTCTGTTCGTGTGATGATACTGAGATACTGAAGATGAAGAAGATACTGAAGATATTGAGGTCTATAGTCCCTATTAGGTGCATAAAAATCAAGGTCCTGAGGCAACACGATAAAAAGATATGGGCAAATTTAGATTTTCGCAAAACTTGTAAATTCCAATATTTACCTGAATTTTCAACTTCTTTTAATCTTCGGAAATTTTCCTTTACTTGTGCTGTAAGACCTTGCTTTTAACTAAAATGTACAATTCTAGGTCAACTGGAAGTACCCTATAGGTTTTGGGTCGTAAACCTATAGAGTACTTCCCATTGACCTAGAATCACACATTTTGGCAAGAAGCAAGGTCTTATAGCACTAATAAAGAAAACATTTTAAAAAAAATGTTGTAAATTAAAGGGTGCTCCACATACATAGTTTCACCAATTAAGATAGGTCTCTGAGTTATATGAGCGCTCATACAATTTAAAGGTCTAGATTAATTGGTACCCATCAGAAGCCTCGATGAGCGAGTCCAACTCGACTTGGCCGGTTTTTTTAACCGAAATATCGTTGATGATTTAGATGTTTGAATTTTTTTTATTGTAAGGTGTGTGTAGGCCCCGGGGCTGCTGCCCCGGTTGCCCTCCCCTAAATCGGGCCCTGTATACAGCATGTCCCAGAAATTAGTGTTAAGCGATAAACTAATAAGTCAATATTACATTACAGGTATATCGTTATCTTAAGCTGCTGATGCCGATGCCGAATGAGCGAACCCTACAGAGCATCATACTCCAAAAATAAAAAACTTGATAAAATGTAATATTTTGTTTTACTGACTATCATTTTCTCAAACTGGTTTTGTATTAGTGGTGGAGTTGTTAAACCAAAATAGGAAAAATATAACTTTCACAATCTAACCACTAAAACAAAATTGGTTAAGTACAAAATATAACCTTCTAAAGTATTGACCAAGCAACGGTAGTACGATCGTTATCGATGTTTTTACCGACACGGTACATCACTAGGTTTTTTTTTGTTATGTTGGTCAATTAGCAGAAGATTATTTCGCTGTATTTTGGCTACTATAAAAGCCCTGTGTTTTGACATTTCGCTATTTGGTCAGTTTGCTCTACGGCAGTCCCGACTCTTCTTAACGTAGTGGTTATATTCTCTTTGGATACTATAATCCAGTCAAAATAGACTAAATTATGATTCCAGTTTGCATTAGTTCCCAACAAGCTGGATTATTGTGCAGGCCCTGGATGCGTCATTACAAATGACATGTCAAAAGTCCCCATCGATCCCGCTTGTGCGTTGTTTTTTATTCGAAGTCAAAGGTCACAAATTTGCGTTTTTGCGATTTGAAAAACGGTAAGTTTTATCATAAAAGTACCACAGACAAAATTGTAGACCATACAATTTTCCATAGAAATTGTATCAATACTTTTTTTACTACGAGCCACCGTTTCTGAGATATAAGGGGGGAGCATCCCATACATGGAACTGAAACAAAAAAAAAGATTTGTTCAAGTTGGATAGGTCTTTAAAAATGACATTGAGGTACCTAAAATTATATTTTCTTAAAGTCAATCATTTAAAAGATAGGCGCATCTAAAGTGGTATAATGTGTGTCCCCCTCCGCCCTTTAACTTTTAAAGTAAGGGAATGAAAAATCTAGAAAAAATATTTTCTGTAGATCTCAATAAAATCTTTCAACGAAAATTGGTTTGAACGAGATACAGTCAGCAGTTTTTGAGATATAGCGACCGCAAATATAACTTGGTTTTTCATACAAACACTATGAAAAACAAAGTTATTTTTCTAGTTGCGAAAATCATACATCATATATCATACATCATATACGTGGCGTAATCATGCATATTATGACGATAACAACTTTTATAACTTTTTGAATCGTTATATCTCAAAAACGGTGGCTCGTAGAAAAAAAAGTATTGATAAATTTTGTATAGATAATTTTATGATCTACAATTTTATCACAAGTACTTTTATGATAAAACTTACCGTTTTTTCTGAAAATCGCGAAAAACGCAAATTTGTGACCTTTGACCTCGAATAAAAAACAACGCACAAGCGGGATCGATGGGGACTTAGGACATATCTTTTGTAATGACGTATTCAAGGCCTGCACAAAAATCCAGCTTGTTGGGAATTAATGTAAACTGTAATGTCTATTTTGACTGGACTACTATGGTTTATTACTATGTTTATTCTCTATGAAGGTTAGGTTGATTAATTGATTGAAGACAATCAAAATTATGACGATATATTTATTGATCGATTATTATTTAGATTTGGAATAAGAAACATTGTATAGAGAATTGGTATCTCCTAAGAGGTTTGTGAAAATAAGTGGCTTTTGTGCAAGTATATTCCTGATTGCATTACAGGGGCATAAATGCTCCATTATATATATTATTATTATATTATATATTCTAGTAACTAGATGGTAGATTGATTATGATTTTAGAGTACATAATAATCTTTATTTACAGAAGGTACATATATTCAACTTAAAAATAAATTAAACTATGAATTGAGAATAAATTTAATGTTATAAATTAAAATTAAAATAGTTATAAAAAAAACAGAACCTAGGTTGCAGCTGTCTGCCGGTAACATTCCCAAAAAGCTGGCGACGTTACCTCGTTGAATTGCTAGGCTAATCCGTTGGCCGAGGTAAGCGCCAGCTCTTTGGTCATGAGTGACGTCTATTAAGCGGCTGGACAGCTCCTTTACGAAACCCCGGGCATCTTGACCCCACGGACCCATTGTTTCGACCCCAAACGGAAGAAAAATGTAGTTATCACTAATAGCAGCATATTTCATCCGTTTGAGGGTTTCTGCCGACCCCAAACGGAAGAAAAAATTGACGATTGAAAAATTTATTTTAGACGTAGATATTAATACTGCCTACATACTAAATATTTTTTTGAATTTTCATTGTTGATTATTTTAATATCTGATTGGCTAACGTTTGTGCACTGTCTCGCCTGATGGTAAGCGATGATGTAGTTGAATATGGTGAACATGCTAGGTCTATAATGGTCTTGTGTGCTGCCGGAATACTGTATGGTTATGGAGGCAGATTTTCTCCTTGATAGTGGTAAGCTACTTTTGGCTAGAAGTCAGGCGGAACATTGATATAATGCTCCTACCACCTAGGGATTTGTTATGAGTAGTTGACTTTGGAAAACACTCTCTATTACTAAACAATGGTTAAATGCAATGTTAAAATCTTAATCGGATACGAAAATCGTATGACTATAAAGGATCAACTAACAACTACTTGTAGTAAGGTCTATCGGTACAACACGAGACACAAACCAAGCGTCCCTATCAGAATGTCATTTAAAGCTAAATGGAATTCCTAATTCTTGTCCATCAATATAATGATTAGAAACTAGTTATATAACTGGTTGGTCTTATTGTCAACCATGTAGTTGACGTCTAGTGAAACGCAGAAAATTCGCCTTCTTAATCGAAGCCTAAGGTCGGAGAGGTTACAGATCTAAGGAAGACAGTATAAGAGCTAACAAACGAAATATTGTCTAAAGTTAACAGTCCCAGCCCTAGGGCATGTCTAGTAACATACCATTGGCAACCCTTTGTCCTCATATTGCTAAAGGCACAGGCCTATCAAAATAATAAAACTTGTAATAGTGAAATGTGCTGGTTAGGGTTCCGTACGTAACATAGGATTGTTTCAAAGCTTCCCACGGCTGTCTGTCACCTACCCTTATCCTTATACAATTGTAAGTATCTTTTGATCCGTATGGAATGCTGAGCGTAAGATTCAATTTATCATGAAATATAAATTAGTGAGTTCACAATATAGGAAACAAGCGTGCCCTGCGGCTTCGCCCGTGTTAAGTGGTATACTATAGCGACTACAGTATAGCCTAATCCATGGTACTGGTTATCCCTGTGCAAAATTTCAGCTAAATCGGTTTAATCGATTGACCCTGAGGTCCTAAACAAAAAATTATCACACTGACTTTTGCATTTATAATATTGGTGTTGATGGTATTGATGTATCAATTATATTTTGTTACTTTTTGCTTAGATACCAATTTTATTGTGCGATAGAAAAATTGTGAGGAAAACCACAGAATAATTAAAAGTACTACGTAGACTAACAGAAAATTTAAACTTACCTAGGGGCGTCTTAGACATAATCCTTAACAGAATGAAAAGTAAACTCTGTTTAGTGGTGACACTTTGTGGAGAGGTACGAGACCAGGATCACTGGTTGATACGCTTTTGTGCAAAAATAGAATAATCCGAATCGGTCATTGGATGCTAGAGATATGAGGAACTCAAAAAGAAATATTCCCACAAAAAGACGAGAAAACGCTTCTTATTTTCGTCTGTCAAAAATCTATTAGGCCATCTTTGGAACCTATTGTAAAAAGTTATTGCAACCTAGATTTCTATTGAAAATAACGCTTCGAAGTAATGTGAGTAGGTGATACCATCGGTTTTCACTCGAAAAGGTCTCGTATGTTTACTTAGGACCGTCTGCTACACGCGGGGACGTCAAATATTTGAAACAGTAGATTTTGTGTCGGATCGCGTTTCCTTCAGGGGCTCGAGTGCTGTTAAAGCTGATATCGCGAAACCTGCGCTAGAGAGACCTTGCACAATAAATAGTACTTTATAAATATTAGATACTACATATCATAAATTACTTGGGTAAATGGCACAATCTTGCGAAATAAGTACAAATTAATTATATATTTTACAGTCGTACTTGCTCAAACGTTTTTGTCGATTTAGTCTTATTTAAGCTTAAATAATATGTATCTACCTTTTTGTCACGTACTCTTTTTAAAAAATGTAGAGCAGCAACCAACACGTAGCCTACTTTTCTATTGTGCATATAAAACTAAGAGTATGTAGTTATTTGAACAATCTGAGTCTTGAGCTTAGATTTTTGAGCAAACTATTCCCTTACTTTAATATCTCTAAGGGGCCGTTCAAGTATTACATAAGCAGATTTATTACAATTATGAACCCCCCCCCCTCCCCCCTTGTCAGCAAAAGTAAGCAAAGCTTTTACCCCCCCATCTCATTCTTATCTAAACATAAACAATAGATTGTCCGAAGAAATTTAGAAAAGTGAATAGCGCGCGGTATTTCCTCTACTCGGTTCTAAGCGAGTACCTGAACGTATTCATTATTTGTGGGTATCCCGGAAAATGCTTTTCGTAATTCATAATTCTTTATTTGCCAAAATAAGGTACATATGGTTGTAAATAATTAAATCAGTTCTCTTATTCTACCTGTCACAGGCGTGCAAATATAAATTGTATTTCACCGTCACAAATCACAAATATCACAATTACTTAATTTGAATAGGTACTTTTAAATAAAATAAATTACAATAAAATCATTTTTTAACAAAAACAAAACATAATGAACATATTTAAATTGAGATGTCAATGTGAATTTAGTGCAAAATAAAAATATGTGAAAATGTTATAACGTCAAATTTGATTAAAATTATGTCAATGTCAAATATTCATCTACACTGTAAAAGCTGCGTTCAAGCAGCCATTCTGTTAATTTTATTTTAAATTCATTAAATGTAATAATTTAAAAAATTGTGGCAGTAGTAAATATTAATTGCCATGCAGTTTACATTCTTGTCATAGATATTTTATTTACAATAAGGAAATATTAGTCTATGTTTATGCCTCGTCTCCCTTCCTAGTACATCTCCATGCTTGGGAAAATAACTAGGATGCCTTTTTACAAACAAACAGATTTGCTTAATATACATACAAGGCAATGGTAATATTTTTAGTGTTTTAAACAATGGTCTACAACTTTCCCTATACTCAGCATTACATATTGCACGTATACATTTTTTTGGTGCTACGAACACCTTGAGCACGGCCTTTTCGAGAAAATTTGCTAGAATAGGTATGAGTGTAATTGGTCTGTAGTTATTAATATCATTACGGTCACCCTTTTTAAATAACGGTTTTACTACTGATTTTTTAAGCCAGCTCGGAAAAGAGCCGTTGATAAAAGATGCATTAATTATGTGGCTCAACGGCTGAGAAAACTGCCTTGCACATAGCACAGAATAATGAATAGTACAAGTACACATAATTTTATTATTTTCGTACTTATTTCGCCGTATCCAACAGATTTGCTGTCATTCAAATTAATTATTATTTTGTATATTTCCTTGTCGTCAGTTGGTAACAAAAACATTGTTTTGCTATTTGTAGAGATGGAATGATAATTATTCATAGTTATGTCATGTTTACTAGTTAAGTTTGTAGAATCTATAAAAAAAAATGTATATATTTGCATTTATGTCCGGATCCGTATATATTATGTCATTAAATTTAATGTTGTCAATGTTATTGTCTATAAAATTACAATTAATTTTATCTTTTTAATTTTTTTCTCGTTTTCTAGTATCGACAATGTGTGGATTGCCATATGCGTAAAGAAATAAATAAGGAACTATTGCTGAGGTAATCACCATCTGGACTCCCCCACCCCCCATGTCATCAAAAATAAGCAAATTGGAACCCCCTGCCGCCCTATAGTGCCTACGTAATACTTGAACACCCCCTAACTATTTCAGCTCAAAGCAATAAAGTTAAATGTATAACACAATTTTTGGAGTAAATAAAATGTGTCATGTTATTGTGAGTCTATCGTCTGCCTGCCTAGTTTTTTAAACAAATATATTATGATGTTAAATATCTTTATCTAAATTACATATGCATGTATGTAGAGTTGCTACGGTTGTAAGCGTCTTTTTACTTATTTAATGGAAACCGTGGTGTAAAATATGTACGCTTTTAGCGCAGCATTTATCTAAATAATATACACGTAGTCTAATACCCTTTATGCTTGCCGGCTTTTAAACCTGGTAACCTATTTTTTTATTAAACGACCGACAACGAAAGTGATGGTTTTAATGAGGGTTCCTGAGATAATTTTATACGCTGAATATATGGAGGTAGGTACTGAAACTGATAAAAGTATGTTAAGTTCACAGACTGGGGTAAAATGACTTAAACGAATTATAAGCGTTCACAGCTCAGTGGCGTGCCGTAGGAAAGGGCTTATGTCTTAACGTTATTAAAACTTTACGTATACATATAGATATTAACAACTTTTTCAATACAAATTGTTATGTTTCTTTGAAGTGTCACACACTTTATATTTTTGTAAATTGTTAAACACAATCAACAATTTCATCGTACAACATTAGGCAACATTTAGATAGTGGGCGCAGCATAGTAACGCCCAAAAAGTATCATGTGCCAATGACACTCAAATGTCACGTGTATTTAATACTAGCTGTGCCCCGCAGCATGACCTGCGTTAGTTAGTATCCTTTGTGTTAATTCAGATTATAAACTATCTGTATGGCAAATTTCATCCAAATCCGTTCAGCCCTTTTTGCGTGAAAGAGAAACAAACAACCATCTACACTCAAGGTTAACTTAATATAAAAAGAATCTAGATGGCGCTGAAACATTTTGCACCGTTTTCCTTGTAAATATTGCAAGTATAATATTCTGCATCGCGCAAACGGTAGTTTCTGCGATGTCAGAACCAGATACAATTGCTTCGTCGTTAAATATCTGAAAGAAACATTCTGCATTATAATATTAGTAGTTAGTAGTAGAAGTTTGTATGAATTCGGGTTCAACGTAGCAACCACATAACGTTGTTAATGGTTAAATATTCATCATCATCAGGTTGTTTCTGTGCACAGCTCTACATAAATACCCATGGGTAGTAACTATACCTTTGTAATCTGTGCCCATGGCACGCCACTGAGCTCGATTCAGCTTTTTTTTACACATCGCTACTGCCAGCCAGCTTGCGATGCGATAGTGCGATAGTATAATCACTCCATCTAGTTTGAGGGCGTCCCACACTCTAAAACAAGTCAAATATTAGAACAGATTATCCCTTTGTTCTACAGTGGAGACTACGGCTCGTTAAAGGAAGCTCAGGACGCCCTCCAGCTAGACGGAGCGATGATATACGCAAGCTTGCTGGAAGTAGTTGGAAACAGAGCTGAAGCTTGAACTCAGTGGCGTGCCATAAGAGAGGCCTTTGTCAAACAGTGGACGAATACGAGTAGGAAGTGGACGAAAACGATGATGAACCTTCTTTTTAGGTACTCATAGTAATGGTACATACGAGTAGACCTAAACGCAAGCACTACTGAGAGCTATCTGACGCTGCTATTAGGTATTCTGTAGATTTTCTTGCACACTCACGCATCCCTCAGAAATATTCAACGATGCAAAGCCGCGTTAAGCTGATTACTGCTCGCTGACCTTTAAAATACAAGCTTAACGCTGAAATCTGACCCGTGAACAGAAAAAATAATAGGGTCATAATTACTGAGCAGCCAATATTCAAACGGCTGAGTAGGTATTATGGAACATTTTCCTTATTAAGCCGCGATCTTTTTGCTTCTACCGTGTACTTTTATGGGGGGCCGATCATTCGATGTAAAATCAATATCTTTAAGGGGATCAAACCTAAAAAAGCTCTGATAGTAAGACGATCACATTGTGTTATAATAATATATTCTACAATTACATTAACAACAACGACTGACATAATATCTTTGTTTGGAAAGTGGTTTAAATCACTATCATAGCTTTCTATAAATCATTTCAGAAAAACGCAAGTGGTGCTTGTATACTCGTAACAGACAATAAAAATGTGTTTCAACTTCATCTAGCATCACGTCAACGCTACCCCATGCCCACAGTGAACAAAGATTCGCTGAAAATATTGGATACACGAGTCACCTCAGACATGTAGTTCTTTAAAAAAATCAACAAAAGACAGGTCGAGAACGCATGAGACACAACGCACATGACGCACAACGACACCTCTAGTGTTGCAAGTGTTTATAGGCGACGACGGTGGGGTGACCATTTCCCATCAGTTGGGCCGTTTGCTTGGTTTCTCATCATATTAAAAAAAAATACAATTAGAGAGCTCTATGTCCAACAGTGAAGTAGGACAAAGTAATAATGTTAACTTAATTCTTGATTATAAACAACAACTACATAGTTCTGTACATTGCTGTAAAACAGAATATTTACAGCTAAGTAAAGGAATCACAAAAAATAAACAAATAAACCCAGCGAGATTTTCCAAGTTGAAATCCTTTTAATACTTCAAGTACCTACGAACCTGAATCCGGTCCTCAACTGTTCGCGACGAAGTAAGTAAGCTTGTTGTAAAATCACGCCAGTCCCATAAGGGCTTTATGAGTGTGTAATGTATTATGTGTCTCGATGGGGCCGTAACTCGAGCACGGTCGAAATGTCACTCTTTTGGGAGCACCTGACGCACTTTTGGAGTCTCTAAATGCTTTGATAATGTGACGATGATGATAATAATAAGATATGAGATGAACGTTTTCATATAATATTTTTTTAATAATTTTAGATTAGCAATTTTGGGAATATCTTACCCGTTAGTATGTGACGATCTGGTCGTGGATGGAGAACGCTAGATCTAGAATAGGAACTGGCTTTTTTACTGGCTGATCAAGGCAGACAATATTACTTGCATTAGTTTAAATTGCAAATAACGTTTTGCTCGTCTTGTCAAATATATTTTTTTATATAGTTATTTCTCTACTTAGCGTAGATGCCTCACTGCTATTACAATCTAGCCTTATAGCTAGGCTAATAAGTTATTTGATTTTAACTTAATCTAATGCCCGTTTGCACTAAACTGCAGATAAGATCATCCTAGTAAAGTTACAACTTAGCGTAAGAACAGCCTTTATGGAAATAAGGTTTGATGAATCTCTGTCCTGACATACTGACTGACTGACTGACTGACTAACTGACTGACTGACTGACAGAAAACGCACAGCCTAAACCGCTGGTCGTTGGCTGAATCTCTGTCCTGACATACTGACTGACTGACTGACTGACTAACTGACTGACTGACTGACAGAAAACGCACAGCCTAAACCGCTGGTCGTTGGCTGGACTTGACATTTGGAGGGTATATTTGTCTTAGTACGTAAGGGTGTACTAAGAAAGTATTTTCCAAAATTCATCCCTTAAGATTTTTTGAAATTCCACCCCTAAGAGGGTGCAATGGGGTAACAAAGTTTAAAAATCAATATTGTTTCGGATTGCGCTGAAATTAGGAATGCAGATAGTTATTATGACGTAGGTATCCGCTCGGAAAGGATTTTCTAAAAATTCCTCCCAGATACGGGACGTGGATTCAAAGTTTGTATGGCAAAACAAGATAAAATACATGTTGTAGGATTTTTCGAAATGGGTTAGGTAACCAAGTCTGTAAATTTAGGTTTTTCGGGTTTTATAAATATGAATCCCGAATTGCCTTAGTCACGCGATAACATGAAAACGGGTGAACCGATTTGGCTAATTCTAATTTGATGTGTTTAATAATAGAATCGTTTATACAAAAAAAATATTTTTCAAAAAAATAAAACCGACTTCATAACCACAATCGGGCACTCAAAAGCAAAAAATAAATTACTTAATATAATTATTATAAGCGCTACCCACTTATCTATTTGAAGTCGGTGCCAGCCAAGTCTATTGGATCATCATCATCATCATCAGTCTCAGTCCACTGCTGAACGTAGGACTCTCCTAAGATGCGCCATTGAGTCTATTGGATAGTAGATATTATAGATACTATGTATGTAGTAGTAGCAGTAGTAAGTAGGTACATACATGTAGGTGGCATCTATCTACTACCTAGTAGACTTGGCTGGCACCGACTTCAAATAGATAAGTGGGTATTTTTTGCTTTTGAGTGCCTGATTGTGGTTATGAAGTCGGTTTTATTTTTTTGAAAAATAATTTATTTTATCCTTTTTAGTGCAAAACAAGTTTTAATTAAATTACATGTATCTATAAAATTTCGTGTCTGGGCCGTTATACACTGACGGATTTATACTTTGTGAAAATTTCAAGTATGAACCTATTATGGTTAAGAAGATGATCTGTAAAGTGCGCACATATAGACACACGGACGGACGGACAACAAAGTCTCAAAAAGTGTTCATTTGGTACCCTTCGGGTTTGGAACCCTAAAAAAATGACTTTAAATGCCGCGCTAGTGAAAATATTCACTAGTCATAATGATGTCATCAAGTTATCAAACAGTGAGTTGTAATTATACGCTAGTAATAATAGTTCAATGGTATCAAAAGACAATTTCCAAAATGGCCCTGTGCAATAAAAGCATCTGACACACACGATAATTAATTGTCTATTTTATTACAATAATTCCAAATACTTTTATAACACGTACTAGATGTATTCCAAAATGAATATTAAAAAGTATTATTTGCGATTATTAACATTAATTACCGCCATATGGCCGACATATACTACTGAATCACTCTACTACGTTATAAGAGTTGGCACTTCCCTACATTGTTGATACCTACCCGAATTATGAAAGCACTGTGTAGCCAACCTAACAACGGAAAGTATTATTTACTTAGTAACTATTATATAATCTGTGGTATTAGGCTTATAATTTTTTTTTTTGCAGTTTTGGTTGGTATAAAGTACGTTTATAATTCTGAGTTATTTAATTATGTATGCAGTATCGCGGGACTGATATGACCGCCATCTTCGCCAAACGTCGTGTCATGTCAAAAAATATTAACTAACTTTGCACCCTAACAAGACTTTGCCTGGTAGAACATTCCTGTGAAGACAAATTAATTCTCCCCACCTTTGTTTCTATCTCGCTCACAGTTACCGTAAGAATATCTGTCAAAAACCAAAATAAACGTGAAGAAAGATGTAAAAACATTATTCAAGGTCATTTTTAGGGTTCCGTACCTCAAAAGGTAAAAAAAGGAACCCTTATAATATCCCTTTCTTGTCCGTCTGTCGGTCTGTCCGTCTGTCCGTGTGTCACCACCGATTTTTCTCAGAAACGGTTGGACTTAGCAAGTTGAAATTTATACCAGATACAGAAGTCTATAGTCCCTATTAGGTTTATAAAAATCAAGGTCCTCAGTCAACACGATAAAAAGATGTGGGCAAATTTAGATTTTCGCGAAAACTTGTAAGTACCAAAATTTACCTTAATTTTCAACTTTTTTTATTTTTCGGAATTTTTTCTTTACTTGTGCTGTAAGACCTTGCTTTTGGCCAAAATTGACAATTCTAGGTCAACCGGAAGTACCCTATAGGTTTTGGGTCGAAAACCTATAAGGTACTTCCCGTTGACCTAGAATCATGAAATTTGGAAACAAGAAGCAAGGTCTTATAGCGCAAATAAAGGAAAAATTAAAAAGAATAAAAAATGTTGACAATTAAAGGGTATCCCCATACATACATAGTTAACGCCAATCAAAATAGGCCTCTGAGTTATATAGGCGCTCATACAATTTAGAGGTTTAGCCTGATTGGTACCAACCAACGTTGGTACGGAAGCCTCGGTGGGCGAGTCCAACTCGACTTTGCCGGTCTTTATTTAGCCTTCAAAAGTATATGCAATAGCAACCTCCATTGTGTATAATCTTCTTGGGACTCTTCTTCTAAAACCAGTACATTCTCCTATGTATGAGGTATTTATCTCCAAATCTCTGAAGATACTCATCAGATCTCGATAAAATTAAAATGGGACTACCTATTAAAAAAAGAATAATTTGAATCCGTTCACAATTGACGGAGTAATCGGAATTGAGAACCTCCTCCTTCTTTGTGAAGTCGGTTAAAAAAAGTGTTCATTAAATAAAAGAAGATTTTAACGCGGGCGAAATCGCGGGCACTTCTAGTTTACTATGAGAATATTAATAAAAATGTATCCATTAACAATCCGGGAAAATACTTTTATCTTGTGTTTTTTTAATAGCGTTCACTACCACTGCACTAATGTTAATTTAGTAAAATATCACTGAAGTAACTCGAAAGGTTTTATCTTTTTTAGTCTTCTCACTATGTTCATGTTGTAAAGGACCTGGATAGCCTCGACGTATACATGATGGTGATGTTTAGCGACGTGTTCCACTTTTAGGTCCCAATGGAGATCGTCATTTCTAATGTACCAGGGTGCATTTACAATTCTCCTGAGTATTTGTTTTTGAAATCTTTGTATAATCTGTACGTTGCTGTGTTTGGTGCAGCCCCATAGCTGGATACTATAAGTCCATAATGGCTTAAGGACGCGTTTATATAATAGCATTTTGTTATTCACTAACAGAGATTATTTTTTTGTAACCAGCCAGTGCATATTCTTGTAGCGAAGTTCTAATACTTCAGGTTTCTTTTGACGTGCAGCTTCCTGCTAAGCTTCGCGTCTAAAGTCATCTCTAGATACTTTGCTTTGCTATCGTAAGGTATTGATTATTTGTCAACACCGAGCAACACAGTGTGTGGCAGTTTTAAAAGTTCCGAATAACGTCAGTGACACATTTATTGCCGTAGTAAACGCTCCTAATTCGGATTACTTGTGAAAGCAACAAAATTCACCTTCTATTTTAAGTTTAAATTTTCAGAGACAGGTTTCGTTAAAATTTTCAGCCACAATTTGGTTTAAGAGGAGTTATCATTTGATATTTTCATAAAAACACTGTCACTTTTCCTCTTACATTAAAATATATTAATAGTGGTCTCCTTTAACTTCGTGTTTTATGAAATTAACGCTCAGTTATTTATTTATGATATAATATTCTCTTTACTAACTGAAATTGAATTTAAAACCGCGTTTACGTAGAAGCAGTGTTCCTTCGTGCAGCTTTCTTGATAATAATATCGTTTAAAAACTAAAAAAGAACCGACTTCAATGTTCATTTTCAGTACCAATTTTGAGATGTTTATCTCAATATCTCTGGAGATACTTATCAGACCTCGATAAAATTACCATGGTACTACACTTGGGATATCTCCTTTCGAACAAAAAAAGAATAATCAAAATCGGTGCATAAATGACGAAGTTATCCCCGAACAAACATTAAAAAAAAAAAAAAGTATATATATATATACGGTCGAATTGAGAAACCTCCTCCTTTTTTTGAAGTCGGTTAAAAATACTCTCGGATGTCTTTTGTCAAATATATCCTTATGGCCTTAGGTAGATACGTTTTTATCGCATAAAGGTATACTATCCCTATTTTTAAATTTAAAATCTTCTGAGGCCACTGCCTGATTTTTGTATCTAAAAAATTTGGTAACCGAGACCATTCCATTTAGTACCAACCTACTATCATCAATTAGAAAAAAGCAAGAAAAGATCTTCAAAGGCTAGTGGCTGAGATTTACTCAAACCCTAACTAAAATACTCATTACTGAACACTCTAAACTGAAATCATATTTAAACTCCATTGAATAAAAAATATACGGTCGAATTGAGAAACCTCCTCCTTTTTTTGAAGTCGGTTAAAAAAAGCAAAAAGTAGGATTATCCGTTTGGAAGCTGCTGCAGATAGACATACCGATCAATCTAATAACACCCCTTTTATTGTGGTGTCGGGGGTTAAACATAAAAGAGTTACCACCCAATAAATTTCTTGAGCTTGACTTGGTAGAAACTGCGCGACGCTATTTAGTAGTAACTATAACCTCTGTCGTTTAAAAACCGCGAGTATAATAATTTTTAATTTTGTCTTCTTTTTACAGCTTGCCTTACGGCATCTGTGATAGCCAAGGGTGCGTTATGGGAAGCCCCCAGTCCTGTAATTAGAGACAAAGAAATAAAACAAAAGCGTAAAACATTTTAAATTACAATTGTACCGAGTCTTTTGCTTTTATTTTCGTGAAGAGAAAGCTATTCGAAACGCGAGTTTTTTTCAAAGGATATAATTATGTATTTAGAGTTCGAGTTTTCTCAGAATAAGGGAATTTTAGTTTATTATGAAGTACTTTATGTTGCTTTCTAAGACCATTGAGTATGTCAATGGTTTGTTTGGATTAATAATAGTAAAAAAACATAAATGAAGGACGGTACGGTCGACATATGTCGGGCATGCCGCCGTCCCGGAGAGTCACTCAGACATTATTATTTCCGGTTGTTCTCATCTTGCTAGCTCCGAGTACTTGCACAGACATAACCTCGTAGCCAGGATCATCCACCAGCAACTTGCTCTTCAATACGGCCTTGTCGAGTCTGAGGTGCCGTAATATAAGTACGCACCTGCGCCAGTTCTTGAAAATGGTCATGCTTTGCTCTATTGGGACCGATCGGTTATCACGGATAGGACTATTGTCGCCAATAAACCTGATATCGTGATAGTCGACCGGTCCCAGCGGCGGGCAGTGTTAGTTGACATCACCATCCCGCATGACGAGAACCTCGTCAAGGCTGAAAAGGACAAGATCAGCAAGTACCTTGACTTGTCTTTCGAGGTTACCGCCATGTGGGATGTTGATTCGACTAGCATTGTCCCAATAGTCGTTTCTGCGAACGGCCTAATAGCGAAAAGTTTCGACCAACATCTCAAGAGACTCTCGCTAGACGGCTGGATCAAGGGCCAGATACAGAAGGCGGTATTTCTTGACACGGCACGCATCGTCAGGAGGTTCCTCTCTCTGCAGCCCTAACCACCGGTAGCTTGGGCCCTGCCCCGCTGCTGGCGGCACTCTAGGTTTAGGTTTTTTTATAATATTGTTTATTTGTAATGATTTTTTTCTATTGTTGTTTGGATATCTTTATTGTAAAAAAACCTATAACTAAGAAAGAAAATAAATAACGTGTGCCGACGGTGAGTGGCGACACCGCGGACCCCAATCCCGTGAGGGCTAAATGAGACCCTCTGACCACCGGCTTGCCTTGACCGGCCGGCCGGTGGTGGGAATCGCAAGAGCTAAGACCTAAGCTCCAGTGTGGAAGCGTTAAAGGCATAAAGCCGCTAGTAGCGTTTAGTGAAAGTGCAGCACATCTCTCAACACCCTCAGCTATCCACGCCAATGTTGCCCCACGGCGCCAATATAACGGTCCGCCTTTATGGGGGGCCCATTCAGTGGATGGCAAGTCACCACCCGCCTTAATATTTTGTAATGAGGCATAATTGGCGGGTGCCGTACCTCATCCCATAGACCAGTAAACAGACATCAAGCAGAACACATTCATAGCCATGACAAAAATGTACCATCTTTTTATAGTTTTTCATCTCTCCATCCACAAATCATAGCATTTAAGTTTATCTTTGTAAAGGGCCTCTTGACGTTGGCTTTGGCTCCGTCAATGCCTTCTAAAGGACTGGGCATTCAACGACCCGTGATGTTAACGAAATACAAGAATAATAATAATATGCATTAATTGTATATTAATTTAATTTAATTTTATTTTTAATAAAGTGACATGTATTTTTAATAAACGGGCATGTATTAGAGCTACGAGCACAATGCGTAGTATTATTTATTTAGTTATTTATTCTATGATAATGCCTAATAATTGCCGTTATCATAATCCCGTCACTGAAACCCGAATACCTACTGATCGCGCGCACTAATAGATTTTACAATCCAAAAGTGTATGTTCAGTATGTTGCTATTCGGGGAAAGAAGTTAATGATCAAAAACAACTCGCTTCTGTAGTTTGAATTTATCTTTCAACATGGTTATTAAAAAAAAATTAAAAACTAGAGACCTTATTTAAACTTAAATCTTAATTTTTATCATTCAAACTTATCAGAAATTTAGAAATTTGCTAATGCCGTAAGTATATCCAATTTAATATAATAAAATCCAACGATTCAAATTGAAAACTAAGCATATTTCGAAGCCTGATTCGGCTTGTTATCTATACTACTAATAAAGAGAGAGAAAAAGTTTTTTTTTTTTTTACTGAAGATAAGCAAGCGTTTGACCACTATCTCACCTGATGTTAAGTGAAGATGTGATCGACGATATAGCACGCTTGCCTAGAAGATACCTGTTCACTCGATATTCTCTTCATACCTGTATTTTTGTATTTTTGTAATTTTGTAATTTTGTATTTTTGTAATTTTTGTAATTTTGTATTTTTGTATTTATTATCTATATTATTACATTTAATCGTTATAAAACTATGAGAGTTTTATAACGATTAAATGAATTTTCATGAATACAAAGCTAAGAACACTCTCGATGAAGTCATCTAATCTATCAACCAAAAAAATAACTATCAATAATGAAATCAAAATCGATTCATCCGGTTGGGTGCTAAGATGCTACAGACAGACACGTTCAACGTTTAATACCCCTCTACCTCAGACTACCATAATAAAAAAGGCAAACGGAGCCGTGCCTAACACCCGAGTGAACGCGAAGTTCAGTAATACTAAACGCTTGAGTAATAAGTTTCCGCGCTCAGTCCGGCATGATTACTACGTAAGCAACGCTGCGAAGTAATACCCAGGGGGGTGACACTTAAAACATTTGACAGTTCTTGAATCGAAGCTGCGGCATCTTACGAGCGGTACCAAACAAATGTGACAGATAGGTGACACTCTCGTTCACTTTTTATTCGGTAGATGACTCTACAGTGACATTTAAATAAATTATTATTTATTTATTTTTATTTTAATGCAAAATAGTTGTATAAAAAATTACTAAATTTTAAAAACTTATATTTGCTTATATTACATATTTTAGTAATTATTTCGTACAATAAATACTCTTTGGTCTAGATAATTATAAAAAGTATGTCACGTCAACGCATTATGTCATAGAGTTTTTGTGGGAATTTACGAAAAATTATGATATCACTAATTATATTTTTCTGAAAGAAAATAAATTGGAATTATAGTTATTTCTTTCCTAAAAATAAGAAATCACGCCATTTTACTGCCTATTGTGCTGTAATAAAACAAGTAAGTACACATACCTCTTCAATTACTACTAGACCCTTACATTAGTATCATACAAGTTATAATAAAATGATTTAGCCCAGATCGACTCGACTTAGAATGAGGCGACTTTGTTACTTCAGCTTATATAGAGCAACGTTTGTTGGTTCAGCTAAATAATAATAGATATTATTTGGTATTAGTCATACCTATGATGAACTCCTATATTTATTCCAGATGTGTTGCATAGATTTCCGGACCCACAAAAATATCCCGAACGTTTCCGATCATGGGTTAAATGTGTACCGGGTGGAAAGTTAGATTCACCGGCTGATTATGAATATTATAAAAAAAAGGATTTGCGACGAACATTTTGAAACCAATTTTAAAAATCGTTGCAATCGGTTAAATGTTTTAGCAGTACCGACTCTTCTTTTGCCAGGTAAGTCAAATATACTATTCATAAATTTCATGTGTAACGCTCAGTTATTTTAATAAAACAGTTACTAACAACTACCTAACCACCGTTAAATATATCACGCCAGAACTTGGTGACTGACTGGCGACAAATGTTTGTCCCGTGGGTGATTTAGGACAATCATTTTGCACCACGCAGGGATCATGTGTAGGGTAGATAAAGGTCTAAGCCTACGAACAGGGTGGCCTTACCCATTGAGTAGCAATGAACAAGAAAACAAGAAGTCAATCAAATGAGTCAAGTTACCCATTTATATATTAAAATTGAATTGAATGAATTGACCCATGTATAAACTTTAAGGGTACATTCTCAACACGAGGTACTCAGCTGATGATGCACCTGGCTCGAGCTCTGGACTCTTAGGCTCCGCTATATCAGGTAATTATTGTACTTATTAACCAACTTCCAAAAAGGAACAGTTTCTCAATTAATCTGGTTTTAGGGTTCCGTACCCAAAGGCTACTAACGGAACCCTATTACTTAGACTTCAATGTCGCTTTTTTCGGTATTTTTTCAAACTTATTAAATACTAGCGACTTGCTCCGGCTTCACACGGGTAGAGCATACTATGCCTGCATTTTTTAATCAGTTTGTTGCGTTGAGTATGAATTAATGCCTTCAACAACCATCGTAATTTTTTAACAAATTTACAGAAAACCCCTAAAGAAACACACATACAAACCTTTCCCATAAATCACTCTGCCTGTCTTTCAAAATAGCATGAAAATCCGTTCAGTCGTTTTTGAGTAATTTGTGAACAGACAGACAGACCCGGGGGGGGGGGGGGGATGTTGCTTTTTACCGACATCACAAAAGGAGGATGAGGTTCTCAATTCAACTGTTTTTCTTTAAACCGACTTCACAAAAAAGGAGGACATCCTCCTTTTTTTTTTGTTACCTCAAAACTCCGTCAAATCAGGAACGATTTGAAAAAAAAAAATTTCGGGAGATTATACCTCCCGTTTGGTTCCATTTAAATGTTATCGAGATATGACAATTATCTCCGGGGATATGGAGATAAACAATATAAACAAATTTGATACCTTGACGACATGATTATGACTAGTGGATATTTTCACTATAGCGGGATGTGAAGTCTGTGTTTTTCGTTTTGTAAAAAATCTTAAATTATATAATACCTATGTAGTGATTGTATTTTGGTACGGAACTCTACGAGTGCAAGTCCAACTTGCACTTGGCCAATATATATATATCGCTCAGGTGAAGGTCTAAGCCTACGAATAGGTAAAAATTACCCAATGGGTGGCAATGCACAAGAAAAACAAGAAGTCAATCAAAGTATTTAAGTTACCCATTTATATGTTAAAATTGAATTGAATGAATTGACCCATTTATAATCTTTAAGGGCACATTTCCAACACGAGTTACTCAGCTGACGATGCACCTGGCTCGAGCTCTGGACCTTTGGGATCCGCTATATCTGGTAATTATTTCACTTTTTAACCAACTTCCAAAATGAAGAGTTTCTCAATTAATCTGTATTTAGGGTTCCGTACTCAAAGGCTACCAACGGAACCCTATTAATTAGAGTTCACTTTCGCTTTTTAGGTAATTTCTTTTAAACTTATTAAATTATAAATAACATACATTATATAGTTACTAGCGAGCCGCTCCGGCTTCGCACGGGTAGAGCATAACTATGTCTGCATTTTTGAATCAGTTTGTTACGATGAATATGAATTAATGTCTTCAACAATCATCGTCATTTTTTAACCGATTTACACAAAACCTTAACAAATTACATAACTTACCATCGCAGTACAACTTCCGATAGTCGGACCATTCCAGGCCTAGCGTGTTCAGGTTCACCATCCTTGACCACATCATTATTACCAAGTTTGAGGTGTTTATCTCCATATCTCTGGATATAATTATCAGATATTGATGAAATGACTATGGTACTACTCTTGGGATATCTTCATTCCTGTTATAATCGTCATAATCGATGATGTTATTCGCGAACAAACATATACATAACTATACTAGCGGATCCGGCAGACATTGTCCTGCCCGATCGCAGCGCCACCTATCGGGTCCAATTCTGAATCTAAATCATCTACGGACTAATTCAAACACACATACCAAAATTCACCTAAATCGGTCCAGCCCATTAGGAGGAGTTCAGTGACATACACTCGTACAGTAGAATTATATATATAAAGAAAGAATTATACACATTATACATAAAGATACACGGTTGAATTGAGAAACGTCCTTTTTGAAGTCGGTTAAAAATACAAGAGTCCAAAGATACAAAATTACAAATGTTCTCTCTGTATAATATTATTATAGATATATAGTTTTTAAACAATCGTAATCATCAAATCAATGAGTGCGTACATAATGGGTACATATGCTAAGTAATATAAAATATACAAATATAAACGTATAGGTACATATACTAAGGACGCACGCAAGTAAAGCGCAGACTGGGAAGTCGACTTGATTTTTCCGACATTATTGTTTAGTGTGTTCCATGATACTCATCATTCACTTATTATTTATTTTCAGGTGAAAGGAGCCACATAAGTGCCGAGTCAGCACTTTTGGATCATAACTACTGTACTACAGCAAGAAATAACAAGAAGCCTTCCAACAATACCTATACCTATAATACATCTTCAAAAATGTTCGATTCATCAAAACAAATTCAAATCATTATTCATTAACACATCATTAAATGTCCTAATATTTAGTTGGTGCAAATCAATTAATAGAATTTTAACGGGAAAAATTTGTTACAGTGGTGATGATGACACAACTAAAATTGCTGCTCGCCAATATTACACAAAACATAAAAACTACAAAAACAGAAAATAAGTAAAAGCTCCTCCCTCATTGCATCGCTCAACCATCCATAATCAACAAATTCATTATGTAGTCAAGCAGACTAAGTGCTAAAATATAATTTTGAATTTTTTTTTGTAAATACATGAAAAAAATTATGAAACTTACCAAATAATGTGTAAAAACGTACAAAATTGTAAATAACTTATGAAATAATGTGTAAACACTTAAAATTGTATAGAACTTATGAAATAATGTGTAAAAACTTTTTTTTTTTTTAATATTCCCAGATAGGTAAGCGTTTGACCACTATCTCACCTGATGTTAAGTGACGATGCGATCGATGTTAACAGTTTATGGGATTGTTATTTTAGGTATATACATTATTATACATACTATTTTATATAACTATATTACCAGCTAATATTGATAATATTACCTGGTAAGTATAAAATAGTATGCATAATACTAAAGTTGTGTGCTCGGAAAATTGTTGTAGTTACTGAAATGGTGATAAGATATATTTTTTTAATAGTTTTATAGGTTTTTACAAAATGTACATATTTTCTAAGTGTTTAAAGTAAAAAGATAATGAAAAGTAACTTTGTTTCATTGTTACAGAAATATCTGATATTTCAATGTTTATTTAATTAAATATTATTTTAGCCAGGTGTCTGTATTTATCTCACAAATAAATTAACTATATATACATTTATAGTTAATAGTTTTGAGAAGATTTCATATATGTAGGTAGGAGGTAGGTATTTTTTGTAACCATTATTTAAAATATATCATACTATAAAATATTACGTATTTGATAATACATGTCACATAGAAAATCTAAATAACACCAACAAAAAAAATCCATAAAAATAAAGTATTATAAATATAGCTGCAATTGTGGGCGTGCGTGTGTATGTGGGCGTGCGTGTGTATGTGTGCGAGGGAGCGT
This sequence comes from Cabera pusaria, assembly GCA_954871355.1. NCBI lineage: Eukaryota > Metazoa > Arthropoda > Insecta > Lepidoptera > Geometridae > Cabera > Cabera pusaria. The sequence goes on along the minus strand of OX940891.1, from coordinate 19,593,828 downwards.
ATATGAGAGGGTGTATATGTGTGTGTGTGTCTAATCCACGCACACATGCATAGTAAGCTGCCTGCATCAAGCACCAGAGGCGCTTAATGCGTGATATTAAAAACCTCCTTGAAAGGCAACTCTTAGTCAGTATATATTATGTTACTCTTTGGTAATACCGCACGGACGCGTCCGTCCCTGCTGCCGCTTGGCAGCAAACTGAGCGCGGAAGCGTATTACTCAAGCATCATACATAGAACTGAAACAAAAAAAGGCGCGTCTCAATTGGTAAAATGTGTGACCCCCCCCCCCCCCGCACCTCCTCTAACTTTTATCATAAGCCGTCCAATATCACTACGTAAGTATAATAGAACAAAGGCCATCACTGCGTCTGTCTGTCTGTTAGCAATAATCTCAATAGCTACAGAACGGATCATCATGCGGTTTTCGCCAATAGCCAGAGTGTTTATGAGGAAGGTTTAGGTGCATAATTCGTTAAGGTTTTGTGTAAATGATGAAATTTGACGATGATTGTTAAATATGTTCATATTTTATATTCGATGCAACAAACTGATGCAAATTTTGTAGGCATATATGTTCCACCCGTGCGAAGCCGGGGCGGGCTGCTAGTTGAATTCAGCTGCCCAACATGCACTATTAATTCTAAACAAAGCATACGCTTATTATTTTTTTCCAAGAGTTAAAATCTCAACTATTTGCAAACGCGGCCCAGCCCGTGCATGTTCAATTTGTACGTCTGTCTTCATACCATTTCGTAATTAGAAATGTCTAGACTGTCATGACAGATGAATATATTACAACCCTCAATCCATTTACAATCTACATTTCTGTTACTAAATAGACACAATCAAATAACAACCAACAAAGTAGCAATAAGGGAACAATATGCAGTTATCGTGCTACAATTACAATGGCGTGGCAATACCGCCCAGTTATACTAACTGTTATTAAGGCATAATGGTTGAATTACATTCCACCACTGTTGGATGTAGTATAACTTTACCTAGTCTTGACAATTATGTCTATGGACAAGGGACGGAACTATTAAGAGAGTCTATTGAGATGCTGTTAAGTTCTATAGAGGTTGCGTAGGATTTATCTCCTTTAAGGCGGAGATATATTGTGTTTATGTAACGCGTTACACACTATAGTCAGTGCAGCGAGTCAAGTCGCTTGATGCCAGCGATCCTCCACACAACTATGTGCTAGGCTATTCTGTAAGCTATCTCGACAGCGGAATCCGCGGTGAGATTCGAATTTCGTATTACGAAATTCAACCGTATAACGAACGTGATACGATTGAATTTCAAGAATTTCGCGGAAAATTGTGAGCAGATTAGTCGTGAATTCTTTTGAAACGCGTTTCAGTAAAGTCATCTTGAGTCAAGCACCCGAAGCGAGCGTTCGCGCCGCTGCGTTCCTTGTATATCACTGTTTTGTTCGCTCGGCATTGTACTATTATTCATTATGTGGCTCAGTACAAGTCTTAAATACATTACTACAACATTACAAACAAACGTTGCTAGTCGGTTAACGCCTTCAGACTATTCTGTAAGGTACTAGCATATGCAAATACATTTAAAACAAAATTATGTTTAATTGTTATTTCTTGATCATAATTATGTAACGTAATATGTTTCTATTATATGAAATATAACAACTACATTAAATTTAAATCTAGCTAAAGACACTTTTATACGATAAACTTACAACAGATATTTTATCCTAGGATCTTGGACACCCTACCACAACCCTACAGCCTAAGGAGTATAGAAAGGTTTAGGCCTGTCTTTACCCAAATATTACTAGAATAAATCGACTAAATAAATACTTATTCAATATTCAATAAATACTTACTCGAATAAATACTTATTCTAGAGTGTTGTGTAGTGCTTTATTATCAAAATAAGTTTACTTCTTATTTTTGAATTTGTCTTAATAGTACAGAACAGAACAGCTAGAAGAGTGATATTTATATTTAGAAGATCTAATATTATCATGACTTGTAGATATGATTACTGAATGCTTCGTGCGGTTGTGACTATTTCAAACTCACATACCTTACTAAATCAATAAAATAAAATATTGATAATGAGTATGACTTATGCCGATTTTTATTCCAGTTATTTACCCCATTGTTTGTCCATATTTTTACCACACGACCCCTTTGTGGTTTTATAATAATAAGGTTCGAAACGGTAAATAATAATCAGATTCGGAACGCTTGGCCGGAGTCGGGTCCCTTGGGTCCGATAAACCGTTTTATGCGAGTAACACTCATTTCAGTGTGATATTGATTGTAGCGCAAATCTTTTCTGATTTTACCATACGAAACATGTGATAAAAAGAGATATACTACGCGTTATATGATTCTAGAAAAACCTCACGGATAGGTTGTATTTAGAGTAGGTATTATTATGACTTATTTATTATCTTCCTTGCAACATATTTTAATCTCAAACTACCATAAAAAGGCAGACGGAGCCGTGCCTAACACCAGAGTGAACGCAAGTTCAGTAATACTAAATGCTTGAGTAATACGCTTCCGCGCTCAGTTTGCTACCAAGCGGCAGCAGGGACGGACGCGTCCGTGCGGTATTACTTCGCAGCGTTGCTTACGTAGTAATCATGCCGTATTGACTATGCCGGACTGAGCGCGGAAACTTAAAATAAAATAAAAATAAAATAAAATAATAACTTTTTAGGGTTCCGTACCCAAAGGGTAAAACGGGACCCTATTACTAAGACTCCGCTATCCGTCTGTCTGTCTGTCTGTCTGTCTGTCTGTCCGTCTGTCACCAGGCTATAGCTCATTAACCGTGATAGTTAGACAGTTGAAATTTTCACAGATGGTGTATTTCTGTTGCCGCTAGAACAACAAATACTAAAAATAAAATAAAGTTAAAAATTAAAGGGGGTCCCCATACAAAAAACGTGTTTTTAAACGCCATCTATCTAATTAGTTTCGGCAAAATGACAAAGATGGCGCTAGTAAACTATGGCCCCGTCTTTCTAGATCGCGACCAAACCAAATATTCTTGGTAATACCAATTAATCAAATATATGAGGTTGAAACTCTGTTATGTTTCGTATTGTACGGAACCCTCCCTAAGTGTGTGATAAGAGACACGATGCTGACTCGCACTTGGCCAGTTTTATTATTTTAGTCTGAGATTTTAATCTTAATGGCAGAGATGTTTGATTGTTCAGACTTGTTTTTAGGGTTGTGTGCCCAAAAGATGTCAACGGGATCCTATTACTGATACTCTTCGCTGTTTGTCCGTCCGTCCGTCTGTCACAGGGCTATATCTTTCGAACCTGTCTGAGGTTACTATACAAGAAACGTGTTTTGATAGAGATTAGATTATATGACATATATATTATTAAATAATTATATCCTATATTGTATAATAGATCTAATCATCTAACTCCAGAGGTAAGTAGCAAAGTACTTCAAAAAGCTTATTCAAGTTTATTAAAATCATGTCGTCAATTCAAAATATAGCAACAGAAAGCTCAGACTTTGAATAACTACAAAATCTACATCATTCAGACAAAGTGTGGTTTAACATGACAATGCCAAAAAACCTGATGTTTATGTAATTTAGGCAACGTAGCCCCGCTAATAACCCAGATTTAGGAATCACGATATTCGGACAAGAGTAATGGCTGCAGAGGACTACAATTATTTTCCAACAATAGGACTTTTGTTCGTGGGATGCCGCGACCCTCCATTTGCATGACACAGACTAACAAGTAACGATGAACGCGATTTGTTTTCTACCAATTTTACTTTTGGCATTTTTTATTTATGAACTAGCAATTTATTTATCCAGACTGTATTTTTGTGTAATGTTTTTCTTGAAAATATTTTTTATTGCCTCAGAATAACTTCTAGTTATAATTTGGCGTAGACGGTAATAGAAATAGTTATTTTATACCAGATAATAATATGTGATGATGCGAAGGACGATGTAGCACGCTTACCTAGAAGATCACTGTTAACTCACGATTTGATAAATTTACCAGAAAACACAAACAACGACAATGAAGTCATTCCCTGGCAGTAGGTACGTATGAACGTATGACGCAGTACACATTATTTAAAACTAAAATAAATTATTTTAAAAAATATATATAACCGACTTCATATCCACAAACAGGCACTCAAAAGCGAAAAATAAATTACTTAATATAATTATTATAAGCGCTACCCACTTATCTATTTGAAGTCGGTGCCAGCCAAGTCTATTGGATAGTAGATAGATACTATGTATGTAGTAGTAGTAAGTAGGTAGATACATGCTTATAGTAAGTAACGGAGTAAAGTAACATACAAAAAAAAACATACAGACGAATTGAGAACCTCCTCCTTTTTTGTGAAGTCAGTTAATAAAACACATAAAATGTCGTGACCTCCCTTAGGCCGGTTTCATCCGTTTATGATAAAGTTTCAGATAGCTATATGACAGATGACGCCATACATAAGTTGTCACTATTTATCAGATAAGTACATACATAGGCTTATAAGGTAACAGGGAAACTGGCCCTTAGAATCAGGTAAAATAGTGGTGAAAACGGAAATTACTGTTCGAAAATAACGGGTTTCTTTTTTTAAAGCTCTGCATAACTTGCTTGCAGTAGTCACAATTTATACGTTTCACATCAATCTGTAGAACTGTAATTACTTGACAGAGCCATTTCATATAATCATATGTAAAAACGTTGCAGCTTTTATATGCAATAATGTTGCACCTTAGAACATTACAGTGAAGACAAATTAATTCTCCTCACCTTGGTTTCTGTCTAGCTCACACTTACCGTAAGAACATTTGTCAAACACTAAAATCAACGTAAAGAAAAAGCAAAAAAATGGTTAAAAGTTATATTTTTCATAAGTTTATTAAAGTTTGTTAAGTTTCTAACATACATCCAATTGGGCATTGCACCGTTGAACATTTCTGTGAAGAGAAATTAATTTACCCCACCTATGTTTCTGTCTCAGTCACTCTTACCATATGAACATCTGTCAAACACTAAAACCACGTGAAAAAAATGTGAAAACATGATTTAAAGTGTTATTTTTAGCCTTTATAAAGGTTTATTCTACATGCAAACTCCATTGTGTTAAATATTCTAGGTAGGGTAGTATTTTGTAAAGCCACCGCCAAGAAATCACTTGCTGCGTAACATTCACAAGTATGTTTGCTATTTTATTATAAAAACTCACGTTCATTTTAAACTTATAGATTTAAAAACGGGAATTTAACGTGACTTACGCGATGTCGATATAGCGATCGACATATGTTTCGGCCTCATCCGGAGGCCTTCTTCAGGATCTTGAGTGCGGGACGCTCGCCGACGCGTTCAACCTCGCACTGCGGGCCGCTGCTCGTGCAGTGCGGGCGGACGGAGCGGGCGGCGGCGGCGGCGGCGGTGGTGGTGTTGGTGGGGGGTGATGATGCGGTGTACATAGTGGAGGCGCGGGATTAGGTTGGAGGGCTTCGTCTTCATCACTGCTGTTTACTTCAGACGAAACCTCATCCAACCGGCAGACGGAACTCAAGGTGTCCTCCTCACTGTTGCCACTGGTGACGTGCTTTCCATGAAGAACGGTTTTCACGTATTTGACAGGTACCACCCTCTGTCTCTGTTGAAGTTACGACGACGACTGATCTCAATGGCTTCTCGGATTTTGCGGGGTACAAAGTACTTTTCACGCGCCAAAATCCGAGCCTTGTCAAATCTGATGTAGTGCGTCGTCCCAGATGTGAGAGCGTGCTCTGTAACCGCCGAGCTACCGCTGTCCACGTTCTTCATGGAAGCAATGTGTTCTTTGAGTCTTGTGGACACGTTTCTTCTGGTCTCGCCTACGTAGCTTGCACCACAGTCGCAAGGAACGACGTAGACCCCAGGAGCTCCTAGGGGATCCTTATCCTTTGGAGAGCGCAACAATTGCCTGACACGTGAGGGGGGGCGGAATATCGTCTTGATGCTATATCTTCGGCGTAACAAGTGTCCAATTTTGTCCGTGACCCCCTTGACGTATGGTAGGTACGTTGCTGCTCTCTCAACCGATGTTATTCGGCACTTTGTGGAGTTGTCCGCAATCCGATTACTCTGCTTCCAGCTGTATCCGTTTGCCTCTAACACCGCCTTCACATGCGCGAGTTCCGTGTCTACATGTTGTGGGTCACATAATCTCAGCGCTCTGTTGATAAGTGTCCGAGGCAACGACGCTAGATGGGCGGGATGGTGATGGGAGTCAGCTCTCAAGTACCGGTCTGTATGGGTACTCTTGCGGTACACTGTGTGTGAGAGATGTCCATTCTGTTGTCGCTTGAGTAACACGTCAAGAAACGGCAACGCGCCCTCTATTTCTCGTTCGACAGTGAAAGTGATCGTCGGATGTTTGCTATTTAGATGTTCTAATAAGGGTGTTACATGGTCCTTATGTAAAATAGCAAACACGTCATCCACATATCGCCACCAGTATCTCGGTCTAAAGGATATGTCGTGTAGTGCCGATGTCTCGAACCACTCCATAAAAAAAAAGTAGTTGCGAATATTTTTATGGAGTGGTTCGAGACATCGGCACTACACGACATATCCTTTAGACCGAGATACTGGTGGCGATATGTGGATGACGTGTTTGCTATTTTACATAAGGACCATGTAACACCCTTATTAGAACATCTAAATAGCAAACATCCGACGATCACTTTCACTGTCGAACGAGAAATAGAGGGCGCGTTGCCGTTTCTTGACGTGTTACTCAAGCGACAACAGAATGGACATCTCTCACACACAGTGTACCGCAAGAGTACTCATACAGACCGGTACTTGAGAGCTGACTCCCATCACCATCCCGCCCATCTAGCGTCGTTGCCTCGGACACTTATCAACAGAGCGCTGAGATTATGTGACCCACAACATGTAGACACGGAACTCGCGCATGTGAAGGCGGTGTTAGAGGCAAACGGATACAGCTGGAAGCAGAGTAATCGGATTGCGAACAACTCCACAAAGTGCCGAATAACATCGGTTGAGAGAGCAGCAACGTACCTACCATACGTCAAGGGGGTCACGGACAAAATTGGACACTTGTTACGCCGAAGATATAGCATCAAGACGATATTCCGCCCCCCCTCACGTGTCAGGCAATTGTTGCGCTCTCCAAAGGATAAGGATCCCCTAGGAGCTCCTGGGGTCTACGTCGTTCCTTGCGACTGTGGTGCAAGCTACGTAGGCGAGACCAGAAGAAACGTGTCCACAAGACTCAAAGAACACATTGCTTCCATGAAGAACGTGGACAGCGGTAGCTCGGCGGTTACAGAGCACGCTCTCACATCTGGGACGACGCACTACATCAGATTTGACAAGGCTCGGATTTTGGCGCGTGAAAAGTACTTTGTACCCCGCAAAATCCGAGAAGCCATTGAGATCAGTCGTCGTCGTAACTTCAACAGAGACAGAGGGTGGTACCTGTCAAATACGTGAAAACCGTTCTTCATGGAAAGCACGTCACCAGTGGCAACAGTGAGGAGGACACCTTGAGTTCCGTCTGCCGGTTGGATGAGGTTTCGTCTGAAGTAAACAGCAGTGATGAAGACGAAGCCCTCGAACCTAATCCCGCGCCTCCACTATGTACACCGCATCATCACCCCCCACCAACACCACCACCGCCGCCGCCGCCGCCCGCTCCGTCCGCCCGCGCTGCACGAGCAGCGGCCCGCAGTGCGAGGTTGAACGCGTCGGCGAGCGTCCCGCACTCAAGATCCTGAAGAAGGCCTCCGGATGAGGCCGAAACATATGTCGATCGCTATATCGACATCGCGTAAGTTATGTTTGCTATCTTTTATACTATAGTGAAATTACTTCTTTTCAATTTGCATACTATAATGAAATTATTACCTTACCCAATAGTGAAAATCACCAAAACATAATGGTGGTGGAAAGCTCATTACCGTTCGTGTTGATAAAAAGGTGGAACATTAATTACATTAAGCCTACCCCAGGTGGCATTAGCGGACCACTGGTTTATTAGTACCCTGATTAAAGCCCCTTTTTCATTGGACTTATTTGGGATCAAAAGTAATTGGTATTCGGACTACAAAGGATTGAACCAGCCAATTTTAGTACCTGTTTTTAAGAGAAAATACTTTGTATTAGGTTCTCTGTTCTTTTCGACTTCCGGTATTGTCCAATTTGCAGCATCGCCAATATTGTCGCTATTCAATATCTAAAAATATAAAATATTTAATAGGCCTGCCTGCGTTATAAATGAAAGCTCGCCTGGTACCCTTCTTTACTTTTATCATCATTATGAGCCAATCCCCATACTCTGCTGGACATAGGCCTCTCTTATGCCACGAAACTTTGAACTGGTGAACTAGTCGCACTGTCCGTGTCCTATTCTCGGTTCCGTAAGTAATAATAATCTTCACTTTTATTGTGCATTAAAAAATACTCCCTTCAGTGTACTTTACCCCAAGGGTTCAAAAATAACGTTTTTTCTCAATGAAATTTCTATGTCTAGCGGAATCACTCAATCTACGTGTGATCTCTGTATTTTACTGCTAACCTAAACTCAAACATTATTATGCAACATAGACAGTAGAGTTTGATCTAGTTTGTTAAATTAATTTGAATACCGTACAGTTGGCTCTACCTAGGCGATTATTTGCAATGCTAATAATTAAAAATAAATATAGCTGAGATGCACGCAAAAGGTACGGACACACCGCGGCGTCCTGCGTGAACGATCTAGGCGGCGATCAGATAGCGCAGTAGTATTTGTATCGACGGGTTCACACCAAACGCGATCAGAAAACAATTGTACTGAGATCGTGCCCGCAGATCGCAGGACGCCGCGGTGTGTCCCCGTACCTTAAGACTATTTCCACACACAAAATGCTCATGTTCTGGAGACCAAGAATTTAAAAAATGCCTCAAACGAAATAAAATTCTACTACAAATGTTTCTGCACATATTATTACAATAACGAGTGTCATGTTTTCTCAAGCGCCGAGATTCTATCAAATTCCGACAAGAAAATCGGTATGACGGATTTTACTAGCATTATTGAACATGTGTTGTGATGTGAGTCATTCTAATGCCTCGGGGTATTCAGAAGCGTAATCAGTTAATCAGTTCCAATCAGTTTACTCAATTTCGCCCGTCACAATTGAATTAATCGGTTGATATGTTGCTTTGAGATACCTCAAATTGAAGCAGTAATTTAATTACATGTTAATAGATTTGTCGAAAGTAGGCGGATGCAGCATAATTCTGTTAAGGCTCTCTAGGACCTACACAATACTTTGTTTAATGACATTCAGAAATAAAATAAATGAAGATTGTGTTGCACCAGTAACCAATTTAAAGTTATATATTATAAATTTTTTCAACTAACATATACGTCAAAAACTCGTTATTTCGGTTCGTAGTTCTGGACTTGTAAGGTTTTAGTTTTTATGCATGAAGATTTTATTTTGAACCATAATACGCCTAAATTTTTAGTCATGTCCTTAAAATTGCCTTAACATGACTCATCCTCATACACGTATAAGATTACCTCTACTCCAGTTTTTCCCAAGAATTATTGACAGTTCAGGAATTAGCTTAAGGATATCAAAATGACGCATCTACGTAAAAAATCGTCAATCAGCTGGTTCAGCTGGTTACTCATATTCATAATTAATTGATTGATCGGGAATAGGTAAAAATGGTCTTCAAATTATACAATACTGTGCCGTTTTATCCTATACCACATTAGATGTGCAAATAGTAAACTAAGTGCCTCTGAGCTGTAGACGTCGCGAGTCTATCTTTGAAAACTTTACAACTGAATAACACACTGCCGACTCCTTGAAGTTTATCGCATGAAAAAGTTGTTTGGATAAAATATAATTGCGTCTCAATTGAGCGAAACAAATAATACATTTTTGAAATGGCTGACATCGGTATTTTTTTACGTTTTAATTTCCATTATCTCCACCGTTTTGAAAACTTCCGAAACCAGATGTACTGATGTCACATAAAAATAACATAAAATTATCGAATCTACTTCGAATAGGTTTCCGAATGATTGAGAATCAAAGGGCTGTAGAGAGATTGTTGTAGATTGCCGGACTTATTAAAGTATTTTTGCCCAAGCTAAAACAATCATGCTTCGCGCTCGCTCGGTCAAACATAGGTATGAACAACACGAATTTACCAACTACTAACACTACACAGTACAAACTCTACATAGTATAATAAAGTACAAATTCTCACGCCAAAAATATCTACGTACTACTCTTTCCATATTTCATCCCATTCACTTGTTAATAAACAATAACCTTGCCAGAAATATGAGCCGAACACATTGATGTATCCGAGAGTCCCGCAAAGCTATATTTACATAAGATTCTGATATTCCCTTGTGTAAAATCTGGAGGGCATAAATATCTTTGGTTGACATAATAGCGGGGGAGCCTAAATTTATGCGTGTTTGATTTAGTAGGTGTGTAAGCTTGGTCTTTTTTCCCCTTTGTGAAGACGAGATATTAGAATATAATAGTTTTATGCAGATCTAGTCAACTATTAAATCACAAGATGTGCCCCACAGCTTTAGTTGCGTTATATTTTCTATGTTCTTTTCTATCACATTGTACAAAATTGCTACAGCCTTATCGGTTCAGCCGAAGCGGCAAGAAAACGAAGAAGCCGGAGGCAAGAAACAAAGAAATAAATATACAAACTGACTTTGAACATACATACTAATAGAATTCAGATGAATTTAAATTCTGTTTCATCAATTAATCAGATACACACACATATACTCACGTCAAACCTATAACACCCCTCTTTTTGTGTTGTTTTAAAAAGTGAAATGATGCTGATGAGAAATTTTGAGGGCCCGATGGCGTAATAGGGAGAACGGTCGGCTTTGATGCCGTGGTACCGAGTTCAAACCGCCGTGCACCAATGGATTTTTCTATCGAAAAATTTATGTGCGCTTTTCACAGTGGCCCTCTGGTGAAGGAAAACATCGTTAAGAAACCAACAACCCCCGCATGGTGGCCGCATGGTGACCAAAACATCTAATGTGTTCCGGCAGCCATCCTTGAGAGCCAGTTCCCATTCTAGGCCTAGCGTGCTTACCATCTTCGACCGCATCATCACTTACCAACAGGTGAGATAGTGGTCAAACGCTAGCCTATAAAGTATTTAAAAAAAATGCTCTAAAGAGATTGGATTTCAGCCATTTTTTCCGAATTCGATAAGGAGGAGATTCTCAGTTCGTCTGTATGCATGTTTTTCTTAAATATTATGTTCAGCGATTTTACTGTCAATTATGGACCGATTTTCAAAATTCCTTTTTTATTCAACAGAGCATACTCCTGAGGTTAAGAAATCGATATTTGATGAGATATGGATTTATATGTATATAGATTATAATGGATGTCACAGTAAACCTCGAGGGTAGATTGACCTATCTAGTATAAAAAAACAATGTAGAACCCATAATGATTTGTACGTTATGAATAAACATTTATTGTAGTGATGTTGTTTTTTAAGTTTCAATCGAGCTTATTAAACAACTTTGTAGAAGGATGTATCTTTACATCTGTGCCTCCTGTGTAAAATGATATAACTGCAAAATCACAACTTTTCAGGAGAGCAAAAACAAAGTTTGAAAAATCATATTTCATTTTTGGTTACACTTATGTGGAAAATAATAATTAATTATATGTAGTATGAATGTTCCGTAGCCGAATGGCATAAAACGGAACCCTTATAGATTCGTCATGTCTGCCTGTCTGTCTGTCTGTCCGTCCGTATGTCACAGCCATTTTATTCCGAAACTGTTAGGACTACAGATTGAAACTTGGTAGATAGATTTATTCTGTAAACTGCTTTTCGATATTTATACAAAAATAAAATATATAAAATTTTAAGGGTGGGCATCCCATACATGGAACTGAAATAAAAAAAAATATTTTTTCTTAAACCCTATACGTGTGGAATGTCTATGGATAGGTCTTTAAAAATGACATTGAGGTTTCTAAAATCATGTTTTCTCAAAGTCAATCACTTGGAAGATAGGAGCGTCTAAAGTGGTAAAATGTGTGTCTCCCCCCTCTAACTTTTAAAGTATGGAAGTGAAAAATCTAAAAAAAATATATGCTGTAGATCTCAATAAAAACTAACAACGAAAATTGGTTTGAATAAGATACAGTCAGCAGTTTTTGAGATATAGCGACCGCAAAGATACCTTTGTTTTTCATACAAACACTATGAAAAACAAAGTTAATTTTTTAGTTGTGAAAAATTATAGTTAAAGAATACTTTACTGTGTTACGGAACCCTACGAGTGCGAGTGCGAGGGATGTAAGGGGGCACCAAAGTATATCATTTTCCCCCAAATTTATTTATACGTGTTTTGTTTGTAAGTCTTTGATTTTTTGATATAACTGAGTTATGCGGTCTTTCACTAACGTATATTATTGTGTATAATGATTTATCTAGAGTAGTATTATCTAGCACGACCAAAAGTATTTTGTGTCTAAAGTTTACGTGGTTTATCTCGAGTTGTACCCTACACATATGCAAACAGTGATAGTGTTATTTGGGTTAACTCTAGTTATATCAAAATACACTAAATATTGTGAAACAAAATGAATCGCTATTAGATACAACATTTATTGCATTTTATTGGAAGAGGTGTTGAACTTGCTAGGTCTAGAATGGTCTGACTCTCAAAGGCTGTATGCTGCCGGAACACTGTATGATTCTGGCGGCAGATTTTTTTCCTTGATGGTGGTAGGGTAAGCTACTTTTTGGTAGAAAGTGAGGCAGAACATTGATATAAGTAATGTTTGCACCATCTGTAGTACGAAGACCCACGAATGCAGATAGAAAAATCCATTGGTGCATAGTATTATAATTGGCATTGATTTCCACTGTTGATTGTACCAATGACTAATTCCGTATTGTTTTCCCAAACATGCAGAAGAAATAGACAAAAGCAACAAAAACGTTTTATCGTTAGCTGAATAGTGCTCACAGAAACCCGAATATTGCATTCAAATTGGATTAACCGATTTAGAACACTAACTGTAGCCTGGGTTCAGAATTCAGGTCACGATTCAAATTAAGTGATAAAGCGTGCTGAGAACGTCTGTGCCTGGTTGTCACTGGGAAATAACCAGACTACAACGTTCTATAATACTGGAGATTAGACTGGACTAACCAGTGCCTTGTCTCGATACATTAATGAATGCTTCGTTTCAAGACGCTTTAAGACGTAAAATTGAGGGAAAGGCTGTGGCATCGAGCTTGATATCTAGCTTCTGAACGAAAAGCGCACCTTTCAAGAAGAAATTATTTGACTGACATCAACGCTGAGCCTTCTGAATTAATAGGTGTATGTTCCTACTTAGGTCTATATAATGTCTATATACAGATTTTCTGAAAGAAATAGCTCTTAGCAATAAGACCGCTTATAGAAGGTATCAAATCTTGTACCTATATTTAAAGTTCTCTTATAATGCAAAAAGTTTTTTTTATTTTATAATAATGTATGAGTTGGTACAGGTATAGGCATCAGTATAATAGGTCCAACTAAGTCATTACCTACTGCTATAAGGCTTATTTTACTTTGTCACGTTTACAAATACCGGCTCTCATAGTCTAATGATGGTTATTTCTGAAATGTTCATTATGACAAGGTACTAGAGTTAAGTTAGAGTATTTTGACGTAGTATTTTAGTTACAATTCGGCGCGCAGGCTTCCAATTTGAATCACTGCCAGACTGCTAAATCATCTAATTTAAACCCGAATAAAGGCTAGGAGTAATGAATTTAGAGATCCTTGCCCCAGAGACACGGTCGGATACTCTTGCGTAGGTGCCAAATTGATTGTGGTCACGGCAAAAGAAAAAAATGAAGGCTATCCACGGCAACAATGAAGGTATTGTGGTGCTACTGTAAGCTCTGTGAGAAATATAATGTAACTTAGCGACAATAACAAGTAATATTTTAAAAAACATTTTTAAACACAAACTTTAACATAACCTAGGACCAGAGTAAGTCAAGACAAATCCAACGACCCCAAACGCGACAGGTATAACAATGAGCAGTTTAGGAGTTCCTTTGGCCACCTTCCAGCTCCATCATGAGATCAGCACCATGTCATCATAATATTGAATTGTCACGCGATTTACACATGTATGCAAAATTTCAGCTCAATCGAACCCCTGGAAGTCGCTCTAAAATCAATCGCAAGATTTGTGACGAACCAATTCGCTGTGAAGTAGAGATAAAGCTTGTAAAAACAGTTGAAGTGCTTCACACCACGCGTGTGTGCACTGAGTAAGTGAACATGACCACAACTGTCCCAAACTAGCTTGAAAACCAGCCTGATCTCCACAGAATAGTGCTAACTTTACTCCAATTATTATTATAATTTTACGGAAACGTTTGCATCATGCATCATTTTGGTGTAATTGTTGTGTCTTGTACATCTGGTAGTTATAAGCGATAAACCTTTTTTGTATCTTTCCCTGTTTTTATATCTTATAGGCTAGCGTTTGACCACTATCTCACCTGTTGGTAAGTGATGATGCGGTGGAAGATGGTAAGCACGCTAGGCCTAGACTGGGAACTGGTTTTTAAGGATAACTGCCGGAACACATTATCCCTTCCCTTGGTGGGTAAGGTTTACTTTTACACTATTATTATTATTTATTTAAACTATTATCACAAATGTAGCGTGCTACGGGGCGGTGTCTATGAAGTTTTATTTTAGTCTTGGTCACCTCGAAGACACTTAATAGAAAATATCCTGAAATGACTCCTAACTCACACTCACAATAGTAATAATTGAGGTATTTTTAAAACTTAAAAACCGATTTCACTTGCCACGCGAATAAGTTTTAAGTAGCAACTTTGAGATTTTTATCGCCATATCTCTGGAGATACTCATTAGATCTCAATGAATTGTGTAATGAAATTATTGTGGAGATGTACCATACCACATGAGTAAAGAAAGGAAACCATATACTCGAAAAAATCATTTGAATTGGTTTACATTTGGCGGAGTAATCGAACACAACTTACAATAGAGAACCTTCTCCTTTTAAGGAAGTCGGTAGAAAATACTGACATTTTATTGTTATTTCACTGATTGCTTTTGTAAAGATACAATGGTTAAGCAATCGCTAAAATGTATCACATATTAGATACGATTTCATGATAATTGTTTGTTACTTCCTACATAATTAAATGAGGCATCGCGTTTCTATTTTGATAATATCATACATACGAGACGAGCATTATTTTATTAATATTCAATTGTTATGTTAATGTTTTCAATGACAAAAGGGGAAACAAGATGCACTCCTGATATACTTAACTAATAAACAAACCAACACTACAGGCTGTCTTAGTATCAATAAACAGCATAGTCCTGGTTTAGATACCAGGCCCCTGGAAAAAATGCAATATTGGTTACGCAAGTTCAAAATGTATGGGAAATTTTGAACTTGCGTTAGCGTAAATGGAAACAGAAATTGAATTTTGTCTTAAGGGGCAGGTGTTAATAAAACGATTTTGTAATATTTTTCCTTTCTGAATAAAATAATACATTTGTATTAAAAAAGTTTAGTGTGAAGTGTGATATCTATATTCAAAATATTTATCCCGGTCTTTTTATAAACACAACACGTGTTTTATAGAATATATTATTTCATTGTTGTTTCTACAAATGTAAAGCATTGGCACACACGATAGCATTTTGTGAGTTATTTTTGCTTCGTTATGAGAAAGGAGTATAACTTGTTACGCGCTTTTATAGTACACATACTGATTTGATTAATTTAATCCACGGAACCCGTGGCTCACAAATGCATAACGCACTTAGTCAGTATATTTTAAATTAAGGTGTCTGAAGCATTTTTTAGTGTCAGCTTTTAAATAAATCTCCACAGTTTTAAAATGAATTCTATTGCTGAAACTTTCATTTCATACAACCTGAAATGAATAATATTTCCAATTTAAGTATAATGAATAGATTTTTCTTTAATAAAAAGACCTTATTAAAACTGAAGGTAGTCCTGAAATTATTGATATACTGAATAAGTAGAAGCAAATAATGTTTAATAAGATTTTATTAGTTACCTACCTATGGCATGCTTGCTCTTGCCAGGCAACATAACCTTTGAAGTAACCTTTGTATACTTCATAGTATGTATTATATTTTAGTTATTTATTCTAGCCCAAGACAAATACTGATTGACGAGTGTTTGACTAACTGCTCTAATCCACTTTTGCTTAAACATTTGATTAATTGTCAATACTAACACTGAAACAAAAAAATCTTTCATGACGACATTGTACATTATATGCATGTAACAACTTTGTAAAGCTCTCAATATCAAATCCCCTTTGGGATTGGAGCGTTGGACCAAAAAAGTGCACGTTTGGAACGGAAAAGGTGGAAATAGCACTCTTTTCAGTTTTCTTCCTCAGTTATGTGCAAGCCACGGCAGCCACCGGACGTATGTTAGTTCTAAATCAACCAAAAACAATACGTCTTGTCGTCGTGAGTGATTACTAAATATGTGAATAGTCAGTGATTTGTAGTGTTACTCCATTAAAGTTAAGGATGTACGTTGCTTTAGTTCTATTCAGTTTGTTGATGAAAGGTAATTTCTAATTGTAATAAGCTCGAAAGGTTTATTTGCTTTTACGCGGTGGCGTGTTTTGAATCCAGTTTTATTTCCGTCATAGACATACTTGATGTAATGTTAATAAAGTTTTAACATTTTCGTTATTTTCAACCGACTTCCAAAAACAAAGGAGGTTCTCAATTCGTGTGTATATATATATTTTTTTTTTTTTTGTGTGTATGTTACGCGATTACTCCGTCAATTCTGAACCGATTCAATGATTCTTTTTGTTTTCGGTAGTGTACGTTTTCTAGGTGGTCCCATTGTAATTTTGTTGAGATCTGACGAGTATCTCCAGAGATATGATGATAAACTTCTCAAACTTGCTACTGAAATTGACTCGCGGGCATTGAAGTCGGTTAATTTAGTTTTTAAAACTTTTAACATTTAATCTTAATTATTAACATACATAGATACATAAAATCACGCTTTTTTCCTGTTGGGGTAGGCAGAGACTACTTCTTTCCACATGTTACGATCCTGACATACCTCTTTCGCTTCTTCCACTTTCATGAGCGATTTCATACATGCTCGCCATTATTTTTTTTAGATAAATGTGAATAAGTAAGTTTTTGCTTAACTTACATGTATGTTTAATCTATGTGTGATAAACATCCATGTATGTAATGATATCAAAGGTCAAGCAAACTCGGAATATATATGTTTAAACCATTTGTGATAATCTTGATGTATCCTATTAATAGGTACGCTTTAATAATTTCATTATATCGTTTTTTAGGGTTCCCTAGTCCTGACAAGGAACCCTTATAGTTTCGTCATGTCCGTCTGTCTGTCTGTCTGTCTGTCTGTCTGTCCGAGGTTTTGCTAAGAGACCGTTAATACTAGAAAGCTGTAATTTTGTGGGGGTATGTAAATAAATGACGCCGATAAAGTGCTGAAATAAAATTTTGAAAAATATTTTTTTAAGGGTAGCTCCCCTATATGAGAAGTGGGGATGAATTTTTTTTTCATCGTCTACCCCATCGTGTGGGATATCGTTGAATAGGTCTTTTAAAATTACTTAAGGGTTGCTAATACAATTTTTCGATTGAATGCGAATTCGATTTATTAGTTTAGCAGTAACAGTCGTTGAACTTGGGTCTTGGATAATTTTGTACCAAATACAAAATACTAAGAATAAATCCTTAAGTGACAAAGACAGAGTACCTAGTTGCTTGTTTATAACGGGTAAAGACTTGCATTGAATAATAGGCTACTACGGAACCCTACACTGCGCGTGGGCACCCGACGCGCACTTGGCCGGTTATTTTTAATGGATACTTATATAAAAGTTTGTAGGTAAAGCAACTGTACCTTATTTTTTATATACATGTGCATACGAGAATTGCACATTTCCATATTTGTATCATTCAGTATGGTTAAGATTAAATATGAAACTAATGGTATAAATAATTAAGGTAGTTTTAAAACTAAAACAACCAACTTCCATGCCCCGCGAGTCAGTTTCAGTAGAAAGTTTCAGACTTTTATCGTCATATCTCTGGAGACACTAATCAGATCTCCATGAAATTGCAATGGGACCACCTCAGAAATGTAGCCTACCGAAAAAAAAGTATCTCATTCGTATCGGTTCACAATTGAGGGAGTAATCACTTAACATACATACAAAAAAAATCTCACACACACGGACAGACAGAGAGACAGACAGACAGACGGACAAGAAAGTGATCTTATAAGGGTTCCTTTTTTACCTTTTTGTGGTACGGATCATTAAAAAGAAAAAAAAACCATATAAACGAATTGAGAACCGGAGGAGGTTCTCAATTCGTCGATATGGTTATTATTGGTCTGACGTATTGATGTCTGTGCACAATGGAACAAGCCCTGGCTTTGCATGGGTAAAGCATATTATGCCTGCATTTTTGCCTCAGTTTGTTGTGTCAAGTGGGTATAAGTTCGTCTTCAACAATCATCGTCATATGTTTCTTTGAAGTGTTTCACACTTTATATTTTTGTTAATTGTTAAACACAATCCAAAATTTCAGCTTAATTGGCAAAGCACCGGAACATGTTATTCCGGAGGTTGCGGGTTCAAGTCCCGTCGGTACGATAACATTTTGGATTGTGTTTAACAATTTAAAATCATCGTCATATTTTAACCAATTTATACAAAAACCTTCGCATAAATGCAGTATAAAACAATGTCCCCCGCCGCGTCTGTCTGTCTATCTGTTTGCTATAAACTCAAAAACTATTGAATGGATTTTTAAGTGGTTTTCACCAGCAAATAGAGTGGTTAATGAGCCAATGTTATCTATACTAATATTATAATAATACTAATAATATAATACTAATAATAGAACATTTCTTCAAATCGCGAGTGAACAGGT
This sequence comes from Cabera pusaria, assembly GCA_954871355.1. Taxonomy (NCBI): domain Eukaryota; kingdom Metazoa; phylum Arthropoda; class Insecta; order Lepidoptera; family Geometridae; genus Cabera; species Cabera pusaria. The sequence continues at coordinate 19,574,759 of OX940891.1, read as the reverse complement.
ATTTTCTAGGTACGCGTGCTACATCGTCGACCGCATTGTCACTTAACATCAGGTGAGATAGTGGTCAAACGCTTGCCTATACAGCATTAAAAAAAAATATGTATTTTTAGATTTTTGTATGGATGTTTGTAACGATTTGGCTCAAAAACTACTGGACCGATGTACAAAATTCTTTCACTAATGTATAGGATGGACTTTCAGAGTGAAAATAGGCTATATATTATCTGGTTTAAATCATAGGTACATTTGTGGAGACCTATTTTGCAACCTAAGTCGACAATAAAACGGTCGAGAAAACACTTTTTACGCGACGCTCCTTAAACGGAAATAGATACGAGAAATGTGTATATGGAATATTTATAGAACTTAGTAAGATCTATAAAAAAGTCCGCGATAGCATATGTCATCTCTTAATGTTGACTCACAGTAACCGTTATACCCTAAATTATTAAGTAAAAAAACATTACAACACTTTCAAGGCTATTTTCTACAATGTATTGTAGAATTAATACTGTAGTATACATTTTTCCAATTATCCAAATAATTACGTTAACTACATTGGCCACATATTATAGATTAAAATTGTCCTTTACAGTATATAATTTAAATAAAATCTTTAGAAGATATCACAGATTCACAATTATTGGTCACTAAAAATAATAAAATATTTGCAGCGAAACCACAGATTAGACTAGATTAACTGTTACTTCGTAAACATTATTAGCTTGCTATTTCTGTAGATCCCAACCGATATAAATCAATTTGAAGTCAATATAGTTTGATATATATATATAAATATATTTAATTCTATTTTATAAAACTAGCTGAGTCCTGCGGCTTCGCCTGCGTTAAAAAGTATCCTATGGTCTTATCCATTAATTAATATGTAGTTACAGCCTTTCGCTCTGCAAAATAAATCAGTCTAGCCGTTTGAACGTGTAGAAGTCCCAAACAAACTGACTTTCGCATTTAGCATATATGGTATTGATAATTATGTGGTCGAGAATGGCGAACACTAGGCCTAGAATGGAATGACTCCCGAGAGCTGTGCTGCCAGAACACCGTAAGGTTATCGCGGCATTTTTTTTCTTTGATGGTGGTAAGCTACTTTTTAGAAGCAAGTCAGGCAGAACATCGATTTAATGATCGCACTACCTGTGAACGAACACCCATTCATGAATGCACATAGAATCTTGAGAAAATCAATTGGTATATAGCTAGGATTATAACCAGTTATATTATTATATTATATTACCATATATCTATTGGAAATCAATAATATATTGGAATATTATTGATTTCCAATAGACTATTGGTATAGAATCTATAGCAATAGTCTATTGGCTGTAGAAGGAAAATCTATACTATAGATAGTCTATTCCTTAACCCTCCACTCAGTTATAAAAATAAACTGGCCAAGTGCAAGTCGGACTCGCACTCGTAGGGTTCCGTATCACAGTAGAGTATTCAATAACTTTGATTTTTCGCAACTACAAAAATAACTTTGTTTTTCATAGTGTTTGTATGAAAAACAAAGTTATACTTGCGGTCGCTATATCTCAACAACTCCTGACTGTATCTCGTACAAACCAATTTTCGTTGAATGTTTGTATTGAGATCTACAGAATATATTTTTTCCAGATTTTTCACTCCCTTGCTTTAGAAGTTAGAGGGGGGGGGGGGGGGGGGGGACACACATTTTACCACTTTAGACGCGCCTATCTTTGAAATGATTGACTTTGAGATAAAATGATTTTAGAAACCTCAATGTCATTTTTAAAGACCTATCCATAGATACCCTACACGTGTAGGTTTGACGAAAAAATTTTTTTTTGTTCAAGTCCATGTATGAGATGTCCCTTAAACTTTTTTATTTTTTATTTTTGTATAAAAATCGGAAAGCGGCTCACAGAATACATCTACCTACCAAGTTTCAATTCTGTAGTCCTAATAGTTTCGGAATAAAATGGCTGTGACATACGGACGGACAGACAGACAGACAGACAGACAGATAGACAGACAGACAGACAGACAGACAGACAGACAGACAGACAGACAGACAGACATGGCGAGTCTATAAGGGTTCCGTGTTTTGCCATTCGGCTACGGAACCCTAAAAAACAGATGTTTTAACGGGTTGGCATTAGTAGTCGTTTGCACGATTTTGGGGTTTTTAGGGGTTGTGTTTTATAGGGGGTGTCTACCCCTTTCAATTGACACCCCCCTCACCTGCCGGAGAAAAACTAGGTTAGGTTAGGTTGGAACTGCGACAACACAACGCGCTAGCCGAGCGAGCGAAGCGAGCGTCCCGAGGCAGCGGCCGGCGAAGCGAAAAAGTCTGTTAAATATCCAACAAAACAGTGATATTGATCTAAATAAACTACGCATAAGTCTATGCATTACCTTGTAATGAAAGTGGTGGGAAAAGGAAAGGGGGACCCTCCCTTACCCCCCCATCACCTCACTCTCCCTTTTTCGTGCCAAATGATTCTAAATTTTTACCAAGTGAGGTTATAATTTTGCAAAAAAAAATCATAACACCAAAACTATGCATTACCTTGTAACGAGAGTGGTGGGGTAGTGAAAGTTTTTTTTTAAACCATTGATCTCCGGGGTTAGGGGAAGGAAGGGGGGGAGTCTCCCCTCCCCCCCCTCCCCCCAAAACCCCCGAAATCGTGCCACCGACTACTAATGCAATCCCGTTTTAACAAGTACCTACTAACCTAATGCCAAATTAACTGGCCAGCCAAGTGCAAGTCGGATTCGCTCTCGAAGGGTTCCGTAACACAGTAGAGTATTTTATAACTATAATTTTCGCAAGCAAAAAATTAACCTTGTTAGGGTTCCGTAGCCGAATGGCAAAAAACGGAACCCTTATAGATTCGTCATGTCTGTCTGTCTGTCTGTCTGTCTGTCTGTCTGTCCGTCCGTATGTCACAGCCATTTTATTCCGAAACTGTTAGGACTACAGAATTGAAACTTGGTAGGTAGATGTATTGTGTGAACCGCTTTCCGATTTTTATACAAAAATAAAAAATATAAAAGTTTAAGGGGCATCCCATACATAGAACTGAAACAAAAAAAAAAATTTTCTTCAAACCTATGCATGTGGGGTGTCTTCAAAAATGACATTGAGGTTCCTAAAATCATTTTTTCTCAAAGTCAATCATTTGAAAGATAGGCGCGTCTAAAGTGGTAAAATGTGTGTCCCCCCCCTCTAACTTTTAAAGTATGGGAGTGAAAAATCTAAAAAAAATATATGCTGTAGATTCCAATAAAAACTAACAACGAAAATTGGTTTGAACGAGATACAGTCAGCAGTTTTAGAGATATGGCGACCGCAAAGATAACTTTGTTTTTCATACAAACACTATGAAAAACAAAGTTAATTTTGTAGTTGCGAAAAATCATAGTAATGGAATACTTAACTGTGTTACGGAACCCTACGAGTGCGAGTCCGACTTGCACTTGGCCAGTTTTTTTTCATAGTGTTTATATGAAAAAAATTATACTTGCGGTTGCTATATCTCAAAAACTGCTAAGTATACCTCGTATAAACCAATTTTCGTTGAAAGTTTTAAATAAGATAAATAGCGTATTTTTTAATACATTATTTATTCACTTCCTTACTTAAAAATTAGAGAGGGTGGAGGGGAGCACACATGTTACCACTTTAGAAGTGTCTATATTTCATATTATTGACTTTGGGAAATAATAGTTTTAAAAACATGAAATAATGCCATATTTAAAGACCTATCTATATACACCACGTATAGGTTTGATGACAAATTTGTATTTTAGTTTCAGTTCCATGTATGCCCCCGCATAATCATTTATTTTTTTATTTTTGTATCAAAATCGTAAAGCGGATCACAGAATACAACTATCTACCAAGTTTAAATTGTGTATTCTTAATAGTTTTGGGAATAAAATGGTTGTGACGGACGGACGGACAGACAGACAGACATAACGAATCTATAAGGGTTCTGTTTTTTGCCATTCGGCTACGGAACCCTAAAAACCCAACTATAGATGAATATTTACAAGTTTTTAATTACTTTCACATACCACAAAGCCTAAAGACGAAAGTCTTTAACGAGTGCGTCCTACCTGTTATTACTTACGGAGCCGATACGTGGACACTGACGGTGCGACTAGTTCACCAATTCAAAGTCGCTCAGCGAGCTATGGAGAGGGCTATGCTCGGAGTTTCTCTGAAGGATCGAATTCGAAACGAAGTCATCCGTCAGAGAACCAAAGTTATCGACATAGCTCAAAGGATTAGCAAGCTGAAATGGTAGTGAGCTGGTCACATCTGTCGTAGAACCGATAACCGTTGGGGTTCTAGTTCTAGTACGAGTTCTAGAGTGGAGACCACGGCTCGGCAAACGTAGTGTAGGACGCCCTCCAGCTAGGTGGAGCGATGATACGCAAGTTGACTGGCAGCGGTTGGAAACAAATAGCTGAAGATCGAGCTCAGTGGCGTGCCATGGGAGAGGCCTATTGGACGGAAATTGGCTGATAATGATGATGATGAATTACTTTCATAAATTTAATAATTTCATAACATTCAATCACGTTCCATCTATGCTGGAACCAGTAGGGGTGCTTCGTGATGATGGTAAGCGCCCGGATGGCATAACCCTAATGCCCTGGGAGCGTGGGCGGGCCCTTGTAGGGGATGCGACTTGCGTCGACACTCTGGCACCGTCCCGTCTCAGCCGGACAGTGTGGACAGCTGGAGCCGCGGCGGAAGCTGCCAAAGACACCAAGCGGTGTAAATATGCATCATTATCTAGTAGTACTTGTACTATTCATTATTCTGTGCTAGTAGCTACATATTTATGCCGCTTGGTGTTGAAACTTTTGGTCCATGGGGTCCATGTACCAAAACTTATCTCAAGAAAATTGCTCCACGCCTTGTCGATGCCACCGGTGACAACAGGGCTGGCTCATTCCTAGCACAAAGAATCTCTTTAGCGATTCAACGCGGGAATGCAGCCAGCGTTCTTGGCACTTTACCACACGGACATCCCTTAATTTTTAGTTAGTTGAGTTGAGTTTAATGTTAATTTTCAAATAATTCTAATAATAGTAAATAAATTGTTTTTTACCCAGACATGAGTATATATAAATATGTGGACTAGAATAAAAGTTTTCTTTCAAATCAAATCTTACATGTTAAATTTGACCCACTTCGATTGAGCTGCAATTTTGCATACATTGCCTATGTAAATCGATTATATAGGCAATGTTACCATAGAGATGATCTGATGATGAAGACGGTTATAAGAACTCCTAAAACACACACGATAAACCCGTTTTTTTTTCAAAATAGCTCACGTAGTTATAAAAAAATATCCAACATATATATATATATATATATATATTTATATATATATAATAAATATATAAAATATATCATGTAAGGTAATAAAAGTATGTAGTTTAATTTAAGATCGTTTCAAAAACTAAAAGAACCGACTTCAAACGTCGCGCTAGTCAAAGTAGCCAGTAGACCTAGTAACTATTACATAATCTGTGCCAGCAGTTAGTAGTAAGTCGTCGAGATAAGTAAATGCGTCGTATTACAAATGTTGATATATTAAAAATGGCTAGGCCGATTTTGTTAAACTTTAAATGGGACTTTGCTAAGAGACCGTTAATACTATAAAGCTGTAATTTTGTAGGGGAATGTATATAAATTACGCCGACAAAGTACTGAAATAAAATTTTGTTAAATATTTTTTTTAGGGTAGCTCCCCTACATAAGAATTGGGGATGAATGTTTTTTTTCGTTGTCTACCCCATCGTGTGGGGTATCGTTGAATAGGTCTTTTAAAATGACTTAAAGGTTGCTACCATTTTTCGATTGAATGCTTCACTTACGAAATATTCAGACGAAGTACCTAGTTGCTTGTTTATAACGGGAAGACTTGCATTGAATAACAGGCTACTACGGAACCCTACACTGCGCATGGCCCGACACGCACTTGGCCGGTTTTATTTTTTTCTGAAGTCGGTTAAAAGTAAAGCAAAAAAGGTATACGGAACCTTATATACTTATATAACGAATAAAATAAGATATTACAAGGAAGCGGAACGCACTTTTCCTGTTCAAATTTAGGATAACAGGATCCTCGTAATAATATCCGATTGTAGTCTTCTTATTGTGTTGTCTAATATATTTAAGTAGGTCTATTGTAACGGCTTACTTTACGCAGAAAATATTTTCAAAAGCAGCAAAAATATTTTCATCTTGTATTTGAGACGCAAAAATGCGGAGATAGAAATACACAATGTATTTCTATCTCCACATTTTTGTTGTCCGATGTATTATTTTTAAATTATTAGAAACAGATAAGTAGGTACTTGATCATTATCATAAAATATGTTATGTAACAAGGCCGTTAAATACTTGGAAATTGTACGTACGCCTCTTCTGACTACCCGTCATTCTCTTGCATGTGGAAATGAAGACGGCAGTAAGATAGGTTGTCCTTTATTATCAACTAGCAGCCCGCCCCGGCTTCGCACGGGTAGAACATATATGCCTACAAAATTTGCATCAGTTTGTTGCATCGAATATAAAATATGAACATATTTAACAACCATCGTCATATTTCATCCAATTTACACAAAACCTTAACGAATTATGCACCTAAACCTTCCTCATAAACACTCTGGCTATTGGTGAAAACCGCATGATAATCCGTTCAGTAGCTATTGAGATTATTGCCAACAGACAGACAGACGCAGTGATGAACTTTGTTTTATAATACTTACGTATTGATATTGGACGGCCCTTTGGCGTAAAGGATAGTTACCCTGATTCTGACCCGACAGTCGTTGGTTCTAATCCTAGCTATATACCTACCAATGAAAGTTTTATGTGCATTCATGAATCATGAGTTTTCGTACAGGGGTAGTGGAATCATTAAATCTACCAAAAAGTAGCTTATCACCAAGGAGTACATCTGCCGCCGTAACCTTACGGCGTTCCCCGACGCAAAATGTAGGGGTAATATACGTTTAACGTGTGTATCTGTGTGTCTGTCTGTAGCATCTTAGCACCTAACCGGATGAACCGATTTTGTTTTTATTATTGATAGTTTTTTTTTGTTTGATAGATGTCTTCATCGAGAGTTTTCTTAGCTTTGATTCATGAAAATTCGTTCAATCGTTATAAAATTATGAGCTTTTTTCTAGTTAATTGCGCTATGAAATCAACTTTCATAGGTCTGATCAATTCGAAAATCTTCTTCTTCAACGATATTGTAAGAACATGGAAGCCTCCTGGACTCTACAGAATACTCAAATCCTCACCAACTTAGAGCTCAGATTTTAAATGTCGTGTTTAGAGTCATTGGAAAAAGCTATTTATTATTATATATAGATCAGTCGGGGTGGTTTAAAATATTATATTATTATACATATAGATGAATATTCTTTTATACAACAGATCATAATATTATATTATATTGACTTCAAAAATTGATTGTGATCGGTGGGGATCTACAGCATAGCTAAGCTTATATTAATATTTTCGTAGTAACTATGACCTAATGTGTGGTTTCACTGCAAATATTTTATTAATTTTGCAATGCGTGTATGTTAAATTCGCGATATCTTCTAGAGTTTTCATTTGAATTATATACTGTAAAGGACAATTTTAATCTATAATATGTGGCCAAGCTAATTAACGTAATTATTTGGATAAGGATTAATACTATATACTTGAAAATAGCCTTGGAAGTTATGTAACATTTTTTATTAAAAAATTTTAAGATTAAAATGGTTACTGTGAGTCAACCTTAAGAGATAGACATATGCTGTCGCGGACTTTTTTGTAGGTCTTATTAAGTTGTACAACTCTTGCATAGAAAATATTCTTCTATCTATTTTGAATTAAGCAGCGTTCGTAAGAAACGTGTTTTTTCGACCGTTTATTTGCCGACTTAGGTTGCAAATTAGGTCTCCACGAATGTACCTTTGATTTAAACGGGATAATATATAGCCTATTTTCATTCCGAAAGTCCATTCTATGTATTAGTGAAAGATTTTTTTTAAATCGGTTCAGTAGTTTTTGAGCTTACTCATTACAAACATACAAAAATACAAAAATACAAATGTTCTCTCTTTATAATATTAGTATATTAGTATAGATAACAGCCAGTATTCGTCCACTGTTTTGAACACAAAGGCCTCTCCTATGGCACGCCACTGAGCTCAATCTTCAGCTCTTTATTTCCAACCGCCATCCTATACTCTAGTCAAAATATAATAAATAATACGAGTACATAGTACGAGGTCTAATCCACTTAGTGAAACTATCTTCTCTAGCCGTCGTCCGAGCTAGTCACTGAACATGCTACCGAATTTAAGTGTGATAATAATATGTCTTTGTTTGCTGGATAGTTTCGTAGCCGAAGCTAGTAAGCGTAACGCTCTCGTGGGCCAAGGACGGGAGCGGCTGACATTGACCTTTAACTTCAAGAGTTTGAAATCCATGACTGTGTGCTTACACACATTTTTATACATGTCAGATTGGCAGTAGTGTATTCACGTTAATTTGAATGTTGATGAACGGAATTTTTATTTGGAAATAACATTTTAAGAATATTTAAGTTAAACATTTAACAAAAAAAATATAACTCTCTACACGTGCTCTACATAAAATGAAACATAGAATACTCTCAAAGCATAGGTACCAACAGACGAGGTAGTGGTCAAACGCTAGCCTACTGATGTAAAAAAACTGTATTTCTTTGTGCATCACTTTTAATTATTCCTGCACCCATCTTACTATGTAGTAAATTTTTTTTTTCAAAAAGCTCGATTTTTATATTTACAATATTCTGTAGTAGTAAAGGAAAAGTTAAAACTAATAACTACCTAGTTAATTTTAACTTTGCTACAGAGGCTTTGCCACTGAGAATCATAGGTGTATCGGTGCCAACGTATCGAGTGAGAGGACAACCGGCACAACTCGAGTGCGACTACGAGTTAGGAGCCGACACACTCTACTCAATGAAATGGTACCGAGACAACGAGGAGTTCTACAGATACATGCCAAAGTACGAGCCGCCGAAGCACGCGTACAAACTCGAGGGGATCAAAGTTGATGTGAGTACTGTACATTATACTTACAGTCAGCTAGTATGAAAAACAGGTTAGGTTATTGGACGGAATGACGGATCGGCAGCGAAGTATCAGCAGTAGGATTCCGTTGGTACCCTTTGGATAGGGAACCCGAAAAATAAAAATTCCCAATTTATATCTATGAAATATTATGTATACCGTAAACTAAATTAACGTAACTTCCATTTCTATGTAAGCACATAAACAGTTTGCTTGTTGAGTTTTTACCGACAGAAAATTGATCTCATCTCGTTTTGTGCAGTTACAAAACTCAGACGATCACAAAGTCATCCTGAACCAAGTTACTCTAAAGTCCTCTGGCATCTATCGCTGCGAGGTATCAGCTGAAGCACCGAGCTTTGCATCAGCGGCTGACGAAGGGAAAATGGAAGTTATATGTAAGTGGTAAATTATATGTCTTTTTCATCGGCTCCAGATAGACTGTTAGGAAATTATTTACTACTACAAATTTTATGTGACATTTTGTCAGACTATATTTGAAACTATATTAGTAACCGGTGGAACTGTTCCTGTTGTTCGTTGAATGATAGTGCCACTAGAGGCCACTGAGTGTAGGCCATGGCTCGAATCACCAAACAAAGATCTAATGCTGATCCAAGGGTTTCGCTGAATTGATGACATTTCATATCAACATTGAAAGTAAAATGTCAATAGTTATAAACTTCTAAAATTAAATATGTAGTATTCTATGTAGTATACATACACCAATTTTCAAAATAATGTTTCTCTCCCCCTCAACCGGCGCGCCTATTTTCGCTAATATGGCGCGGCGCATCCGGCCTTCCCGCGCCATGCAGTTTTTGGGCGCGAAAATTATCTTGGAACACAAAACTTCGGTTGTGTGACAGTAAATTTGGCGGGAAAACTGTAATTTTCTATTACAGATTAAGTGAATAGGAACAAATTTGCATTGTCGAGACCGAGGCGTGATATGACGAGACATTAATTGTGAAAAATAAACGGAAAATATTCAGAAAAAGAATAAATAAACATAACCTCAAAAACGTGTTTTAACCATCGAAATTGATGGTTCAAAAGTTGCAACTGGAGTGAAACAACCGAGGACGTGAACGACACAGTAACCGGGTGCGACGCTCTGAGGTCATGAACGCGGTTAGAGCGTTTGGTTGCATTCGGTTGTAGTATATAAGTATGCAGGGGTGTAGGCACAGAATACTTAATATGGTGTAGGTTGTGAACGTACCCCTGATTTAGGTGACGCGTAGGATGCGCCCATATTTGCAATCAATCACTTGAATCAGGTGACGCGCCGGTTGGTACAGACTTACATGCAAAAAGCTCCTAAGCATCATGTCTCTAGACTAGACACAGCAGTTTAGGTTATGCGTTGTCTGTCAGTAAATAAAATAAGTTGGTGCTTAGCTGTGGTTCTTAGTATTTCATTAAATTATGATTTTTTATAGATTTACCGCGGGAGCCTCCCAGAATAACTGGAAACGAGCAGGAGAATAGAAGAGATGATTCCTTGTTTCTTAACTGTACGTCTGGTCGGTCGTATCCAGCAGCGACGCTCAGTTGGGACATTGATGGAGAAAAGGTCGGTTTACTTAAAATATATAACAACTAAAAAAATATAACACCCCGACTGATCCATCTAGGTTAGGTATATACAATGTATCATATACTATATTTAGGTATACATTGTTATATACAAACCAAAATGTCACTGTACCGGCGGGATTCGAAACTGCGCCTTCTGGGAAAATGCCCGGCACTGTAACAATTTACAAAATTATAAAGTGAATAACAATTAAAAGAAAGATGGCCTATGCATTAGGCCGAAACTTGGTCGCAGAATAATTCGAATAAATACAACGGGGAAATAAAAAATAAGTTCAAAAACTAAAACCCGACTACTGAAATATCACGCTCTAAAAAGTAGGAAACAAGAAAATATTCTCATCTCAGCTCGCTATGTACAAACTATTCAATATGTATCGTTTATTATGTAAAAAACTTACTTTTTAATAAATATATTATCGTCTTTTATACATATTCTATTTAAAATTAAAATTTATCACCCTATCGGTTTTTTTTGCGATTTTTTTTATTTTTCGACTTAGATCATTGCTTGATATTCATAATCAACGGCAAATAATATATGCATACGAGTATATTTTACCATTTATACAAATTTAAAACCGTTGTATTACAATTGGGATACTAAAATAACTTAAAACAAAAAACCAACGCAAAACACTTAACAGAGATGTTGCTAAAAAGTTCTTAGTTTTAATGAAACAGAAATATCTCATTTCGTTCAAAATAGTTTTAATTGGGCATGGCCAACTTAACTCAAGTTTTAAAACATTTTAGCGTTGTTTATTTGCGTCTTTTTATCCATTAGATTCCAGGGCGAAGCAAATTTAAATGGGATTTCAATGCTCGCTTTCGGATGAAATTTCAGCATTTTAAATAAAGGTTCATAGATTCGAAAGTGATAAAACTAGGGCCCCAGTTTTATCGTTTTCAACTTACTCGTTATTTATTTATTACATTTGGGACAGAGCTTTTAATGAGGTATTCTTTTATGAATATGCTGCATTGTGTTTTTATTTACTTTAATGAATATTAAATATTTTAAGTAAACAAATAAACATTTATTTGTTTAAGAAAAATATACCTTTTTTTATTATTTTCATTAGTTTCTTATTAACTATCAATTTTTAGATCTCCCATTTCGATATGTTTAGCTTTAAGCAAAATTCAATAGTTTAATACTTGATATTATTAGATCTGATAAAATGTTATTATATAATAATCACCAATTATTCACCGTGGATAAAATTCGACAAGCTTTTTTTGATATACTGTTATATATAGGAAAGCGCTTGACCACTATCTGTGATGAGATGATTGGCAAACTGGGTCGGTGACAGTCATGATTCGTCGACAACGCATGTGTGATACCCCTAGTGTTGCAAGTGTTCTTAAGCGACAATAATTACTTCCTATTAGATGGGCCTTTTGCTTGTTTGCTACCTATATCATAAAAAAAGTCAATTCGGAAGACGAGAAAATGCTATATTTGCACTGTGGAGCTAGACCATCCGATTGTCTTCTATTTTATTTTACTGCCTTCTTCTATTTCCAAATAAGCATAATTCCACCTTAAAAACACAACGTTACATAACATCACTTGAGATAGTGATGAATTGCTTGCCTGTGTCATATTAAAAAAAATTATAGATGTTCGAACACGTTTGGGAAAAAATTGTGAGTTTGAGTACCTATTTTCACCTCATAGAATATAATAAGGATTAAGTACTTAGTGCAGTTTATTTTCACCATAGGTCACCAACCCAGACTTGCTAATAGAATATCCAGCAACGCACCACGCACATGGATTGATGTCGAGTGCTCTAGGACTCCGCGTGCCGTTTGGAAAGACGATGCAAGTCAAATGTACGGCGAGAGTTGCTCCGGCTTGGAGGGAAGGAAGCGAGGCAGTAGTCGGGAACAGCCTTATAACGGATAGTAAAGAAGCTATGCTCTTAGGTAAGTTTCTCGACCTTTCATCATCAATAACAGTACATTAACTGTACGGGGCATTTAATGTCAATTTGAAATTGAAATTGAAAGAATTTGTGTGTTTTGACAAGTCATTTCTGGAAGGCGTTTTAAGTCAAGTTTTAAAGACGCAGAATTCCAATCTCACTGTTTCTGCTTCTTGTTATATTTTCAATTGCATCTAGGGCTAAAAAATTTGTTAAAAAGAAAAACAAGAGAGTCATATATTATGATGATAAGCGATTATGTTTGCCTATAACAGAAACGTGGAGTACAAAGCTTACTGTCCAGAAAGTTGTGTTTTATACTTTCACTACTCCCGCCCTACAACTCTTCGCCTAATATCCTAAGACAACTAAGCCTGAGCCAAAGTTTCACTAGCTCTATAGTAGGTAATAATAATCATGATAAATACGATAATATCTATTTTCATTCTTTTAGTATCATTTAAGTGACCATTCAAGCTTAAAAAGTACCTAAATTAACGACTGACACAATATAAAATGAAAACCTTATACTTTTGTTTCGATAACAAGTCTATTTTCACCAACTTTATTCTGTACCTAACTTCTTTCTAATGGAGTTTTTTGTTACAGTGAGGAGTTCAGCGCAGTTATGCACAATAAACACAATACTTTTAGGTGTTCACTTCGCGTTTATTTTTCGAGTTATCAACACACTAACGTGATATAGTTTGGCCATATAATTTTTGGAATAATAGACTAACTTTTTTTATAGTAAAAGGTAGCAGGACAAGCACGACACTTGCTTGAATGTAAGCGATGACGTCTTCGCCTGTTAGCTCGAAACATAAAGAAGTAATATAGTAAGATTTCAGTTGTCTACACAAAAATGCGCAGCAAATATTTACAATGCTGTCAATTCTTACGAAACATAGCCGATATAGGTACTGTTTAAATTGGTTCCATATACCCGCATTGATTTATCAATTAGTTTATATTTGAAATAAAAAAAAACACATAATGTAACTGGATACAAGCGATACATTAACTGAATTTTGTGTTAATACAATTATATTTTGAGTATGCCAATCGACGATTAAGTAGTAGAGTAACTATTTCTACGCATTTCAAAATGTCGAGAGATACCCGTAGTATGTATTTACCTACCTGTTAAATTAATAAACGAGCTGTGCTACTCAACAAATTGACCGAACTTCGAAATTAAAGCGCTTAGATATATTTTTTTATGTTGCCTACAGAAATTGTAAATAAAATACTAACATAAGAAATAATTGAAGTGCTATAATGAACGTGTTATTAGCGGACTGCAAATTCGATGCTTAATTAACTTATAATGTGCCGAAAATATGAGCTGTACAAAGTGCATCGCTGTGTTGAACAAAACATGACATACTCGTATTCTGATTACATTCGGAAATAGTAATGCCAATAGGGTAGTGAATGTCAAGCGCAAATATAGACATGTCGGACCGAAGCAAAATCGCCTGAAAATATGTGAATATTTTACCGGTCAGAAATGAAACTGATGTGCTACTTTCCATCAGTAGAGTTTCGGTAGTATTTTGAGCCTTTCATTGTATTATCTTAAATCGAATATCAGAATTGACTCGTAAGACCTGGTTTACACGGAGAGTTTCTCAGATATAATGCTATTATTTTTATCGCTAAGTGTGAATTTTGGTGCGTATATTTTGTACGGAGAGCTTTGAAATACAAGTGTCGTGTACGGTTTTATAGCTTACAGTTTTTGGGTTGCTCTCTGTGAAATTCAGCTTCAGCAAATATTAAAAAAGAGTAAATTCTGATTCGATTAAGCTTAAGTTCAACAACTGAGAAGTGATTCTTAAATTTAAATTGTATCATCTGTATTTATGATATTGTTAAATTAATTTACACTGCTAAAAATTTTGCACTACTTAAAAAATAAAATTGTGAATATAGATTAGTAACAAATAAAATCACTGTAAAAATCTTTGTATTAAACATTTCACCCGTAACGGCTGTTTTCAATTACTATCATACTTTTTACTGGCAGTTGCTATCTACCTTCCTTCTATCATTATATTATTATATTATATATGTACATATATCAACCATTCATTTAAAGTATCACTAACCGTTACTGCCATTTAATACGACAGATCGTGACTCATTGTTGACAGGTATCTCTGCCATTTCTTGTTTATTTAAATACAAATAGCTACGCTACGCCTGCAGGGCTAGCATGGCCTTATCCCCGGGGGAAAGACAAAATTATTTTCCTGTTTTTCGCCACTGACAGGAGATCAACACAACAATTTAAACGCTTGGTGAAGTTTAACCTCGAGTTTTGATTTTGTTTTGTATTAAAAAGTTTGAAAAAAGAATTGATTAAAAGTCAGCGGGCGTTTATAATTGTCGAAAAACTTTACTTATAATTTGCCTTCTCCACCAAACAAAACACGGATAGGTGGAAAGACAAAATAGTTCCCTTGCCATGCTAGCCCTGCTGGTAGGCATTTACTAGTAATTAAAAGAAAGTAAGTTATTGAAATCGGCCGTTAATAATTTAGTTACATAGTTCGAACATAGAATTAATAAATGAAGATCTTCTTTCCTCTAGCCTTTTCTTGCTGATCAACAAAGTCCTTAAAACCCATAAATAGTTCAACTAAATATAATAGATTAACTTATTTTCTCCCTCCTTTTGATTGCACCACACTGTGACTAATTAGTGCCTTGGCATCTTTAGTGTAAGTTATCTTAGATTTTGAAAACCTTGTGATAGGTTATAAATTGTTAGGTACAAGTATAATATGACATTTGACAGATGACAATGACAAAAAGAAGAGCCAAAGATCGGGCTCAGCTCAAGTCAGTCAGCTCAGCGCATCTTGGGAGAGGCTTACGTCCAGCTGTGGACTGACGCCGGCTGATAATGATGATGATGATGATGACAATTACAAATTTTCATTAAATATCTGTAATAAATGCTTAACTAAAATATATAATTTCATTCGTGTACTTATTATAATGACGTTTGTATTGAATTTCGTCGGTATTCGATATAATTATAAATTAATATAAATATATAATTATAAATAATTAAACAATATTAAATTATAATTACAAAATACTACAGAAACACAAATTAAATTAATCACCACTCACCAGTTAAACTAATTTACGCAATCGTCAATATCAAGACACGCGCATATTTATACATGCGTACGCTTTCTTTTTAACCTAATATGTTTTTGAAATTATCTAAATCTTATTTGTTTATGCCCATACTGGGCAATAAACAATGCAAATAATAAGACAAGCAATTATAATGGTTCCTAATTTAATTTGGCGGGACAATGCCGCTTTGGATAATGTCCTAACTTTCATTCACCTTTTAAATTATTTACCCAATGAGAAGTCTAATATTTACTCTCTTTAGATCTGCATAATATCATCACAAATTAAAATATTCAACAAAAACAATTCGAATTAATTTGATCTACATTAAATTTTAATGCAATGTGACCTATTGATATAAACAAACATTTTTCTGTTTATATTGGGGTTCTAAATGCCGTAGATGTAAAATCAAAACCCTTATTATGTTAGTCATACGGGTCAGACACATGTCAGATCAACAGATGTCAGTTTATCGCAAGTACATTAATATTTAGCCTAAATGGTTCTTCCAGTGACATATTTTTTTTAGAGCTCCGTTGGCGTAAAGGATGCTTTAGTTCTAAGCGAGAGGTTAACGGTTCAAATCCTAGCACGGGTATTCGTCCGCAGGTAGGGGGGCATATTATAGCGATGTTCTTCTAGACTTGTTACCAAAAGTAGCTTGCTACCATCAAGGAGTAAATCTGCCGCCATTAACGTGTTTCAGCAGCACAGCCCTTGAAAGTCAGAGTATTCTAGGCTTAACGTGTTCACCATCTTCGACCACATCATCGCTCACCACCAGGCGTGATAATCGTCAAATGCTAGCGTATAAGATATTAAGAAAATAAATATCTCCGTATATTTGACTAAAGTCAGTTAGTTGTCTAATGCCTCCTGCCAGTGCCGTCTATCAATGCAAGGCAAACACGATTAACATCAAGTGACCTGTCAAATATACAGCTTTATCAAAAATTGATTGGAAAACCTAAGAAAAAATTAAAAATCTATAAATATGTACAGAAAACGAAAAATATATCTGAAAAAACAAGTGCTTCAAATTGTACAGTTTTAGTTTTGATATGCATATTATTGTCATTTTTTTGTATGTGTATTTGTGTGTGGATATGGGATAAGAACGATGAACCTGGTATGTATTATATAGGTATAAACGACCTACGAATATTAAATTCAGAACCCTATCCATGCGAGCCTAAATCCGACTTTATCATAATATTAAAAAGAGGTCGTTTAACTGTCTTCAAAATGGTATAAAAACCTATAGTGCAGCTCAATTATAATTAAACTATTTGTAGCATTACAACAGTAAGTAAGTTTCAAAATAATATTTTTAATTCCTCCTATAATAAGATGATCATGAACATTTTTTTTGTCGTCATTTGCGTTTGTTTATTTTTAATGAACGCCGAAGGAACGCATCTTAAGACGTGTAAGCAGAAACAGGTAATTATAATTAAAAAAAATATGTTTTCATCCCATCTATTAAATAACCGGCCAAGTGCGTGTCGGTCCACGCGCAGTGTAGGGTTCCGTAGTAGCACGTTATTCAATTCAAGTCTTTACCCGTTATAAACAAGCAACTATAGTCCGGCAATCTCGTGCGCGACCGTCCCGCGGGGTGTCATACGGTGGCGGGGACGAGGTACCCAAGATGTCAGCGGGTAGCGGGTAGTGTAGCGGGGAAGGGAAGCATGTGTAGCCGTGTCACAGATTATATAATAGTTACTCCGTAGCCGTGTGCTAGAATGAACCTCGTCCCCGCCACCGTCTGTCACTCCGCAGGACGGTCGCGCACGAGATTGCCGGACTGTAGGTACTTCGTTTTTGTCACTTTAAAGGATTTATTGTAAGGATTTTGTATTTGGTAAAAAATTATCCAACATCCAAGTTCAACGACTATTACTGCTAAACTAATAAAGTTATCTTAACCGCTATATTTTTCCTTTAAAGTTCATGAAATGCACTATTATCGCGAATTTTTCCAGATGCACGCACGCCCACGCCCTACTAGAACAAAAGTTTGCACTTTAAAGAGTATTATATTTCGTAAATAGAGCATTCAATCGAAAAATGGTATTATCAGTCCTTAAGTCATTTTAAAAGACCTATTCAACAATACCCTACACGATGGGGTAGACGTCGAAAAAATAAATCATCCCCACTTCTCATGTAGGGGAGCTACCCTAAAAAAAAATTATTTTAAAATTTTATTTCATCACTTTGTCGATGTAATCTATATACATACCCCTACAAAATTACAATTTTCTAGTATATACGGTCTCTTGGCAAAACCTCGGAGAGACAGACAGGCAGACAGACAGACATGACGAAACTATAAGGTTTCCTTGTCAGGACTACGGAACCCTAAAAAAACGATGGTTTGTTCCTCGATACGTGCGCGCAAAATAGTATTTTCCGTCCGTGGGCGGTAAAGTGTTATTTTTATTACTGTTTCCTATTTCTACTATTTTCGCGCTACGTGACTTGACACTTGAAAGCATCTTTAACAGCCGAGCCTTGTTGCTTTTAACCACAGAAATATTAATAATACTACCTTATTATTCATATTTCTGTGCTTTTAACGCTTAAAGCTTTTAACAGACTTCATTAGATTTCGAATCTACGTAGCCTGTACCTACCAAAAAGTTTTATTTAAACTTGGATTATTTATTGTTGCAGCCAACTGTTGTACGTTTACCAAAAGAGGTACTAGATGTTATCCACCGAGCGATTTATGAATGTGACTGCAATGCAACCCCCGAAGATATCCACAATTATTTTCAATGCTTGAAAAATGGTAAAACCGAGGGAAGTGACATTTTACGAAAATTGTTTTACTGTACCGTTCGTAGATCAGGCTACGCGGATGAACATGGCATTGTGTATAATGACAAATTTGCTTCACTCTTCCCGGCATTCTGTAACGTAAAAAAAACACTAAAAAAATGTAATAAATGCTACAAAACTGATCCTATATCGCAAATTAATAAGTATCTTGAGTGTTACCTAGGAGACAATTGCTGCTTAATAGATTTATTCAATCACAAAGATACTGCTTAAATAATGGAGATCTCATATTATGAGATCTCCATTCGTTTTATATTTTTTGTTTTTATATAAGGATTATAATTTTATTTAGTCATGCATTAATCAGTTATATCAGGTCTGTTATTGTTTATATTGCATTATTATATATTTTTACATCTTCTTTATTGAATACTAGGTACTAGCTATAATGGTTCGGACACACCGAACCATTATAGCTAGTACCGAAGCGTAAAAGTACTGAGATCACGCCCGCAGATAGCAAGCAGGACGCTGCGGTGTGGCCGTACCTTAAAACTTGCCCTTGATGTCTCTATGTATTGATGAAAACCGCATTAAAATCAGTTGGGTAGTTTAAAAGATCTAAGCGCACAGACAGCGGGCGCGACTTAGTTTATGTAATTAAAATAATAAGATGTTTGCACACTTTTGATTGAAGAAATAAAAACCATATGTCTTACCTTATTTATTTTGTTTTTATTATCGAATGCTATTTAGTGATAAAGATAAAAACGAAATGGTTTGACAGTAAAATTTCTCCTGCTCAGCCACTTCGGTGTAAATTTTACATAAGGTGACATTACATCTCTGTGAGAGACAATATCGCGGCGTTCAAATGCCATCATTCATTCAGAGCCGCGAAGATATCTTTGTGTGAAGATTGAAAGGTTAGTGCAGGGGGTAAATTGGCTGAAGTTTGATGTAGTCTAACTATACTCAAGAAAAACTCATAGACACCTGATTCAAACTCCTAGGACCAAGGGAACGCGAGAGATCTCTAAATCTTGTACTATTCCAATTTTTTGGCAAAAGTGCAAACATAAATGATTTTACTAAGAAAGGGAAAAGCGTCGATTATTCTATGGTTATAAGGGCACGCAAACTCTATTGTTCTAAGAGAACTACTAGTATTTAGTTTAATTAGGCAAACTGATTGACTACATACATATTTATGTTCGGTGGGTGGTAGTAGCCACAGCCGAATATCCTGAGAGTCACTTATTTAATAAAACCCAGGGATTACCTATAGAGTTAAGTGAGGAGGAACGTAGATATGATTTCAGTGTCAGTTTTAGCTAGAAGTGCCGCGCGGCTTCGCCCGCGTTAAAAACTCCTTTTACTAACTTAAAACTTTTATTTTGTAAAAACGATTCTATAATTAAGGCATCGAATATGAATTAGCTAAATCGGTTCACCCGTTTTCATGTTATCGCGTGACTAAGGCAAATCGGGACTCATATTTATAAAACCCGAGAGACCCAAATTTTCATAGTTTATTACCTACCCCCTACCCCATTTCGAAAAATCCTACAACACATACTTACTTATTTATTTACAGAAGTACTTATGTGTAAAGTTTCGATAAAACAGACTATCTCATCTTGTTTCGCCATACAAACTTTGAATCCCCGTTCCGTACCGGGAGAGATTTTTTGAAAATCCTTTCTGAGCGGATACCTACGTCATAACAACTATCTGCATCGTAAATTTCAGCGCAATCAGAAACAATATTGATTTTAAGACTTTGTTACCACAGTTCATCCTTTTAGGTTGGCATTTTGTAAAAGTCTGAAACTCCTATTTACTTATTTATATACAGAAGCACTAGTGTGAAATGTCGAATAAAATGACTATTCAAACTTTGAACCCCCGCTTCATCCATCTGAAAAGTGAATTCTAAAAAAACCTTTCTTAGCGGATACCTACGTCAAAATAACTATCTGCATGCCAAATTTCAGCGCAATCTGAAACAATATTCATTTCAGACTTTGTTACCCCACTTCACCCTCTTTGAGGTGGAATTTCGAAAAAACCTGAAGCATGTATTTTATTATTTATTTATTTAAGTACTTGTGTGAAGTTTCGAATAGAAAAGACTATCTTATCTTGTTTCCCCATACATAATTTGAACCCCCGTGTCATCCCCTTCAGGGGTGAATTATGGAAAATCCTTTCTCAGAGGGAACTAACGTCGTAATGACTATCTGCATGCCAAATTTCAGCGCAATTCGAAACAATTTTGATTTTCAGACTTTGTTCCCCTCTTAGGGGTGGAATAAAAAAAAACCTGAAACACGTATTTACTTATTTTTTACTGGAGCACTTGTATGTTCGAATAGAAAGTCTAATCTTGTTTCTCCATACAAACTTTGAACCCCCGTTTCATCCCCTTAAGGGATAAATTTTGTAAAATACTTTCTTAGTACACCCTTACGTACTAAGACAAATATAAGACCAGCGGTTTAGGCTGTGCATTGTGTGTCAGTCAGTCAGTATGTCAAGACAAAGATTATAGTATTAGATTTGTGCATTATATTATATTTGTATGGAAATCGTACCACATTAAGGTCTAACCCTGCGGATGCGGAATGATAACAATGACCCTCCCGTGGGTGATGATGAACCCTAAAGTTTGGAATTATTGAAATAAAAACCCCTTTAAAATATACGTCGTCACTGTTACTCGAATATTTGAATTTGAAATAACTTTGAATGTTGTTGAACAGATATAAACTTGTCAGCTTTCGGAACCCAATTTATTTTAAAAGTTTAAAGATGTTTAGTAGTTTTCTCAACTTTAGTATTAGTACTTGTTTCAACATCATCCATCACTGCAGTTTTTCGAGTAACACACGCCAGCGTGATCGATTGGAGCTGTGTTTTCTGGAACTGGAAATGGTTCTTCAATGAGAAATTTGGCGTGATAACGTCTCTATTTTGTTGTCGGATGTGGAAGCATTGTTTGTGGGACCACGAATACAAAAGACGTTAAATGGAAAGTACTTACTATAGTACTTAATTTCAACTCAGTACTTATAACTTCATAGATTCGTTGCATATTATTTGAATAATGACACTAAACAGAAGGAAGGGTCACCTTATTTTTTTCCATATGCATTAGTAGTAGTAGTATAGCAGTATTGAGTATTTAAAAATTCGGTCCCTCTTACATATTCAGTTTTTAACGCGCGATAATGCTTACACGCTTCGCTCAACCTCTTGATAAAATTGGAAAGCGATTAGGGTGCCTTTATGCCTACTAAGTAAAGTTTTTTATTCGATTTTTATTCAAATTGACAGGAGTGAGCCGCCCGATGGTGTGTGAAGGCCGATAAGGAAGCACACGAACTTGTATAGCCGACCCACTAGAAAAGATAACGAAGTGAATGGTCAGGTGATTTGGTAGCTACGATGGAAGTTGTCTTTTGTCACGCTATACCACGTGATGTTTATCTTTTGTTTCCGTCTGAATTTGCCTAGAACAGGAGCCCCATAGACTTTACATCGGTCGATATTTTGGTCGTACAGTATGTAGATTTCTAAAAATACTCATAGCATAACCATTAGTATCAGCCGATATCTAATCAGTCTTAATACTATTTAAAAACTATCAGCCGGTTGAAAGACTGTGGTATGCAAGGACTCAGTATCTATATCTGCCACTATCTTGGAATAATGTTTCCAGAAAGCTAATCGCTGATTACTTTATTGAGTACGGAACCAATGCACTTCTTAATTATCTGAGTTGAGAGCTAATGAGGCGGTCCTAACTCATATATAGAGTATCCGCTGAAAAGCCTCATATGAAAAAAAAAACTGATATAGATATAAGAGTTTATGAGTATATTATCTACTATAGATGTGGATTACGCCATAGACTGTACTTAACCTTAAAGAATTCAAATATATTCTTAGAAAACGCTTAATATTCCATTTCCAGCCACGATCGTTACATAGAGATATAAAAATAGGCACTTCGGCTATCCTCAAAGCAATTGCTTGTAAAAAAATGTCCTTGATGTCGTATTTCCCATGCTCGATGATCAATAGGCGACCGTCACGGAGGCTTAGCACGCAAGCCAGCTTAGCATTACATGTGAAGCCTGAAGTTAAACCTAATTCTAGACTAGCCTCAATATATCCACCTGAAAAAGGTACAGTTTCTTCACTCTCTGTTCAGTTTTCTTTACCAACAGTGAGCAGAAAGTTAAATACAAGTAGATTCAGAAGCATTATATTATTCAGTAGGTAAGTATTATCAATTTCAGATGTCTACTTAGTTAAAACAACGACGTATTCCAGAATTTTCAACCTAGAAATTTTTTTCTTGATGAATGAGGAAGTTCTTAATTCGCCTGTATTTTTTAACTGTCTTAAAAAAGGAGAAGGTTTTCAATTCAAATATTTTCTTAGGGTTCCGTACTTCAAAAGGAAAAAGGAACCCTTGTAGGATCACTTTGTTGTCCGTCTGTCTGTTTATCCGTCTGTCAAGACCCTTTTTCTCAGGAACGCGTAGAGGTATCAAGTTGAAACTTATATAAAATACTCGAGTCTACAGATACTTCAGCTGTAAACTTGTAAGTAAAAGTGAAAGTGAAAGTGAAAAAAGTTTATTAGTTCATACTAAGCGTATGATAGTACACAGTAGAATAGTAAAAAACAAAAAAATAAATATGTATGTACAGTATTATGCAAATTGTCACCAAACGGCATCATCCTCAGCCACAGCATATTCATATTCATTTATTCTTTCAATTGGGTACATTGTACACTTATGAACGTTAAGAAAATACAACAAATACGTATTAAAATAACAAAAGATAATAGAAATTAAAAATTAATAAAAATATGCATGAAATTATATTACACTAGTGTGTACTGTGCCCGCGACTTCGACCGCGTGGAATAGTGTCTTTGGGTAGCATTTTTAAATATTTAGGCTAATTATTTTACAAATAAGACACATGCGTATCCCAACTACACCGCACCGTACCACGCCACGCAAATCCCCCTCCCCTCTCCCTCCCTTCTCCCCCCTCTCCCCCTCTCCCCCCTCAGCCCCTCTCCCCCTCTCCCTCCCCTCTCCCTCCCCTCTCCCTCCCCTCTCCCTCCCCTCTCAATCCCCTCTCCCGCCCCTCTCCCTCCCCTCTCCCTCCCCTCTCCCTCCCCTGTCCCTCCCCTGTCCCTCCCCTGTCCCTCCCCTCTCCCTCCCCTCTCCCTCCCCTCTCCCTCCCCTCTCCCTCCCCTCTCCCTCCCCTCTCCCTCCCCTGTCCCTCCCCTGTCCCTCCCCTGTCCCTCCCCTCTCCCTCCCCTCTCCCTCCCCTCTCCCTCCCCTCTCCCTCTCCTCTCCCTCCCTTCTCCCTCCCCTCTCCCTCCCCCTCTCCTCTTCCTCTCTCTTCCCTCTACCCCCTTTCTCCTCACTTCCCTCTCCCCCTCCCCTTGACCACCACTTCCCTCCCTCTTCCCCCCCCTTCCCCCTAAACAATAAGTTTCAAGCTTCTAGCTTTAAAAATGACGATACTTCCATACAACTTTTCATCCCCCCTTTTAACCCCTTTCAACCCTCTTTTCGCATTAAAAAGTAGCCTATGTCCTTTCTCAGGCTCTAGACTATCTGTGTACCAAATTTCATTTAAATCCGTTCAGTAGAACATTCACATAAACCTTACATATTTCGAAACAAACTTTCATTCCTTATTCCCTATTGTTATTTTAAACCCTTGAGGGTAAAACTTTTACAAACTTTGAATGTCATATTTATTTATATCGAATCAACAGCCTAAAAAATATGTTTCAAGCTTCTAGCTCTAAAAATTACGATACTTCCATACAACTTTTCATCCGTCCCTTTCAAGTTTCAACCCCTTATAATCCTCTTTTCGCATTAAAAAGTAGCCTATGTCCGTTCTCAGGCTCTAGACTATCTTTGTACCAAATTTCATTAAATCGGTTCAGTGGTTTTGGCGTGAAAGTGACACAGACAGACAGACAGAGTTACTTTCGCATATATAATATGATATATATATATATATATATATATATATATATATATATATAGAGGTCTAGCTTAATTGGTTGTTCGGAAGCCTCGGTGGGCGAGTTCAACTCGACTTAGCCGGTTTTATTTTAATATCATGTAGGCTAGCATTTGACTGCTATCTAACCTGATGGTAAGCGATGATGCGGTTAAGGATGGTAGCACGCTAGGCCTAGAATGGGAACTGGCTCTCAAGGATAGCTGTCAGAACACATTAGATGCTTAGGCGACAGATTTTCTAACTTGAGTGTGGTAGCTGGCCAGGCGGACACTAGCTAATGTCCTACCACCATGCGGGGGTTGGGGGTTTCTTAACGATGGTTTTCCTTCACCGGAGGGCCAATGTGAAAAGCGAACATATATGTCTGTTAAATGACCAACGCTGGTCTTCCGTTGATGCCGGTCGGTGACGTCACGTTACACATTACACATATCGCATATTTTCGCATATTTTGCAATTTCACAAAATAGTCAAAACCTATAGGGCAGGTACTTTACGTTGCCCTAGAATCATGAAATTTGACAATAAGCAAGGTTTTACAGAAATATCAAAGGGGAATATCTATAAAACGTTAATATGTATTTCAATAACGAAAAAAGTGTATTTACTTTTACAAACTTCATATTTGCGGTTGGTGTAATAACTGTGTCTAGCATAGGTCTGGAATATCCAACTGCAAAGTAAATTTAGTCCTTTAACTAGTTTGGCAAGTTTGTACAGAACCCTCGGTGCGTGAGTCCAACTTGCACTTGACCGGTTTTTTATGTCTGATAGGCCAGCGTTTGACCGCTATCCCGCCTGGTGATAAGTAATGACGTGGTCGAGGATACTGAACTCGCTAGGCCTCAAATGGTCTGACTATATCAATCAAGGACTATGCTGCCGAATCACCTTTAGGGCTAGCGTTTGACCATTATCTCGCCTCTGGTGGTAAGCGATGATGTTGTTGAAGATGGTGAACACACTAGGCCCAGAATACTCTGTATAAAACGCCAGGTTTGAAGTCAAGCTGTCTATGCATTACTCCAAGGGGGCGTCCAAAGTTGCTGCCAGCGGCATTACTTGTTAACTTATTTTATTTATTACTTTTACAAATTATATTACCACATCACTGGTCAACAACCTTAAAATAAGATTATTAAGTTATGATATGCATACTAATCATTTTACTTGTCTCTAAATGTCTACATTCCCACTACGTTAACTCCACCAATAAAGACATCGTACACTTTCAAAGTAACAAGTTACGTATTAGCTTATATCTGACTTTATTAATAAGTTTAATATCATACACCTCCAGAGGATTTGGCCTAATTTCCTCTTTTAACAGCTACTTTGGTACTTAACGTAGATTACGCCATTTTCCGGGGAACCATCTGTAAAGATTAACAGGAGGCGAATGTAATTAGCGAGTCACGATAAGTAACCACCTGGAGAAATGGAATTATTCAATGTTAAAGGTAATATCTGGCGAGATGAACTGATGACGAAATCAAATTACGGTTCATTATTGTTTGTTTAAAGCTGTTGTTTGCACTGAAATGCTTCAGCCTTATTACTCTCGTATGTATTAATTTGACATAAATATTTAGTTTGTTTTCCGAAGTTTAAACAATTAATAATAGTTGTACATATTAAGATATGACACAAAGACACATAGATGACTGATAAAGCCCGTCACAGTTGCTATAATATACACAGGTGATAGGAGAATTATCGATCGATATCGATATTCTACCTGAATTGCTACCAAAAAGTAACTTACCGCCATCTACCGCCAAAACTTTATTACGGAGTTCCGGCAGCATAGACGTTGAGAATCAGATCATTCTAGAGCTAGCGTGTTCACCATTTTT